>JAKSZT010054399.1:11837305-11868359 GCA_026826555.1 Tolypeutes matacus
AAAGAAAGAAAGAAAGAAAGAAAGAAAGAAAGAAAGAAAGAAAGAAAAGAAAGAAAGAAAGAAAGAAAAAGAAAGAAAGGAAAAAGAAAAAGGCAGTGTAGTGGAGTCAGGGAGAAAGGAAGATTTAAAAAAGTGTTTTGCTGCACACTGTAGTCACTAATTTTTAAATGCACAGACCAACTCGCTTGGCATGTTGTTTTTATTAGAAACAATTCTTAAACAGCCCATTTCTTTCACCTTCTTAAGAAATCTCTGTAGCTTACGTATCTCATTGGGAAAAACAAAAATGGCCTCAAAGGTCCCAGGAGTTTCAAAACCACCAAGGCAAGGCAGGCCCCCATAACCATAAGCCTCCTCCAAAATGTAATTCCAATGTTCTCCTTATTTTTAAGTAACAGCGTAAACGGTCACAGGTGTATTATATTGCTCCTGAGATAAAAAGCTTCTGAAAGTCTACTAAACAGATAATTGGATAAAGAGTATGTGGCATATCCATAGAGTGGACTAAAAGGAATGAAGCTCTGGTACATGCTACAACATAGATGAACCTTGAAAACATTTCATACCAGTGAAATAAGCCAGGCAAGAAAGGACTAATATTGCATGATTCCACATATATGAAATATCTAGAATGGGCAGATTCTTAAGAGATGAGAAGTAGATTAGAAAGTAGTTACTGGGCACTGGGGGGTAGGGAGAACGGGCAGCTATCGCTTAATGGGTAACAGAGTTTCTGTTTGGGTTGATGAAAAGGTTTTGGTAATGGAAGGTGGTGACAGTAGCACAACACTGGGAATGTAATTAATACCACTGAATTGCACACTTAAAAATGACTAAGAGGGGAAATTTTGTTATATATTTAAGTTACCACAGTGAAATTTAAGAAGAAAAAAGGTTCTGAAGGGCCATGACCCTGGACATAGGGGCATCTCAAGACTCCTGGTGCCATCCAGGTGCATGTTTTCTATGTGTCGCGGGTGACAGATGGCTGTGCATTGGGGACTTTTCACTTTGGGCTAAAAGAAGGGAAATTTATCTGGACTAAAATAATGGACTCTGGAGCCCTTTAAACCCTGGGGTTTACCACCTAACCTTCGGTGGTTGCTTAATTTTTCTAAGCTTCCACTTCTTCACCTGTGAATGGGTCAATAACTGTCTTATAGAGTTGTTGAGAGGATTAAAGAAATTAAAGCACGTCAAGCATTAGCAGAGTGTTTGGGACATAACAGGCCCCAAGAATAGAGAGAGAGAGCTAGCTCTCTATCTGGCTTGCTCCCCTGCTGGGGCTCTAAAATGAGTTGACCCGTCCTGGGCCCCCAGCAAGGATTATAGTGGAAGGTCTGGGGAAGGACGGAGATCCTTTTCCTCAAAGGCTCCAGAATTTTACTACAAGTGAATTGAGGGGTGAAATGGTCCGCAAATCCTGAGGGACTAAGGCTACTGTTACAGTCTTTAACTTATTTTAAGTGCCCCAAACAACCCACGACTTGAGATTTAAGTACTGCTTCCCAGGGAGGTATTGTTCAAACAAAAGCCCAGTGTCCTAACTCCTCAAAGTTGGAAATTACGGAGTTAGAAGTTAGGATCTTTGATTCTTTTTTGATACACGCAAATTGATGGCTCTCAAGGGCATGATGCTGGAGTGAAAAAGCCAATCTCATGTCGCATACTTATTTATATACTATTTTCAAAATGACAAAACTGAAAAACAGAGGTTGGGGATAGCGAGGGTGAAGGAGGGTGCATGCAGCTCTAAAGTCAGAGCAGGACGCAGCCCTCCAATTATTCTGCATCCTGAGATGTGGTTACACAAATCTCCACATCTGATGAAAGGACATAGAACCACACACACACACACACACACACACACACACACACACACGGGAGGGTGGGGGGGGAGAGAGAGAGAGATCCCACAGCTTTGGTTTTAATCATAGCCTCTCAGGGTGTTATCATTCAGTCATCATTCAAACAACAGGCCAGTGTCCTAACTTCTCTAAAGTTGGCAATTACTGAGCTAGATGTTAGGATTCTTGTTTTTTGTTTGTTTGTCCATTTTCATTGTCTAAAATGAAGCATAAAAACGAGGTACTAGAGTGTTGTGAAAGCAAAACTAAACCATTGCAGAGAGAAACCACACAACTCAATCCATCACTTGTTCTATTGACATTTTGCCAATTCAAGAGCAACTGTGTTGAAAATGGTCACTAAATAGGAGATGTACAATGGAAATACCATTCGGCATCATACACACGATTTCCCTCCTGAGGCTTCCCAAGGGCTGACGTCTTGATATTTTGCCTCCTGCAGACCCTCTGACGTCTGTTCAATGCCCAGGCAAGAAACAGACGCCAGATATTTTGAAGAGAACACCTAGGTCTTATAGGACTTTGTTCTGTATTCTACAAAGTGAAAAACAAAACAAAACAAACGCACAACTCTGATGAAAGTTTTATACTCTTAGGAGTCTTGAAACTGGCATTTTTTTCCTCTCTAAATGTAGGGTCTGTGATAAGTATTTTGAATTTAACTGTTGGGAAAAGAAATCCGTGACTAGATTCGTGACTTGTAACCAACTTTCCTTGCTGTTACCATATGGTGTTTCCTTTAATAAAAACATTTTGAGGAATAATGATAAAAAAAAATCACTTGAAGCTTTTGTAAAAGTTAGATATTTCTGGCAATAAAAACATTCCCTATAATTATTTAGATACCTTTGTATCTGGTAATCTGGTAATCCGCTCTCCTTGCCACTTTCCTTCTAAGAAGAGATGCTGCCCTCTGCCTGGACCATTCATCCTAACACATTTTCTGAACACCTCATCCACCAACCTCTTTTTAGATCTCAGTGATGGATATTCACAGATTCTGTTCTACTGCTGTATCATTTAGAATCCCATCTTTGTTTACTCTTTGCAATGGAACAACACATTGTGTCTCTGCAGAGCTCTGAGCTGCACTGTGTCAGTTCTGATGAGTTCAGCTGACCTGGCTTAAATATATAAAAAACTTCTGGAGGTAAGCAGACCAGGGAGAAAAGCAGCTGTCAGCGATGCCACGAGGGATCTGGGCTCTTTCTTCCTTCTGTTCCACCATCCTTAGCATGCAGCCGCTGTCCTTATGCTGTCCTTATGTAACCCAATGTTACAAGATGGCTACTCCATTTCCAGGCTTCACATCAGCATTGCAGACAGAAAGACAGAAGAATGGCTGCATGGTAAAAGGCTGAAGGAGCGTGCCAGGCAAAATGCCTTCCAGAAACCTCACCCAGGAACTTCTGCTTACACCTCAACAGCCAGAACTGGGTTGGATGGCCACCTTTAGCCAAGAAGAAGGAAGTTAAGGATGAGAATGAGGTTATCCCACCCATACCATCTTCCACTCACATATTCTAGAAAGGGGTAGGGGGTGGGAGGGAGTGGGAGGGACTTGCTTACTTTCCCACAGGACCTGATTTCTGAAGGTGCTTCTGTTTCTTGTTTTCCCACTACCTTTTAGAATTCCCGAGTGAGTCTGCGTGTCTATGTGTGTGAGCTTTTGGCTCCTCCATTTCACCTTTAGGAGAAGAAACTGTGAGATACTCCTCCATGTTAGCCCTTTTGCATTGCTGAAGTATGGTACCTCTAAGTGTAATTTCATTTCCTTACAGTAATTCACAGGGCAAAGTGAAAGTAGAGTAAGTTCAAACCACTGCTCCATCCAAAACAATCTGGTTTAGTACAGAGGGAAGGAGGTTACAACCTCAAGCACTTATGGGAATCGTAGGGGACACAGAAGAGCCGAGTGAGAAGGATTACAAATTACTTCACATGACAACAGCTGAAGCAGTAAACTGGTTTAATTAATACATATTTAACCCTTATTCTTAGATAGCTCTCCCCTCTGGATTAGAGAAAGGAGTGTTCTAGACCCTATGATGCTTTTAATTTATAAAAGAGCTGAATTCATGCTGATCTATATTTAAGGATCTGTACCCATTTCTATAATAAATAGCCAGGAGTATATATAGTTTAAAAAACAAAACAAAACAAAAACAAACCCTGAGGCTGAATGGAAAACACAAGTTTCTAGCTTTTGTTTTAAAACTAATATTATCAGTTGGGGGTTTTGATATAACCCATAAAATAACTAGGTGAATTGTGTTGGAATAAATGAGAACTTAAGCTTCTTCTAAAAGCCTGCTTGGCCTATCGGGTTGGTCTTTTAGAGGCCAGAGTTGAGGCAAGAAGGGAAATGATCTCAGTTCTCCAGACATGAGAATATACCCCTTGGGGAGCCAGTCTCTGAGGTGGCCCCCAATGAGCCCTACCTCTTGGCATTCACATCCTCATGTGGTCCCCTCCTAGGCTGTACTGGGGTTGGTGTGTGTGAACTTTAGAATATGGCAGCAGTGGCGGCGTGTCACGTCAGTTATAGAGACATGGTAGCTTCTGCCTGGCTTTCTCTCTCGGGTTGCACGGTAGAGAAGCCGTGTGGGGAGGAACTGAGGCCTGAGATCATCAGCCACGTCCAAACCCCAGTCAAGCCTTCGGATGAAGGCAGCCCCACCGGGCATCTTGACTGCAATCTGAGGAGAAAGCCTGGGCCAGAGTCACCCAGCTAAGGTGCTTTGGAATTCCTGACCACAGGAACTGTGAGAAAAGAAGCATCTGTTGCTTGAGCTCACTAAGCTTTGCGAATCTACTACCCTTCCCCTTTCTAAAGTGGTTCAAGCCAGCTTTCTAATGTTCTTGAGAAGCATTTCCTAAAAGAATACCAATGGTTGCCATGGTACCCAGCCTTTTTCCACAATTTGTGGAAAGTCAAAATGACACGACACAGAATATGATTGTCACAGACAACCCACAAGATGTGTTCAATAGGCAGGGAGTGGAGGCGATTTGCCAAATAGTGAATTTGAAGGTTCAGGATATTACCTCTATTGACCAAAGCTATTGACAGTAACAATATTCAGAGGTTTACAATGGCTTTTAAAACTTCACACTGCCCTATAAGTAGGCAACAGAAGAAATCCTGGGAGATAGCGGCTGGGGTGTATGTCATTATTATTTTTCATAACCACAATGACCACTTATGCCCTGATGCTTTATATTCATTATCTCGTTTTATGCTCACGTCAACCCCAAGAGAGATGGAGGCCCAGTGAGCTCAAGTATCCAGAGAACAAGGAACTGATGACATTGGGGAAATCAGGAATTGGGCCCCGAGCTTTCTTACTACAAAGCCCCATGCTTTATATGTGTTGTATGTTTTATTATTTTTGTGGAGGAACTTTCCAGGCTCGGATTACTTATCCTCATTCTGTGTCAATTCTCTGAAGTGTGGAATGGACATAAAATAAATACCTACCCCATAGCCTTATTAAGAAGATTAAATGAGTTAATTCATACAAAACAATTTTTAAAAAATCACCAGGCCATGTTAAGTGCTCCACGAGGGTTTGTCATTACCGTCGTCATCACCATCATCTGTTTGTGCTTCCTCTGGGGAGGGGGATTCGGATCTGACGGGTTGCATTCCAGGACATGGCTGGGAGTGGGTGGGATTGCTGTGGGCTAAAATGGTACCCACAGAGGTCAGGCTCCCACTACACCCTTTTTGCTTCACTTCACTGTGCACAGAAGAGAAAAAGGCCTTTCCTTCTTTCGTGTCCTTGGAGTCCTAAAGATGCCCAGCACTTCTTCCTGCTTAGGAGAGCCAGGATTTCTTCCTTTCTCAGGAGACCTTCAGTCTCTTGGCTCCAGTGGTGAGATCCTAAGTGCCAGAAAGCGGTCCCTTGGGTCTCCAGGACAAGCCTCATACTCCAGTCCAGTTTTCCAAAATTCTAATAATCACGGTGTGGCTGGTACTATATGTCCCATTGCTCCTTAGGTATACATCTGCCACTGGAACTCTTTAGGAAGCAGTGATTATTGTCCACAACTGGTTTCGGTGATCCCAGGTCCCTTGGCCAGAAGGCCATCTTCTTACTCTTGAATCCCATGATTCTTTCAAACAACAGCAACAGGGATTATAATAGCTGGTACTTTCTGTGGACTTGCTGTGCACCAGACATTCACATACCACGTCATTCATTTCGTCTTCATGACAACTCTAATCAGGAGTTATTCTGACATTGCAGAAAATGAAGCTCAGAGAGGTAGGTGATTTCACACGGTAGCACAGTAAGTAGCTAGGCTGTGAGCAGAGCCCAGGCCAATCTGGCTTCAGAGGACCAGTGCCTTAGGGGCCTGCCATTGCTCAACGTGTAGTAGCTCCTAGCTCTTTCAATTGATTTCATTATATGGAGGAAAATCCAGATGGGGGCACACTGTGTGGATTCCAGGGTTTTGACAACAAGCTCAGCTCTGGGTTACTAATCTTCCTATGTTCTTAGGTAAAGGGTGTTTAAAGACTGGAAAATCAGTGTGACTACAGAAATCAGGCATGGCAGTGGGGAGGAGGGAAAGTAAAATAGACACAACCCACTTTGGTCTTTAAATTTGTTTTTGATGTTTTGGAAAGAGAGTCAGTGGTTAGGACAGGAGGAAAAAACATACTTTTAAAGAATAAACATCCTCTTTCTTAGGCCATGGTGTTGCAAAGGTTAAAGAAAATGTGCCACACGATTCCCTGCTAGAATCTGAAATGATTCAGGACACACTTGAACCTAGATTGCGAAATGAAAGCCAGGCTGACATAACTTCAATTTCCTCTGTTGAAAACCAAATCCCATTTTCACTTGGGGGTATTTCATTCATCTTTGCTTTTTTGGTTTTTTAATTACATAGCAGAAAGTGCTACTGTAATTTCCTCCCCATGTAGCAACAGCATTATTCATCAGGAAGCTTTTAATTCTACACAGCAATTGCCTCTCTTCAAAAGTCTGATTTCAATCTCTACGGAGGCAGAAGGGCATGGTTTTTTTGACCCTAGGGTTAATTATCTGCAAATAAACTAAAATCACACATAACCTCATCCTGGGAAAGGGGGATCTAAGCACAACCCTTTGCTTTACATGCCTTATTGTTTGGTGGTGCTGAGGCACACCAGCATCTTCATTTGCACTAGCCCTCGGTCAAGTTTACTGCGCCAGCTGGAAGGTTGGGCTGGGTGCCCTATACTCCCTTGTTTGATGTCTGTCTGCCCTGCCAGACTGTGCTCTGTGAGAGAGGGGTTTTGTCTTGTTCACCTTTGCACTTTCAGAGCCTAGCTGGGTACCTGGCATACAGGATGTACTTGGTAAGTGTGGGAGAGCAAATAGAAGAACAGGCTTGGAAACATTCACGATGAAAAAAAAAAAAAAGAAGCTAAGTGTACTGGAAGGCCCTATTTCTGCAGAGAAAAGAAAGAGGGGACTCACTAGGGGTCGTCTAGGGACTGGAGGAGTCAGTCCATAAAGACAGGAATAGACCCCAGGGGAGGAAAGCTTGATTCCATCCAGCATCCTCCTCCCAGACACTCCTCTCATCCAATTGCTTGGCTCTCCAAGCACTAAATTCTCCTCCTCACCAATCATCACCTCTTCTCTCCAACTTCTCAATATGGAGCCAACCTTCCCTTCTTCATTGGTTTCTTTCAATTAGCAAGCATTTCTGAGTGCTAGATGTATGGCACAGTATTGGAACTTGGGGGGATGGGTTGGAAGGAAGAGGAGGTACATGGATAGGAGCAATGATAGCTGACCCCTGTAGATGACTTCCTGCATGCCAGGCACCATGTAAACATCTTCCCAGGGCTGACCCATTTAATCTTCACGGCCTCCCAGAGGGCTGAATGAGATGCAGATCCTCATCTCAAAGGAGGGCTCTCAAAGGAGGGCTCCTCTGTCATCACCAGACCACTTGCTATGTCATTTGCACATGAGTCTTTGAGACACTTCCAAGGACTGCTGGTTCAATTTTGTTTCCCCAACATCTAGCACAGTGGCTGGCACAAAAGAAGTGCTGAAAACGGCGCTGCCTATATTGTATAGGTGGTTTCCAATTAAGAAGGACATGTGTGAAAAAAAAAAAAAATCGCAAAACCAGACACAAAGGGTTATATCAGTGGGGCAGGGGTGGAACCCTGGGGTTGAGGGCAGCTTTGGGACCTCGTCTCTGGGATGTGGTTGGAGGAACTAAGAGCAGGAAAGCCAGAGGCCAGCGGTGTGGGAGAACAGCATGGGCTCCCCGAGGTTCTGATGTGGCTGGGACACAATGGAGCACCGACTAGACACCACATGACCACTCACTTCAGGACACTGAGAAGGGACAGATCTAACAAAAGCTGAGGCCCTGCAAGGGACCCAGGGGCCCTATTGTTATAATCTCCAATTTTTAATGGGAAAAAAATGTCTGAGAAGACACACAGAGATCAATGTGCCCCAAACTGAAAACTACATAGGCTTATGATGTAATTTCACTGCAAAGGGGCTTTGAGCTCCAAGTATAT
Organism: Tolypeutes matacus; assembly: GCA_026826555.1. Taxonomy (NCBI): domain Eukaryota; kingdom Metazoa; phylum Chordata; class Mammalia; order Cingulata; family Chlamyphoridae; genus Tolypeutes; species Tolypeutes matacus. The sequence goes on from JAKSZT010054399.1 coordinate 11,845,718, forward strand.
AATATGCCCTAGCTTCTGCCCTTCTACAACACGATACTACCCACAGGGTAGGGCGCAGAAGATCAAAGGGCAAAACAGAAGTAAAACTGGTCATCAAAACCATACTCCTGTGTGCGGAAAATGCTCAACGTACAAGGCCCACAGCTCCTAGGAGTCAGAGAACTAAGACGGCCCCATCTCTCCAGTTCCAGAGGGCTGCCTTGGCATGACTCCTTTAGCCAGTGGTTGAGGGACACTTGACAATGTCTGGAGACATCTGTGGTTGTCACAACTGGGAGAGGAATGCTACTGGCCAGCAGCACTCAGGTCGGCCCTCACCACAGAGGATTATCCAGCCCATAATATCAGTAGTGCAGGGGTAGAGAAAACCTGCTTGAGAAGGGTTCAGAAGGTCAATCCCTTGGGAAACAGGCATATTTTTTTTGAGGGTAAGAGAAGAAATATGGGGAGCAATTTTATACTTGCAAACCTGTGCCTCAAAAAAGCAAACAATTTTCTCAAGTAAAATGGCCAAAAGCTCTGGTAAGAACCCTTGCTCTAAGCCAAACTCTGCAAATAAACACACTACTTACCCTTCCCCGACCCCCTGAAGTGTGACATGACTCCCAGGGATGAGCTTCTCTGGGGCTGAGGTATTATTACTAAGCATTAATCAGCGATGCATTTGGACAAAGACCAAGATCAAAAGAGGGAAATATTAAATAAAAGAGTTTTTATTGCCAAGTGATTTCAAAGTGAATTGGGAGGTCATTCCAGAGGTTATGCTTATGCAGGTCTCAGCCAGACTTCACAAACTGTCACAGTAAACTAAGTTTCAAAGCAAAGTGCTCCCAAGGGCCCTAGGGATGTCCAGCTACCATAGGCAAGCCACATGACCACATAAAATCAACACCCCCTCAGCCAGCTCTATCTGGGAATATATGAAAAGCTATTGGGAGCGGATGTGGCTCAAGCAGTTGAGTGCCCGCTTCCCACATGGGAGGTCCCGGGTTCGGTTCCTAGTGCCTCCTAAAATCAAAACAAAAAAAACAAACAACAAGCAAACAAATGAAAAAACCAACTCAGCGTAGTCGATGTGGCTCAGTGGTTAAGTGCCAGTGCTGGCTTCCTACATACGAGGTCCTGGGTCAATCCCTGGCCCTAGTAACTTAAAAAAAAAAAAAAAAAGCTATTTCCCCAATATAACATAGTTATACTCATTTATAAATCCCCTAATGATGATTCTTCTATTTCTTTTATTTGAACCTGTAATTTTCAGTTTACTTGTTAAGTATCTTTCTCAAAGACTTAAAGCTTTTGGATTGTTCCTATGCTGGTTGAGCCCTGAAACCCACCAGATATGTGGTCAGCTCCCACATTCCAGTTCTTCAGGCCTGTCCTGGACAACTAACAAAATGATGATGATGGACCAGTCTCATCCCAAAAGCAAGGAGTATCTTCAACTGCAAGCAAAACAATTCCATTCTTCTGCTCCACAATATCTACGTCCCTTGTCAGCAATGAGAGTGGACATCATCCCAAATCAATCCCTCAAGACGGAGAAATGAACAAAAATAAGGAGGGAATATAACCGCTGACTAAAGCAGATCTATTGTTATTGTAGTTTTTATCTTGTGTTAACTGAGTAACTTGTAATATTGATATAAAACTCAAAATTAAAAAAGATATAATGGCTGGAAAAAACAAACAAACAAAAGCAAACAAAAACAGAAAAGACAGGGTGGGTCCTGGGAAGGCTTGTGCTTAAAAGAATGATGGCCGAAATGCTTGTGGGTGACTAACTTGTCCATCCATCCCTCAGGAGGCGAGAAAAAGAGAGGAGGACTGAAAGAGAACTCTGAATATAGGAGAATACAAAGCATCGTGTTATAACCCAAACATTTTCAGAGAAAACAGTAAAATAAGCACACCTCTCACCTTTGAAAACGACGACACACAGCTGGATGCCTGTTGCCTTCTCTGAGCAACCTCCCGTTTCCTTTCCCTCCTTGTCTTCACAATCCTGCTCTGGCCTTTTCCTCTCTCTAGGGGGCCCTCTGAGAGACCCCAAGGCCAGGCTCCCACCCCAGGAGCAGGCTCTGTGACTCCTCTTGCCTGGCTGGAGCTGCAGCGTCACCAGTGCAGGAGTCCCCAGGCCCCCAACCCTGACAAAGCACTGTCGGGCCTCGGGGGCTCTGGCACAGCTCATTCATTAGAACAAGCTGCTAATTCCAGTGACCTTGGGGGGTAGTCAGGCACACTCGAAACCAACTCCAAATAGCAGCTGCACAGGCCTGGCTCTTCCCTGCAGCAGGAAGGTGGATTCTGCCTGGGACTCAACGCCTGCTTTGCTCAAGGGCCCTTTGCAGTTAAGTTTTGAAAATGGAAAACCGCAGCCGTCTGCAGGATAAGGGATGCTGCTGATGCCAAAATGCCGCTGGAACTCACCACCTGGGGACAAGGGACATCTACCCCACCCCTAAAAATCAATCAAAGTCTCGGCATATCCCCAGAAAGCAAGGTCATTGATGCGAGAGCAGGGCCCCAGGCAGAGGGCTGCTTGCTTCCTCCTGGTGGAAAATTTCCCCCCAAAAGCACAGCTCACACTGGGCAAGTGCTTGGTTATGATCTGAGGAAATGCAGCCACGGGAGGCTCATGAGGGGACCTAACATTTCTCGTTCTCTAAACGAGATTCCATTCCTTTTCTCCAGTGAGCTTTGCCTAAAATACAGTGAGCTGTGTACACCGCAGCTTTCTTCATGATTTAAACCAAATCGCTGCCAGCTATAGCTATCCGCAGCATGCAGTGTGTTTCTCCTGTCACTTACGGCAGGGAGAGAATCATGTGAAAACGTTCTCAGCTTTGCCAAGAGCAAAAATCATTTTAGAGAAGGCATTCTTTCTAGATGTGTGGAGTTATTCCCTATACCTCCCCCCTCCCCATCATGAATAAACAGTCATTTCAGCTTTAGCGAACCTCGCTTCAAAAAGAGGCAAAGCAAAAGCAAACAATAAAGCTGTAATGCTCTCAAATCCATAACCCCCCTCCAAATGTCACTATGTAAAAGCACATTAGCAAGCAATACCATGCCATTCCCAGTTATTATGCACTGTTTTGAAATAAACCCAAATTATTGGGTGGAACTGCAGGCCAGGCATAATTTCTCCATTTAAGTTTCTCATGAAATTGTGTCCCCGTGATTGGAAACTCCTGCTCCTGTTCAAAATGAACAAAGGATGCAGACACTGTCGATGAAATATTAATGACCAATTTGCAAATGTTCTCAGACCCCCGGAGTTCATTACAGGTTCATCAATGCATTGGTCGCCCATCTCTCTCTTTATTCTTTTAATTATTCAGCACCCATTAAGTGTCCACAGTAAGCTAAGCTCCAACGACCTCTCACCTACATTACTTCCCTTCTCAATGCCCACTTTACCTGGAGGCCCTCCAGCTGCAGGAGCAACTCCATCTTTGCCTTAAGACAGGAAGCTCATTTGGAAATCACTCTCTGCTGGCATCCCTTTGCCTTACACTTTCAAGTGCTGAGAACACAGGGCAATAAGCACAATAGAAGCTTTAGGAAGTTTCCTGGGCTGTTGCGAGGAATTAAAGGGAACTGTACCTGCAGATGAGGTCCTTGTGGTGCCCCCATCTTTGAGGTCCTTGGACCCGCTTTACTTAATTAATTGCTTCTGTCACTTACTCCATCTTTACTGGGTGTCTGCAGTGTACCAAGCACTGTGTCCGTGGGGAGGAGATGCACACAAAGCAGATAATGGCAGTGCAGTGCAGGCACAACTGCAATGGAGGATCCAGCAGTGTTGCAGGGTGCAGCGGGTTGAATTATGTAACCCAGAGAAGACATGTTCTGAATCTTAACCCACGTCCATGTGGGTGTGAACCCACTGTCAATAGGCCCTTTTGAAGATGTTATTTTTTGTTAAGGGGTGGCCCAACTGAATGAGGGTGGTCTTAACTGGATTACTGGAGGCCTTAAAGAGGGAAAGCCAGGGGAGGAGCCAGAAGCTGGAAGTAAAGGGAACGTGGAAGAGAAAGGAAGGGACGTGGCCATGGGATGGGAAAAGCCAAGGAACCCAAAGATTGCTGGCCACACAGAATGCTACCAGCCCTGGGAAGAAGCCAGCCTTCTAGCCTCTGAAAGTGTGAGCCAGTACATTCCTGTTGTCAAGCCAACCTGTTGTGCGGTCTTGTCATAGCAGCCTGTCTCACTCGAGACAAGTTCTGATCACACAGCCTTGGGGCCCGCCCTCACATAAGTGGAGGAAGAGGCCACTGGGCAAGGAGGTTTTGAGGGGCACGGGGAAGGCCTTCCTGGTTTCAAAATGCCCCCCTCATTGCCTGTTAACAGGGACTCAAATGCCTCTTCTGAAGCATACAGATCCAATTCAGAAGGTCCCCTTACTGCGGTTTCTTCACAGTTACCTGAAACCCAAAAGGTTAGAATTTCTATGGGAGCCTTTCCTACGTTCTGGTCACTGAGCACCATGAATTACCTCTAAAATGGAATAGTGAGTGTAAACGACACTGCCACCATGAAGAAAGCAGCAGATGTTATGCAATATAAAATCGGCATTATCGCAATATTCTGGGAGACCAGGGGAGAGAGAGAACTCTTGGCAGAGGATCGCCGTCTGACCTCACGGAGGAGGTTGGCATTGAACGATGTCTCTCTCCAATAAAACTCACAATGACAATAACCCCTGCCATCGCCCCAGTAGCAGTGCAACAGCCACTACTGTTCATGGAGCAATTGCCCAGGTACCAAGTCCAGTGTTCATGCTTTTGTGACTTTTGATACCAGCAGCAGCCCAATGAAGAAGATTAATGCTCTTTTACAGATGGTAGAAGTGAAGTTCACGGAGGTTAAGTATCTTGCTCATGGCCACTCCAAGTGCACAGGACTGTGGTACAGCTGGAATCTGAATAGTGCTGTTTTAATGGAGACCATCCATGCAATGGCCTAAGGACTCTACACTTTCAGGTAAATGGCCAGTTCCCAGTGTTCTAATTTGCTAAAGCTGCTCAAAGCACACACCAAAAATGGGTTGGCTTTTAACAGGGAATTTTTCAGCTTACATGCTTACAGTTTTGAGGCTGAGAAAAATGTCCAAATCAGGGCATCATCAAGTGATGCTGTCTCCCCAAAGATTGGCTGCCAACGCTCCTAGACTCCGCTGTCACATGGCAAGGTACATGGCAGCATCTCTGGTCTCTTCCTTCTCTTCCAGGATTTGATGCTTTCATCTTCTTGCTTCCATGGCTTTCTCTCTCTCTTTGTCTGAATTTCATTCTCTTATAAAGGACTCCAGTAAAAGGATTAAGACCCATGCTGAATGAGATAGATCATATCTTAAGATCCTACCCACCAAAAGATCTTGCTTACAATGGGTCCACACCCACAGGAATGGATTAATTTTAAGAACATACTTTTCTGGGGTCCATACAGCTTCAAACTATTACACTCGGGAAGCTCACTCTGGAAGGACCCAGGGTCCCAGGGAGCCTTGGCTACACAGAAGAGAGGGGCCCCTGGTCTTTGAGAGAATGTTCAGGAGCCATTGGCTAGGCCTGTCCAATAGCAGAGAAGAGAAGGTTTCTGGGGCTAGAGAGAGTTCTGCAGAGCATAGGCTGGTCCTTCAATTAACAACACCCTCCAAGCTTCTGTAGCCCCTAATCTCTCTTAAAACAATGGTTATTCCGCAGTGGGGGCATCTCTGAGGCACTTGGGACCTTCTTGGCAAATGCTCCCTCCTTCATTTTTTCTACTTTTTACATGTTGTTTAAACAATGTCAGAAACATTGAAGGGATAACAGTTAACGTGTGCACACACTCCACATCTTAATGCAACTGTTGTCATTTGTCTGGTTTCTTGGCTGTCCTTGCTCAGATGCATCCATATTTTCACATCGTCATGATCATCATGGATGTACAATGTTAGGTTTTATCTCTTTTCATTTAACTTTATAGCCTAAGCATTTCCCCATGTTGCCGTACGGCTTTCATGATTACCACTCTGAGGGTGTCTTCAGCCATCAACATACCTTTGCTCTGGCTAGGGGCATCTGGTGGGTGAGTGAGGTACTTGGAATTCCTTCCTCAAACCAGCACATGGGGAGCACAGCCCCAAATTGGTACATATGCGTTTTACACACAGATGAAGGGGTTCAGAGTGTGATGAAGTGGAGGCTAAAAAAACATTTTACAAAGAGCCACGTTTCTATTTGTGTTTCGATGACAGGGGTGGAGAAAGAGAAGGATACCTGGAGAAGGTACCGTTGGGGGATGACGACGGTTGAGCCAACCTCCAGCCTGTTAAAGTTGGGCCTCATCAGGCTGGTGTGCTCGACCAGGGCAGTCACCTAACAGCTCAAACTCACCCAGTTAGTGATCCTAAAATAATGACGATGGTGACGATGATAATCGTTTACATAGTGCTTTTCACATGCTGGGCACTGCTCCACCATCTTTATGTGCACCGACCCATCCGATCTTTACATGGCCCTGTCAATTATATGCTATGATTATTCTCATTTTACAGATGGGGAAACTGAGGCACAGAGAAGCCAGTGGCTCTCTCATGGCCAGTGGCCCAGATGTCAGCCCGGGCAGCTGGGTTTTGGAGGCCATGCTCTGAACCATTTTCTAGTAACTGCCTCAAAAGCCATCCTCAGAACTCAGATCTCACTTCCCTCCCTGCTCAAAGCTCTTTTCTCACCTCCCAGTAACTGACAAACTCAGTTTCAACTCCTTAGCCTGGCACTTAGAGCCCCACACATCTTGCTCCCCAGCCCCTTTCCAGCTTTCCCTCAGAGAAATCCCTTTGAACCTGCTTCAATCTAGCCAGGTCCAAAGTGTTACTGTGCTCAACTCATAATCCTTTGTCTACCTTTGCTGTGCCTTTGTCTGGAATATTCTTCTTTATTTGTGCATATCTAATCTTACTCATTTTTTTTTCTGCTCAAATACCACCTCCTCAAGAAGTTTAGGAGGTATTTATTTTTTAAAGATTTATTTGTATTTATTTATTTATCCCCCCCCATTGTTTTTGCATCCACTGTCTGTTCTCTGTGTCTATTCACTGTGTGCTTTCTGTGTCTGCTTTTTTCTCTTTAGGAGGCACCGGGAACCAATCCCAGGACTTCCGGTGTGGGAGAGAGGCACTCAATAGCTTGAGCCACCTCATCTCATCGGTCTGCTGCTTCTCTCACTGTCTTTCTTCTGTGTCTCCCTTTGTTGCATCATCTTGCTATGCCAGCTCTCTATGGTGCAGGCCGTCAGCTCTCTGCAGCGCAGTCCAGCCTGCCTTCACCAGGAGGCCCCAGCAACCGAACCTGGGGCCTTCTGTATGGTAGACAGGAGCCCAATTGCTTGAGACACACTCGCTTCCCAGGAGGTGGTATCTGAGCACCTCCTGTCAGGTTGAGGTCCATCTGTTTTTGTAGCTGACCCCCAAAATCTTAGAAGGAGTAGTTTTGAGAGGGCATTTGACCTGCTGAGTTTTCGAAGGGCAGAAAAATGTACTGGATGCATATTTTTACTCTTAGGTACAATTTGCTACAAGTTACCCTCCTGCCAGAGCCACAACAAACAGGTATATCAGTACCATCTGCCTTAGGCCTGATCAGGCCTTGCTGATCCCTAAACCTACCCTGCCTCCTGGGCTAGAATGTAATCCAACCTGCAACATTGGAAACATACCAGGGGCCATCTCTGAGCACATGTGGCAGCTCTTAGAAGCTCTTTGAACAGGGACAAGAAAACTGGCTGCCCCCCTTCTCAATGCCACCCAGGGCACCACCCATTCAGGATCTGACCCTAAAGGACCCAGGCATGACCCAAACTTTTACCTGGCGTTATTCTTATTTTAGAAGATATCTTACATTCCCTAAAAGATCCTGAGTTTCTTAGAGGCAAGGCTTAACATCCTTGTCTTTTTCTTTATATCCCCCCAGTACCTAGTATAATACCTGGTACTTGGAAGATATTCAGTAAATGTTTGATGAATGAATAAATGACTTCATCCAATAGGACTAATATTATAAACCTAGGATGAATTAATTAATAATAAAGAAGCTATTCAACATCATACTGGAGGTCCTAGCCAGTGTAATAAGGCAAGAAAAAGAATAAAAGATATATAGATAGGAAGAAATAAAACACCCTCTATTCACAGATAACACAATTCATCTAAATAGAAAATCCCAAGGAATCTACAAATAGAAGTTATAATTTAGCAAGGTCACAAAATACAAAGCCAAGATACAACAATTAATCATATTTCTATAAACCAGCAATAAACAATTGGAAATAACAATAATAAAAATAGCACATCTTACAGTAGCATCAAAACCCATAAAATGCAAATGTATAAATTTTGCAAAATAAGCCTAAGATCTTTATGGTGAAAACTCTGAACATTGATGAAATAAATCAAAGATCTAAATGCATGGTGAGTTATACCATAGTCATGGATTGAAAGACTCAACAGTATTTTGATGTTAATTCTTCCTGGACTAATCTATAGATTCAATGCAATTCCTATCAACATCTGAGCACAAGTTTTTGTAGAAATAAATAAGTGGATTCTAAAATTTATATGAAAAGGCAAAGGAACTAGAACATCCAAAACAATTTTGAAAATAAGGACAAGGTTTGAGGGCTCACCCTACCTAATTTCAAGCTTTACTATAAAGCAGCAAGAAATAGGCTTGTATAGTATTAAAGAAAGGACAGTCACACTGGTAAAAGGAATAGAATAGAGAATACAGAACTAATATGGTCAAATGATTTCTGACATAGTTGAAGATGCAACTAAATGGAGAAAGGAGAGTCTTTTCAACATGGTGCTGGAACAACTGGTTATCTATAAACCAGCTTTTCTGTATGCAAAAACCAAAACCACAAACCTTGATTCATATCTTGCATTCTATGCAAAAATAAACTCAAAGTAGAACATACACTTTAGTGTAAAACCTAACACTATAAAACTTCTGGAAGAAAATCTGTCATCCTGAATTATGTAAAGACTTCTTACAAAAATTATTAAACACCTGATGTGTGTGTATGTGTGTGTGTGTGTATACATACATATATATATATAAAGACACATTGGCCTTCATTAAAATTTAGAATTTCTGTCCTTCATAAGACACTGTTAAAAGAATGAAAAGAAAAGCCACAGACCAGGAGAAAATATTTGTGAATTTCATATTTCATAATGAAGATGTATTGGGAATACATAAAGAAATCTCAGAATTCAATACCAAGAAAGCAAACAACCCAATTTTAAAAGTGGACCAAACATATGAACAGACAGTTGACCAAAGAAGATAAACAGATGGCAGATAAGCAAGTGCAAAGATACTCAACATCATTTATTATTAGCTAAATGAAAATTAAAACCACAATAAGTTAGCACTACACCAAGCAGACTAGCTATAAACAAGACAAAACAAAACAAAAAACTGACATTACCATGGGCTGGTGAGTATATTGGCAAGGATGCTGAGCAATGGAGACTCTAATACATTGCTGGTGGGAATTTAAAATGGTACAGCCACTTTGAAAAATGGCTTGGTGGCTTCTTGGAAAATTAAACATACACTTACCATATGACCCAGCAATCCCACTCCTAGGAATCTACCCAAATAAAATGAAACAAATGTTCACACAAATATCTGTGTCTGAACATTTACAGAAGCTTTATTTGCATTTGCCAAAAACTAGGAACAACCCAAATTTCCTTGAACTGAAAAATGGACCAAAACTGTGGTTCATTCATATAATGAAATGGCAATCAGTGATAAAAAGGAACAAACTACTGATACACAAAGCAACATGGGTGAATCTCAAATGCATTACACTAAATAAAAGAAACCAGTCTCAAAGAGTTACATACGATATGATCCCATATATATTTTATATGACATTAGGGAAAAGGCAAAAGTATAGGGTCAGAAAACAGAGTAGGAATAAAGGTGGACTAAGGGGCACACAGGGATTTTTGGGGGGCTGAAGGAACTGTTCTATATCATGATTGGTAATGTTTGTCAAAACTTGGAGAACTGTTATGAAAAAACTAAAATTAAAAATTAAAAAGGGGGAAGCGGCTGTGGCTCAATCAGTGGGGCTCCCGTTTGCCATATGGGAGGCCCCAGGTTCGGTTCCCGGGGCCTCCTGGTGAGGGCAGGCCCGCCCGCGCGGCGTGGTTGGCTGACCCGGCGAGCGCAACCAGCAAGGGGGGGATAAATGAATAAATAAATAAAATCTTAAAAAAAAAAAAAAAAAATTAAAAAGGATGGTTTTTACTGGATATAAATCTACCTTCATAAAAAATGGATATAAATAGCAGAAAAATTAAATTAAAAATCTAGGTTCACTGGAAATGTGTGAAACAAGTATACTTTCTGTCTTGGCCTTGGTCCACCCTCTAATTTTAGAAAAATGTGCTTCTGTTCAGTCACATAAGCCCTACTTTGGCAGCATTTACAGAAATTACCCATGGAAGTCCCCTGGACTTGTCTCTTTTCTGTCTTGTCCATTTCTTTCCACACACTGCAAATTTCCCGTCTCTCACTCTTGAATCATGGTCTTTTCTCCCACCCCTAAATGCTACTCTAGACCACCCCATTCTTGTTGAAGTCTTCCCCAAAGTCTCCCCTGACCCAGGCACTTGGCCTGATTACTTTCATCTCTGAGACATCAGTAAGCTCCTGGCACTTACTCTGTCCAATTAGCACGTGCAGGTCCATCTCATCTCTCCTATATTTTGGCAAGGAGCATGTTTGATAATAGTACTAGTAATTCTAGGACTTCAGAAAACACATTAGGAAATCTTCGGTCTGATCATATGTTGGTTGAGCCCTGAATTGCAGAGTTGCAGCCAACACCTACTCTCCAGTTCATCGGAGTCACCCAGGACAACTAACAAAATGATGATGATGGACAATGCCTATCCCAAAAAACAGAGTATCTACAACTGCAAGCAAGACAGTTCCATCCATCTGCCCTATAGGCTCTAAGTCCCCACTCAATCAGAAGCAGAGTGGACATCACCATCCCAGAATCCTCAGGACTGAGAAATGCACAATCACAATGGAGGAAGGCAACTAGGGACCAAAGTAGGCTTATGGTTATTCTAGTAATGGAAGAACTTGTAACATTGATATAAAGACAGTGGTCACCAAAGGTTCTGAGGGGAGGGAGAGGGAAGAATCCATCCATGTAAAATGGGGCATTTTGGGGGCATTGGAATTGTTCTGCATGATATTGCAATGACGGACACAAACCATTTTACATTTTATCAAAACATATACAATTGTGTGGTGCAAAGTGTAAACCATAATGTAAACTATAGACTATGGTTAGTAGCAGTGTTTCAATATGTGTTCATCAATTGTAACAAATGTACCACACTAATGAAAGATGTGTGAGACTTGAGTGAGGACTGAGTTGTTGAAGTGATGGGGAGGGAAATTTTGGCTCAATATGAAGGCGAGTGTCCTAACAATTTAGAGTTGTTCTCAAACAAACAGGCTGCCTTGAGGGTTTAGGTACTGGTTAGAAGAGCTGGCATGGGAAATGGCACAAAAGATGGGGTTGCCAGCTCGAAGCCCTCTTGGATCCTTCCAGCTGGGGGATTCTAGCAGATCCAGAGGGTTAGTCATGCGGTAGAGCTCTGTGCTGGGTGTTGGGGTGTCCTGGCTGCAGGATGAGCTGGGTTCCTGCAGACCTGGTCCCAGGGCATTCCCAGAACCCCTCTGCCCTGGGCTGGGGCCTCTGTCTCTCTCCCAAGGGACTCCCCCCCTCAGCTGGTAGACCAGCCTGGGGACTCAGAGTCTGCCTCCTGGACACCTTCTCGTGGGCAAGGCAATCCCGAGACTACCACCACGATGCCATCACCATGCTTCTGTTTCTCTCCTGACTACCACAAAGGAAAGCGATGGTTACAGCCACAGAGCTCATGCAGCACCTCCCGCAGGCAAGAGTTTGTTTGTTCCTTGTCGCTGGGACATGCCGGGTCTTGGGAACTCCTCTTTATCATGAACCCAGCACCCCTCTGCTCCTCCTTGGCTGGCGAGGAGGGGCGAGGTCTTTATGTCTGACAGCCCCATGCCAACCCCTTCCTTAGGAAAGTGGTCTACGTTATAGACACTGCCTCATCTGGCAGCTTCCAAAATCTCTGCCAGAGAGAACCGAGATCCTGATGTGCTGGGGGTGGGAAAGCACACGACAAATGTGTTAAACACCAGCCTGGTGAGGTCTCCTCTGAACCTACCTGGGCATCCTTCCTCTCCTATGGAGCCCACTCTTTCTGGAGGGCTCCTGCACAGGGGGCAGTGGCGTGCACACTGCAGGGTGGCCCCACTGTCCCCAGGAAACTGTGCCTGCCGCCAGCAGGGCCCCATCAAGAGAGACGGCCAGCTGCAGTGCCTTCAAAATCCACTTAAAGCCACATTTTGGCTCAAAGCCCTGAAGCCTCTTTTCAGGAAGAAAGCTCGGAGCCTCCCAACTTCATTTTGTTTTCTTACTGCCTGTTCAAAGAACAACCATATGAGATGAAAATATCATCCTCAGGCAAAGCGAATTTAATTTAAACATTCTTAAGGACAGATTCAACAACTTTTTTCTCATAAACAAAATAGAAAACAAACCTGCTTCATTCTTGGTTTTCCTTTTACACAAATAAAGAAAAAATGAAAAGAAAAAGGAGATACTTACAGGAAAGAGAATTTTTACCTGCTTAAAACATGTGAGTGGGATAAAGAAGCTAAACCAAGCATTTCATAGGCATTACCATCTTAACTCTTCCCAATAGCCCTAAGAAAAGGATCCCACTATTATCCCATATTAGAGATGAAGACATGGGGGCCAGGAGGGGTTGAGAAATGTCTCCAAAGTTGCATAGTTTATGCTGCACAAAACAAAAATGTGACTCCAAAGCAAAAATTACCCCAGGACCCAAGTTCCTAGCTAACCATTATGCTACACTTGGCATTTGCATAAATATGGTCAGAAAGAGCTAGGTAGTTGACTTAGGGTCATCAAGAAATGAGGGAGTGCTACGTTTGTTTCTTCTCCATGTTTTCTTTTCATATGAAGTCTCAGGCGCACAGTTTTGTGACTGGTCCATGCACGGCCTGCTCATTGCTTAATAAGATATTAAACCTCCATGCAACCAAAACTCAACACAAGAACTAGCGCTCTGAGGAGGACTTATATTTATCTGTGTAGTCTTCCCCCAAACTGTCCTTCAGATTCCCCTATCAGAAGTAATCACTGTTCTGAATTTTTATTTTTTTGTCTCTTGATTTCCTTTTAATACAGCTTTATGACAATTTTAATATTTGAACCAATTGTATTTTATTTTATAAAAAGAGTGTTGTGCTGTATGTAGTCTTTTATTTTTCACTTGTGTTTATAACTTCACAACCGGAGTTAGAATTTCAAACCCTGCTATTGCCACCTAAAGAAGAATAATATGCCTCACTCTGGGGAAGTAGTGCAAGGTGGCCATTTCCTTCCCTGTCTGCTGAAGCCCCTCCAGGGAGATCTCATCACCCCTAGAATAAGATCCAGCGCCCTACCTGGATTTCTGAGGTCCAGCCCGGTGTGGCCCTGGACAACCCTCTGACCTTCTCCCTCCCCACGTCCTCCTCACTCTGCTCAGTAACAGTGGGGGTTCCCTTTCTGTTCCTTGAGCATTCTAAGTTTGCTCCTGCCTGGGAGACTGAGCTGTCCACTCTGTCTCCTCTGAAGTTCCAGCTTAAGTGGTAGCCTCCTTTGAGTCGCCATCCATGACCACCCAATCTAAAACAGCCCCTCTATCACACTGTCCCACTTCATTTCCATTATAGCACTCCTGGTGTTTTCTCACTTATAATTTGTCTTCCTCCTCTACAAGAAATAAGACCTGTGTATGTGAAACTGTATATCTACTACAGAAATTTTCTCAAAAATGAAGGAAGTAAGCTTGTTACTTAGATGAATAGAACTGATAGTATTTTGTGCCAATGATAAAATTCAAGCTTTCAAGCAAAAATCTGAATTTTGGAAAACTTGTATTCCCCAATGCTTCCTAATACTCACAAATTTTTGGATAACATTGGTGGTGATGTTGATGAATGTGATTTTTTTAATCTTGAATAATGAAATGTGTCAACATTTTAAAGAGCTATACAACTAAGTAAATCAATGTCTTCCATTTGACTGATACATGATGTTAAAAACCATAAAAGGATAAAAGATCCACTCAAAATGCAAGGCAGGTAAGTAGATTTTAATGTAACAAGTACAGGAAGCTCACTGATTTAGTTTCAGATTTCATTTTGCAATAAACCTTCAGAACTACCACTTGCAGAGTTTTGGTGTAATATCAAAGAAGATATACACAACTTTCTTAACAGGCTTTTAAGACACTTCTTCTTTTTCCAACTACATATCTATGTGCGGTCAGATTCTTCTTCAGATATTTCAACCGAAACAACTTACAGCAACAGACGGAATACAGAGCAGACAAAAGAACATAGCTATCTTCTATTAAGCCAGACATTAAAGAGATTTACAAAAATGTACATCAATGTCACTCTTTTTATGAAAATTTCCATAGTTATTTTTCATAAAAGCTTCATAATGTTACCAAACAGTGGGTTTATTATGTTTAAATGAATCACTAAATATTTTTTTAAAATCCCAGTTTAATTTGTGATATTATAAATATCAATAGATATAACCCCATATAAACAAAAGCACTCTAATCTTCATTAAAGAAGTTGTGGGTTTACAGAACAATCGTGTATAAAATACAGGATTCCTACACACCATCCTATTATTAATACCTTGCATTGGTGAGGAACATTTGTTACAACTGAAAAAAGCACATTTTTATAATTGTACTATTAACCATAGTCCACTGTTTGTGTGTGTAGTTCCAGGGATATTTAAAAAATGTTTATTTTGTTACCATTTATACAACCTAATAATTCCCCTTTCAACCATGTTTGGATAAATATATGTATCTATTTCAGTGCTGTTAATTATGTTCACAATGTTGTGCCACCATCACCACATCCATTATCAAACTGTTTTCATCATTCCAAATAGAAAGCCTGTATATTTTAAGCATTAACTTCCCATTCCTTGCCCCTACCCAACCCCTGGTAATCTATATTCTAGATTCTGACTCTTTGAGTTTGTTTATTCTATTTATTTCAAATCAGTGAGGTCATACAATACTTGCCCTTTTGTGTCTGGCTTATTTCACTCAATATGATGTCTTCCGGGTTCATCCATGTTGTCACATCTATCAGGACTTTATTCCTTTTAACAGCTGAGTAATATCCCATTGTATGTAAATACCCCATTTGGTTTATCCATTCATTGGTTGACAGGCTCTTGTGTTGCTTCCATATTTTGTCAATTGTGAATAATGCCATCATGAACATTGGTGTGCAAACATCTGTTCAAGTCCCTGTTTTCAATTATTTTGGGTATATATCTAGTACTGGGATTGACAGGTCATATGGTAATTCTATACTTAGCTTTCTGAGGAACAGTCAAACTGTCTTCCACAGTGTTCTCACCATTTTACATTGCTACCAGTAATGAATGAGTGTTCCTATTTCTCCACCTGCTCTCCAACACTTGTTTTTTCCTGTTTATTTTTTATTTTTTAAGTTTTTTAATAGCAGGCATTTTAATGGATGTGAAATGGTATCTCATTGTGGTTTTGGTTTATACCACCCTGATGACTAATGATGGTGATCATCTTTTCATGTGCTTTCTGGCCATTTGTATATCTTCTTTGGAGAGATGTCTATTCAGGTCTCTTGCCTATTTTTTGATTGGGTTGTCTTTTTATTGTTAAGGTGAAGGATTTATTTATTTATTCTGGATACTAAACCTTTATTGGATATATGGTTTCCAAACATTTTCTCCCATTGTGTAGGTTGTCATTTTACTTTCATGATAAAGTCCTTTGAGGCACAGAAGTTTTTAATTTTGATGAGGTTCCAAGTATCTATTTTGTTGTTGCTGTTCTGTGTACTTTGAGTGTAAAGTCTAAGAAACCATTGCCTAACACATGGTCCTAAAGATGTTTTCTAATGTTTTGTTGTTTTTTTTTTTGTTTGTTTTGTTTTTTACCCCTAAGAGTTTGATAGTTCTGGCTTTTCTATTTAGGTCTTTGATCCATTTTGAGTTGATTTTTGTTTAAGGTGTGAGGTAGGGGTCCTTCAATAGTTTTTAAGAGCATAAAAGGGATCTTGAGACCAAAAAGTTTGAGAAGCACTGTCCTAGTGCCTAGCATATTCTAGGAACTCAATAAATGTTGGTCAGCAACTTCCCTAACGATACATTCTCTTTAATATTCATCTGCTTTCTCTTTATTCTACCAATATATGTTCAATTAACCTCTGGAAAATCTTATTTATTTCATTTGTGGACCATATAGCTTTGACAATGTTCCTAAGTGTTAGAGTAATGCTAGTGAGATGAAAACCCAAGGACATCAACATGCAAGTCCCCAGAAGAACTCAGAAGTTTCCCTCAGAATCACCATGAATGTCCCCAACTACTTCTTTCATCCTTTTATTTATCTGAAGTGCTTGCATCAAGAAAAAATTTAAAAACTGTTCCAAATTTTTCACTGAGATTGTTTTATTTTAATTACTGTTGTTGTAGCAGTGTTATTTTTTACTGTGTGCACTGTGAATGCAGAGTGACCTCGCTATACTGAATGCCAAATAGGAGCGTACCTATCATTTAAACAACACTTTTTAGTAGGAAAACACATGCCAGGTTTTGAAAATGACTCTCAAAGTTTTGGAAGGCAGGTTTCCATGGCACATAAACAATTTCAATGGTATAACACAGAAAGCTCTCGAAAGGTTTCCATTACTCTAAAAGGAAGCCACGTTTAGAGACTATCTCATGTAAAAGCAAACACTGTGCTTTATGAGATTATTTTTGAATGGACTGCAATATATAAAATCAGCTACACATTTTTACATGGGCTGAATGGTGCTGCAGAACCTGAACTTGGAATTACCGTGTCTTGGAAATGTGTACTCGCCCCCTGGCGTCACATCAATGGCAACTAGGGGCAGCCACAAACTCTTGGCTGGCCACTACGCCGGCACTGCTCAAGTCCACATTAAGCTCTTCTTTGCATTGCAGCCTGAGGGGAAGTTCACACACAGGGCACTGATTGTGGCCTCACAACTGCATTCCTCTGGATTTCCCAAAAAAGGTCTTCTACTTTCAAATTCCCATTTCAGCATCTAAGTGGTTTCTTTCAGCCTCAAGCAACCTTTTTCATCAGATAAGTCAGGGAGGGAGGTGGGAGACAACCTCAGATCCTGACTATGATGCCAATTATAATGTGCTGTGTGCACAAGTTGCAAGCAGTAAGGCTCAAGAAGGGATTAGGGATGCCATGTAATCCTCCATGTATTGATGCAGAAGAACCGAAGATTCGATGTTAACAGGAAGATTCTAGATAAAATTTCCCTGTCCTTGAAACATACCTAAACTGGATTTAATAAAACAGAATTTAATAAAAACATTTTACTTTAAAATTCAAAATAAGGGAACAAACTGCCTTGAACTGAAAGTAGAATTTCACAGTCTATGCAGGAAAAGGCTAAAAAGAAAAAAAGGCAGCAGCTTGCATCTGAACTATGGCTCTTGAATTTGATATTCCAAATGTCCCCTATGTACACCCGCAAGTTACAGCCTGGTTTATTGCTCATTCAAAACCAGGAAAGTCCTTTAAAACCTATCAGCAAGTTTCCTCACCCTTTTGAATATCATTATGGACTCAAGGATTCCTTTTTAAAGTTTTAGGTATAGACATTAAAACTAAGAAGAAAAAAAAAAAAAAACCCAAGAAAATAACAACAACAACAACAAAACCTATCAGTAAATACACTGCCAACGCTGCTACCACAGGAAGTCTTAAATGAGAATATATTTGCTAATTTACTCAACACATACTTAGTGAGCTCCTGCTGTGGGCCAGGCTTGGGTGTGTGTGTTGGGGGGGGGGCAGGCACAGAGGTTCCAGTGGTAAACAAGATAGGCCTAGATCCTGCCCTCAGGAAGTTTCCAGTCCAGCATGGAAGAATAAAGTAAATTCTAACAGAATAAATTTAAAAGATAAAATAGCCCCTTAGTTATCTATATCTCCTCATTTTCACGTCTTTGCAATATAAGGGAAATGGGGAGTGGTAGAAAGAGCACTTTTGCACCTTTGCATCCTTGGGACACATTTTAACTGGGTGGTTAGGAAAGCAAACCCCCCATAATAATGGATCTAGGCAATGCTCATAAAAAACTGAGAGAAACATTATGTAAAAAGGTGATGGGGAAATTTTAAAATAGATATTTTAGGCTGACAACAAATGGATCCATTGATCAATCTTAATGTAACAAAAAGAGAGAGAGATGGAAGTATAGAACCTCATAAACAGAGGAGTCTTGGCACAAAAAAACCAAAGCTTCAATGTGATCAAGACTCTAGATTGAATGACCAGTTTTTAGGAAATGCAGTGGACAGAGGAACATGTCAAGTAACACCCTGGGGATGCAATTTACAAAATTCAGAATGTGGGAAACTGTACATGACAAACAACTCAGTTTCTTCAACATCAACAACAAAATAACACACACACCAAAAATGGACAGGGAGAGGAAACTTATAGCTTAAAAGAGACTTGAAAGACATATCAACCAAATGCAAGTGTGGGCCTTGTGAGGATCTGTATTCAACCAACTATTCAAAAAAAGTATGAAACAAATGGGAAATCAGGAAAATTTGAACAATGACTACATATTTGATGACTTAAGAATTTTTAAGTAGCTATAAATAATATTGTGGTTATGATTTTTTAAAAGTTTTTTTTTTTTTCTTTTATATGTACACACATGAGTTTTTATAGACAAAATGAAAAGATAGCCAGGCTGAGCTTCAAAAAGAAGTAGCACATGTAAAGATATTCAATATTACTAGCCATCAGGGGAATGCAAATCTAAACCAGAATGAGATATCACTTCACACCTGTTAGGATGGTCAGAATAAAAAAAGACTGATAACAACAAGTGTTGGCAAGCATGTGGAAAAACTGGAACCCTCATTCCATACTGCAGTGGGAATGCAAAATGGTGCAACCACTTTGAAAAACAGATGGCAGTTCCTCAGTTAAACATAGGTATGCCATATGTCCCAGTAATTCTACTCCTAGAGAAATGAAAACATACGTACACAAAAAAACCTGAATGTTCTTAGCAGCATTATTTATAATAGCCAAAAAGTAGAAACAACCCAAATGTGCATCAACTGATGAATGAATGAATAAGTTGTGGTATATCCACACAATAGAATATTATTTGGCAATGGAAAGGAATGAAATCTGATACGTGCTACAATATGGACGAACCTTGAAAACATTATGATAAGTAAAAGAAGTCAGTCACAAAAGACTACATATTGATGATTCCAGTGTATGAAATGTCCAGAAAAGGGAAATCTATGGAGACAGAAAGTAGATTAGTCGTTTCCTAGGATTGGGAAGCAATGGGAGATGGGGGAATTGGCAGGTAAAGGCTAAGGGATAAAGTTTCTTTTTGAGGTAATGAAAATGTTTTAAAATTGATAGTAGTGATTGAAGCACAATTCTGTGAATATACTAAAAGCCATTGAAGTGTACACTTATAAAAGAAAAAATGAATTGGGGGTGGGGGCAGCAGGTAAGGTTATGAGTGAAATATAATAAATCATGGGTTGAAAAATTTTAAAAATGTGTAGGCTATGTTGTCAATCTGGGGATAGAACCCTGGTTCTGGCAATTACTAGCTGTTGTCCCTAGGCAAGATTTTTTAACATCTTTGAACCTCAGTTTCCCCGACGTAAACTGAGGGTAATAATATGAATTAAAATGAGGTTGGTACATTTAAAGCACTTAGTGCCTAGTTCACAGAACACGCTCAGTTTACAGTGGCCATGATTATTCTCAGCTGTCTTCCTCAGGCCAGCTGCTTTGAGAGCCTCTGCTTGTTCAGCAACCCCCTCTGAAACCACAGAGGTGTGGCCATCTAGCAGGTGCTAACAAAGATTCCTGACTTTTCCTGATTTTTCTGTTGGCCCTTTCTCTCTTAATTTTTATGAATATCCTTCACAAGGCATTACCTTTCTAAAAGTTTAGTTTTTTTTTAGTTCGTTAGCTAGTTTTCCGCTGGTTTCAGGCTACGGATGGGGAGCTAGAGAAGCAGCAAGAGATGTAAGGAGATCAACAGCCATCAATGCTCTGCCAGAATGTTTGACCTCCCCACCCAAGGGCCCCAGATGCTGGGACAGCCAAGTGCTCACTGCAGGATAAATCCCACAGGGGATCTCCCCGTCCCCTCTCCTTGGGGGTGCCATTGGAACGAGGCTCCTTCAACCCACAGGCAACTGCATTTGGTTGGTAACATTCACCGACCTGCCAGTTTCCCCCCCAGAAAGTCTTTTCATCTGGATTCTAACACTGTCATCTGCTGTGTTGCTTCTCTACCCTGAGGATGGCCTCCGAAATTAGCAAAGTGCTCTGGCTCCTTTTCAATAACAAAGGCTCTACATGAGCCTAAATCAGTAAAACGATGATAAATATTTTATAAATGGCACTCTGACAGCACAGCCTAGAAACACACACACACTTACACATAATGAAATTTATAGGCTCACATATGCTCTCCACAGAGAACCGCAGCGTTTTCTCTAATTCACGTTTGCTCCCAAACAGATTTTTCTAATTTTTAATTTTGTTGTACTGTATGTATCAACTGCACAAGGCAATCAGCCAAGCAAAGAGTTAGACATATGGAATAAATTTCACAGCTTTGGAAAACATGGTAGAGCAAGACAGCAATATGGTCTTCCACTCTGCACTCGGCATCAGCCACCCTGCTGGGTAGGTGCCTGCCGTGCTGGGGGAAGATTTACCCAGGGGCCACAGTGTGGAAGCAGCACCCCATCTCCCAACCCCATCACATCTCTCAGAGAAGGTTCCCAGGAAAGCTAAGTCTTAGGGCAGTTATACTCAGGGTTCTTTTTACCTTAAAAATAAACAAATAAATTCATTCACCTACAAGATCCATCCCCAGGGACATACCCAGGATTGGTGAGGCAATTAGTAATGCTGAATTTTTGTGTTTGCACACATTTGACATGTTACGAGTATGCAAGATTATATATTTAATAAATTAACTTTTCCTACGTGTCCATTTTTCCAGACCTCTCTTTCATAAGGTGAGCAAGTATGAACTGCAAATGAATAAGCCCCAAATTGACTCAATTTTACTGGATGATGTTATTTTAAAATTCCTAGAATTTCTTAAGTTTTAACTTTTGCTAAGCTGAATGGTGTCCTTCCCATTTATGTGTGGAATCTTTGGTCCCCTCTGGTTGGTTACTGAGAAAGAAATGCTTATTGTATTTCTTTGCTCAGATACAACGTTGATAATGATGCACTATGTTTTGTAACCAAAATGCTGCCACCTCTGGGTATGTGGCCTCCTCCTCACCTACAGGGTATATACCCTTGCTTTCTTCCTTGTCAAATGTACCCACTCCCAGGAAAAGAGAATAAAAGAAACTAAAAAAAAAAAAAAAAAAATCACAACTCAGCAGCTCCCCAATAATGCCAAATTGTCATGATGATTAAAAGCACGTCACCTGGCAAGGAGACAACAATGGACAACGGCCAGCCCAGGGAATGGAGAGGGCCTGCATCTGCAGGCAGGATCATCTTACCCACCATATCCATGGGATATAAGCCCTCTCTCACCTGGAGGTGGAGTGGACATCACCATCCCAGTCCCCTCAGGATTGGGGGAGGGACTATGGACTAGAGTGGACTTGATGGTATTCTGTTGTACACATATGGTGATTCTAGCAATGGAAGAAATTATAACAGTGAGGTGGAGCCAGTGGCCACTGGACACTTTCGGGGCAAGGAGGGGATGTGCAGTTGAAATACAGGGGCTTCTTTGGGATTTGGAGGTTGTCCTGAGTACCGTTGTGGCAACGGATGTAGGCCATTTTAAATCAGCACACACCACTCAGAACTGTGTGGGAGAGAGTGTGGTCTACGATGTGAACTGTGGTCTGTGGTTGATGGCAAGGCCCCAGGATGTGTAAGTCCATTGAGGGTGATGGGCCTTGTGGGAGATGTTTGTGTGGGATGTGGTGGGAGGTGTGGGAGGTGGGGAACATGGGAATCCCGGTAGGTTCCGTGTAATATTTAGGTAATCTAAGCACCTCTTAAAAAAAAATATATATATATATATATATATATATATATATAACATTTTTGTAAGCAAATGCACATATATGCATATATATTTATATATCATTTTATAAATATTGGTATGTATTGTGAAAATTTTGATTTTTACCCACAATAAAAAAGAAATAGGGAAGCGGCTGTGGCTCAATCAGTAGGGCTCCCGTTTACCATATGGGAGGCCCCGGGGTCGGTTCCCGGGGCCTCCTGGTAAAGGCAAGCCCGCCCGCACGGCGTGGTTAGCTGACCCAGCGAGCACAAGCAGCAAGTGGGGGGATAAATGAATAAATAAATAAAATCTTTAAAAAAAAAAAAAA
>JAKSZT010054399.1:11868459-12168503 GCA_026826555.1 Tolypeutes matacus
TCCAATAAGTAGTAACAGTGGTGGCCCTCAACTAAGCAGTACTGTGACAGTTTAAAGTTTTTGTGAATCCCAGAAAAGATCCTGTTCTTGGGGTTAATCCATTCCTGTGGGGGTGGGACCCTTTCATTGGATTGGGTTCAGTTAGGGGCCTTTGACTGGAGTATGTCAGTGAGACATGACCCAGGGTGGGTCTCAGTCCTCTTGCTTGAGTCCTTTATAAATGGGAGAAACATGCAGAGACACACAGAGGAAGAGAGCTACCATTTTGCCCTGCCATGTGAGAGGACTCCAGGATCACCTACAGCACAGAAAAACAAGAAGCTGAGAGAGAGAGGCCAGAGGCTAGACCCGCAGAGCAGCTTGAAGCTGAGATAGGCCTGGAGGAGAGGGGAGAGATGAGCCATATGCCTGATCACCCACAGCTGAGCTCAAGAAGAAAGTGAGCCTGGAGGAGAAGGCAGAGACCATTTGCCTTGCCATGTGGCAGGCATCCAGGATGGCCAGCAGCTGACCTTTGGTGAGACAGCATCTCTGATGATGCCTTGATTTGGACATTTTCACATCATCAGAACTGTAAGCTTTTATCCTAAGAAATTTCCATTGTAAAAGCCAACCCATTTCTAGTATATTGCACTGGCAGCCTTTAACAAACTAAAACAAGTCCCCTGCCCCCCCCTCACATTTCCTCCCACCCACGCTGCTCACAGATGACTAGGAGGGTCCCTGAGGAGTTTATTCTTTCTTTCAAGGCATAGCTCAAACTTAAAGCATCGGCTGACCTAATTTTTTTTTTTTTTTTTAACAATTAAATACTGTAAGGTTTTGACCTAAATTTATTATACAGTTTGAACTGTGCGGACCCAGTGACAATATCAGGGTTGGTTGCCATAGTGGTGATGGGAAGGGGAGGAAGGAAAAAGGAGAAAAAGCGACAGCTGTTTCTACTGGGCTGGATATCATATTCAAATGCCTTGTTATTATTCTAAACAAATTTGTGCAGTGGATCCTTTTTAAAAAAATGTTTTGATTCTTCATTAACTTTGTTTTTAATATAACTTATTTAATTTTGTTTATAATTATTTTTTAATAAACTTAATTTTAGAATAGTTTTAGATGTACAGAAAAATACAAAGGGAGAGTCTCCTTATAACCCACATCCAGCTTCCCCCATTATTAACAACTTACATTAGTAGGATAAATTTGTCACAAGTAATGAACCAATATTGATGCATTATTACTAAATAAAGCCCATAGTTTATTCGAATTTCCTTCTTTTTCCCCCAATGCCCTTTTTCTGTTCCAGGATCCCATCCAAGATCCCACAGTACATTTAGTCATCAAGTCTCCTTAAGCTCCTCTTGGCTGGGACTGTTTTCTGACTTTCCTTTTTGAGGCTTTATCAGTTTTGAGGAGTACTGGTCAAGTATTCTATAGAATGCCCTCATTTGGTGCTTTTCTCATGGGTTTTTGGGAGGAAGGCCCTAGAATCCAAGTACCATTTTCATCATAACAATGGTACATACCATTGCCATGACCCATGACTTATTGTTGTTGATGTTGAACTTGCCCACCTGGCTGAAGCAGTGTCTGTCAGGTTTCTCCACTGTTAAAGTGACCTTTTACCTTCCTTTTCCATACTGTCCTCTTTGGAAGGAAGTCACTGAGCAGCCCTTGTCAAAGTGTGGGCAGACTATATTCATAAACTATTTGGAATTTTTCCACATAAGAGATTTGTCCATTCTCCACCATTCACTTATTTCTTCAATCATTTATTTCTACCAGTATGATTCCATGGATATTTATTTTATACTTTGGACTATAATCCAGTACCACTTTATTTACTTTCTTACTCAAATTTAAAGCTCTAGCTTTGGTTATTGGGAGTTCGTTCACTTGGCTCCTGTGTCCCTATGACATGCATGCATAGGTATTTTTTGAGCACTTCCTTACTTCCAGGTACTAAAAGATGCTCCAGGCTCATCTTGTATATTTCTGGCTCCAGTCCCAGAATCAGCCATTTCCCCAGGGAGCCCTGTAGGTTTGCTGTTTTAAAAGACCACAGTAGCCTTTAGTCTAGGGCTATTCTTTCCCCACTGTTGAGACCATATCCTTCTGAGTACTGTACCCAAGGTTTTCCCCTTTGGCTGGTGGAAATACAAAGGCTTCTCTGCCCCCTAGAAACTCAGAGGGTGCCTTGTCTGTCCTTTCTGGTGGTTCTTTCCTTGGCATCTGGAAACTTCCTCATACACATCTGCTGATAGAAATGTTATTGACTTAGCTTAGGACACTAAATAGTCTTGTCACAGTCAATGACCTGCAAAAAGTCTTCTCCAGCCAAGTGAGGGAACGTAGCTTTGGTCACGCACCCTTTTATACTGAATGAACGGGAGCAGAATTTGTCTGTATACATCTTATATGAGGTGGCTGATGGTGCAAAATATAAACATGATTAAACTGGGAATCTTGGAAAGCCTTCCCATGCTCTCTACAGAAAGATCAGAAAGCTGCTGGGGGAGGAGGGCTGCCCTATCAGCTACAACTGCTCTTCTAAGGAGAGAAAGGGCCTGGGCTGACCAGCAGTGAAAAAGGATGTCAAATGACAAGAGTCCACGAGTGACGTGCGAATGTCTGGACAAGTAGCCTTAAAAGCCCACAGGAGAATGATTGATTTCATAGGATTTCCCTCTCATCCCAGGCAGGTAGAAATGCTGGTTAATATGAGCCCTCACCAATGGCTTGAAAACCCACTCGCTAACAAGGACGGAAGATGGATGATCATGAAAATGACCCCCCCTGGGGCTCTACTCAGAGTTTTCCCTGTACCTCAACTACACCAGAATGAGTGACATATACAGACACATGCACATGTACATATGCCCTTTTGGAACATAGACAGGGAACTATAATTTTCTTCTGGGTCTCTCAATTACATTGTCTTTGGATCTTTGAAATTTTACTCCCAAAACAGTGATGCAGACTTTAAAGATTTGCAAATCAATCTTTTTAGAAATCTAGGAATGGATACTTTTCAAATATAAGTGCCCCAATCACCAGGTTTGTCAGCCAGAAACAGCAAAGCAAATTTTCTTCCAGCAGCATGTTGTGTTCCTCAGAGTTCTCGCATATGGTAAATCTACTTATAGTTTTGCAACAGGGAACTCTGAAGACATCTCCAAGCCAGTTATTGTTACCACAAGCTCCCTCCTCCTTCTACCAGGTATTGGGGTGATTGCACCCTGGGCAGGGAAGGCTGCTAAGGAGCAGCAGGCTCCCCTCTTCTGCCCAGGAACTACCAGTCCGGATGCCTTCCTCCTGAGCTTGGGGTCCACAATGAGCACTTGGAGTCTCATTCCCCATCTTCTGTCCCATTCCACACCTCCCACCACCCTACTAATTCTGACTCACCCAAACTAAACTAGCACTTAGAGAAGTGAAAATGTTTCTTCTTATAAGAAAGCAGGAGACTCCTAATTAATGAAATAACTATAAATAACCATTGGTTCAAACGAAGAGTTTCTTCAAGACTTGTTTGATGGCATGCATGGCAAATTAGGAAGTGTTCCTATGAAGGTAGATGGTTTTAGAGTTAATTAATATGCTCGTCTCAAATGGGGTAGGACATGGGGAGGGCGAAGGGAACAGGTGAGGGGAGGGTGATGGGAAGAGATGAGGGGAGGAGGTTGACATGAGTCTACTTTGAATTGTTTGTCCCGAAGTTTTGTGTTGAGTTGGCCCCCAATAGATTGTGTTGAATTAAACCAAAGTGCTTTCAATGACCAGTCACCCCTTGCCACCCTGCCTCCTTCAGGATAACTGTCTAGAGTCATTGTTACGAATTCATACATGTTGGGAGACCACAGGACAAGCTGATGCTACATGACCATAAAGGATCTATTGACAAATGCTCTGGTCACAAACTAGCCAGTGATAGAGCCCCTTGAATCTCACATCCTGACCAAGAATGAAATTAAGGAAGGAGGAAGAAAAAGAATCAACGCAAATGTAGTTCAAACTATGAGGAAATCCCTTTTCCTGAGTGCATCTAAGGGACAAGCTTTTCTAACAAAAACAAGATGTTATTTCTACAATGACCCCTTGTTACCTGTAGGATGAGGTATAAAGCCCTCTTGCCCAGGCATTTGTTGGGCAATATGAGGTTTTTGAGGGCAGGGGCTATGCTTTGTTCACCTTTTAACTCCTGAACACAAAATCAGTGCCTACACATGGCAGGGGCTCAAGGAGATGTGAATCAGATGGATGGGTGCATAAAAACAAGGAAAACAAATGCATTTGTGTAGAGCTTCAGGATGTTCAGAGTAGATGTCTACATGCTATCTGGTTTACCCTTCCCCACCTTGGGAGACAGGTAAGGTATTAGTCACACTTTGCTCAGAAGAACACTGATGCTTAGAAATAAACGAGGGGGAGTCTGACGCTGGGCGAAATCCTGGAACTACAAGTCAAGAGATCTCAGTCTTGGCTTTCTTACAAAGGATTCCAGGTGACTTGGAGCAAGTCTGTGGGGCTGATTGTAAAAGTCTACACCTTTCCTCAGGTCATCTGGCCCCATAGGCCTAAAGGCTGAAGTAGGATCAAGGTTTCCCAACCATCAGATCCTGGTGCTGCTTCAAAGTTCACTTCTGAATTCACTTCATTCTCAGATGCTGAATTTGTTTGTCAAATCCATGTAATATTGGAATAATGGCTGTTCCCCAACTGGTAATGAAAATCTGCTTTTACAAGTGAAAACCATATCACCAGAGCAGCTTGAGGTGGACCCATGCTGCTAACTCCAGATAAGGGACTGACAGGAAACTGCGGGGAAAGATTTGTTTCTTTCAGCAAACACGGCAACAAGGTGATGATACCAAGCAGGTTCCTAATAAAAGGAAGCGGGAAAAGGACATACACAAAATAATAAAACGTAAGAACAAGCTAGCACTTATAGGTTCTGGGCTGATTGTGCCTTTGGTAAAGCGGAAAAAAAAAAAAAAATCCAAAACATTTCCATTCATCAAGGCACTTTAGAGAAAGTTAAGCTGTATCTGCTCAGTCTTTATGACAGCTTTGATGACTGCAAAATGGAAACAATGGGAGCCTGTAAATGGATAGAAAGATGGCAATGTTCTGCTCTGCATCAAAGTTTCACAAAATCTCTACCTAAATGCTGTTTTGATCATTTCATCTAGCACCATCTGGCAAATCTCAAGGCTGGAGAAGTAGTAATAGAATTAATTAGAAGGAGGAGCAATGGGTTGATATGTTGAATGTATTTCTCTGTCATAAACAACAAGACACAACATAGAAAGTTAATAGATGGTCAGCTATTAGCAACTGGCTCTCTCGGTTTTGTAGCCAAATGCTTTCATTTGAGGCAAGCTATATATAGGCTCCCCTGTTAGAAACCTGACAGAATACATAGCCTGGGGTTTGGAAAGAACCTCTTCTGGCTACTCCTTGTTCCACTGCAAGTAAATCACATGAGCTGTCAGGTCTGTGTCCTGTGATCCTTGAGTTTGTGCAACGTTGTTATCACCCTAGTGGAAATGAAGCAAGGGGGAAAGCACTGGCTAATAATCATTCCAGAACTATGCACTGCTGGCCTACTGTGTGGGAGGGATATGGTAGTGATTCAGATCCGGCCCCTGTCCTCACAGAGTGCAATGGGATAGAGGGAATGAGACAAATATGGGACAGCTGAGCCGAGAAGACCAAGGTAATGATCTTAAACAAGGAATAGATGGCAAACTGTTATCAGGGCTCAGAAGAGGGAATGGCTTCATATGAGCAGTGGCACTTCAGGTAGGCAATGGAAGAAAGGTAAGCTTTCAGAAGCAGAAATGGCGAGATACAGAGGGCTGCCATGGGCAAAGGCTCAGGGTGAGGTGTGTAGACAGCATTTAAGAAATGGGAATATTTCAAAGGAGGTTGGCCATAAACTCCATGAGTAGGACAATAGAAGGAAACAAAGTTGAGAAGATGATGGTGTCTTGGTTTTCCAGGCTGCTATGATAAATACCACATAATGGGTTCACTTAAACAACGGAGAATTTTTTGGCTCACAGTTTTGAGGCTAGCAGAACTCCAAATCAAGCCATTGGCAAGGCCATGCTTTCTCCCCAAAGTTTGTAACATTCCAGTGCTGGCTTGTTGGCCATCCTTGGGGTTCCTTGGCTTGTATCTCTGCTTCACATCACGTGGCAATATCCTCTCCTTTTTCTTTCAGATTTTGTTGACATCTATCTTTCAGCTCCTCTCTATGGCTTTCTCTGACCATGTCTGAATTTCTTCTGTTTATAAAGGGCTCCAGTAATATGAATTAAGACTTGCCCTCATTCAGTTGGGCCACACCTTAACCAAAATTAAGATCTTCAAAAGGTACTATTTACTATGGGTCCATACCCACAAGAATGTGGATTAAAATTAAGAACACGTCTAAGTTAGGGTACATAATTCAATCTGCTACCAAGAGAATTAGACCAAAAGGGCCTTAAGCGCTAGACTTGGATTTTATCAGGGGAGAATAGAGAACCACTGTGGGTTTCCTAGCAGGGGATGTTTTAGGTTTGTACTCTAGGGAGATTAGTCATACAGAAAATTTTAGGATGAATTCAGATATGGAGATGGGCAAGGAGGGAACTAATTGGAGATTTGGGAAGTCATTTAAACAAAAAGGTAATTAGAATTTGCCTTAGTCTGATAATCTGGGAGGAAGGAAGAAAAAGTTGGCAATGAAAGTGAGCAAGGCCATAGAGACCAGGAAAAGACTGGGGTTAGGAGAAGAAAGTGGGAAGGTGATGCTGACGTCCCATGCCCAGGTGACCTAGAGAAGGCTGAAGTCATTTAGAGACAGGAAGTCAGAAGGACAGAAAGAGTCCTATTTTGTCCTTGTTTAACCCCCAGAGCAGGCAGATGATCCAGGTCAGGGTATCCAGCAGGCAGCTGGAGATGGGAGCCTGAGGTTCAGGAGAGAAGTCAGCTTTAGAAACACGATGCCAGCAGCCACCTGCACCTGCTGGCTGCTGACACTGGAGGAATGGGTAAGGAGGCAGGAGGAGGGGGCCCCGGTAGGCACCCCAGGAACCACACATTTAGGGGCTGGTGGAGTAGGAGAAATCAGCAACCGGGAAGGGACACCTGAGAATACCAGGCCACACATGACAGCCTGAAGGAGAGGATCTTAGGAAAGAGACCAGGGTCATGCCTCATCCATGTTTTCATGACAAGCAATTCCTTTGGCATATGTGCAATATGATTATATAAAGATGAGGGGTGTGGGCAAGGAGAGCAGAAGAGTGGGAATCACATTTCCCAGTTTTTCAAGATAGAGTCCCTGGGCACTTCAATTTTAGTAGGAGGAAAACAGCTCTTACTATTAGCACCAGCTAAAGCAATCAGAACTTCCCATGCCAGACCAGCTTTTCTTTGGCATCCGAAGGTGACTTAAAAGCCACGTGTCACACATGTGGGCTGATAATATTTGGTGATTTTTTAAAAAGTTGAATACATGCTGAATAACAAAAAGGAAACCATTTTTAATATGAGTATTACTTTTGGTTGCTAACAGGGAGTATTGACTGAAACCTTCTAGCAAGTGATCAGTATGGTTCAGGGATGGACAGCTGGGACTGCAGCTCTGCAGAATATAACCTTAGGCAGTGGAGTCACTGGCCTGGCTCATGCCGTGGCTCGGTCACCCTGAGCAAGTCTACTAAGCCCTGATGCCTCTACATCCTCAAGTGCAAAATGGGGACAGCAATTGAATCCATGTTCCAGGGTCAGTGGGGGCATTACAGAAGGTAAGACATGTAACAGGAAGCTTCAAGAAGACCATCTGGCACAGAGAAATTCTCATAAATCAAAACTATTACTATCATCACTACTAAAACTTTGCTTGTTAGTATATTCTCCATTTCTACTAGAATGAAAAATCCTAAATCACAATTACAGTTATTTGCACAAGGGTAAGATTTCAGTGGCTTTATTAGATGTAGGTTTTGGGATCAAGCACAGATCCCAAGATCACACAGATTTCTCACCGGAAACTACTTCTAGAAACAGTCAGAATGTTAAGTCCATGAACACATAAGAGCTAGAAGGTTAAATGTTCTGTCTAGGGAGAGTGCAGTGGACAATTCTTTGGTTGCCTTTGGTTCTGCAAAGTATTTCTTTATGTTCTGTAGTAGCAGTTGGATGTAGTTAGCAGCCCTGACCTTAAAATGCTTTCTGATTTCCTTCTCTCATAAGTGAAGAGAAACACAAGGAAAGAGGAAAACTTTCAGAAATCCAGTCCTATGCACTGGAAGTTCAGTTTATTTGATGAAATTCTGTTATTGCACCCTCAGAGTTTAAAAAGTGATTTGTTGAGGCTATTCAAATATTTCATATATTCCTTTGATTTCTTAAGTCCTTGAAATCATGGAGAGGCTTTCTACGGCATGGTCACTGTCACAAGGAAAAAGTATTTTGTCCTTCATTTCAATTCATGTGAGAAAATAAATATAACTCCGTTTATGTGAAATCCAAGAAAAGGCAAAACTAAACCATGGTGATAGAAGTCAGAAAGGGATAGCCTCTGGGAGGTGGGGTGGAGGAGTGGGATTGACTAGAAAGGGGCACGAGAGAACTTTCTGTTTTATACCTTATTTTGAATGGTGGTTACATGGGTATGTACAACTGTCAAAGCTCATAGAACTGAATAATTTAGATTGATGCATTTTATAGTATATAAATTACTTCTCATTTAGAAACATAAGTGAAAAAAAAACTATGTGAGAGCACCTTTCCCTTCACCAGTCAAAAGCCTCAGTGTAGAAAAAGAAACTGTGGTATCCACTCTCTCTTCCTGCATAGGACACTGGAAAAGGTTTGCCCTGAGAGATCCTGCACCCACCTAACTGTGGCTCTTTCCTTCAGCACAGGGTAAGGGTCAGGAAGCATCTGGTCGACCTCTGCTATGGCTTGTCAGCATGTAGAAGGGCATTTGGGTGCCAGTCTCTTTCTTCTCATAGAAACGCCTTCCTCATAGAAACACATTAGTTTTGATCCCAATGTACTCTTTCCAATCTACAGCATACCTCAGGAATAATTATCATTCCCTAACAAAAATTGCTTCAGGGATTGGGTTTGAGTGAATAAACACAATAGAAAGTTGAGTGTTTTTTCAAACACCTACCCCACTTATGTGAAGAACTGTGCTCTGTGGATTAGGAAGCCTGGGAGGGGGAAGGTCTGCTAACATACTCAGTGATTATACTTGCTTTTCACCATATATGCAGCTGAAATCCTTGACCTCCCGCAGGGTCAATTAACAGAGGACTTTTGCCAATAGCTCACTCAGCTTTTACTCTAAGCATAATAATGTTAAGTTGAAACATATGTAGCTCCTAATATTTCACCCTTTTGGACTTACAAAAATGGCAATTTTATGTTTTGAATTATATTTGCTGTTTGATTTATTTGGCCATATTGTAACTTGCACCACCTTCTGCAACTACAATTTTGGTCACTTCTATAACTTTAATGACAGAACTTACCACTTCTGTATTGTAAACACTAATTTTTTCATTTGTTCTGGAGCGCTCACCATGCTTTATGGTCATATCAATGATAATAGTAAGCAGAATAATGGTAACACAGCAATAGAGCATACCACGAACACTCTAAGAATTTCACACATAATAACTCTTTTATTCCTCACAGCAGTTCTGAGGAAAGTCCTGTTATTGTCTCCATTTACAGATGAGGAAACTATTTAACAGAATTTCGTAATAGGCAATTACCAGGGGGCAAAAATTTTCAAATTTTCAAATGTTCTTTATCATACTGCCTATTTTTATTTGTATTTTTGTTTTTGAAAAACCAACATGCTTGCAGATTCACAATCCAGACACACTAGAAACCTGTTAACCATTACCATTTGCAGTGTTGATTTGGGTTATATAATTTACATACTGTTTTTACTCTTTTTAGACTTCGATAAACCATTCTGAACCACTGATTCAACCACTGATGAAAAATGCAAATTTAGCATATGTAAATATTAATATGTAAATGAGATGAAAATACATTTGCAGAGAATTACACCCTTTAACTGAATGTTAGCTGACAATTGTGACAGTCCTTGAAACCTCTGTATAATATTTAATATTATTTATCACCTTGACTTAGCAAGAAAAATATCTGACCAAGGTTGGCATATCACCCCATGCCCACCACCCATAGGAAGGAGAATCTAGCACTGTGTTTCTAAAGTCCATCAAAGGGAGGTGATGCAGAGTTGCCCACAAAGGAGGGGATGGAACAAAGGCCTTGGAGGCAGAGGGAGAAGCCACTGGATTGGAAGCAGCTCAGTAGCCACAAGGTGGGGAAGGTGACATGGGCACGGAGGGTCCTGAGAGAAGAGAGAAGACCAAGCAGCCCATGCCTGCATAGGATCTCCTTAGGGGAACTCAAGGATATGGGCAGACTGAACATCAAGCGCTGAAGCTTCTGGAATCCTGGAGAAAGGCCTTGTGCACAACTTTGCACAGAAGCAAAGCAGCTGCCTGCCTTTAAGGGATTCTCAGGCTTGGGCATGGTACATATCAGCAGCTATGACCAGTAAAGTCTGTCTGGTCTGGGGTTGAGGATGCCCTTTCCCAGATCATCTCAAAGGCTTTCACCCAACCTGGTGTGTGTGTGTGTGAGGGGAGTGGGAGGGGGGGGGGTAGTGTGAAAGAGACCAAATCAAAGTGGAGACAAACAAAGGAATATATTTCTCATATCCAGAATCGTGGGATAAAATGTATACCTGCTATAAACCTAACAGTTATTAAGAAAACAATGGGGTATCTGCAAAAGTCACAATGAATCTTCTATATTTTACATTTTCTCTGAAACTGTCAAACTGCCAATAGGCTCACTAAAGATCACTGATGGTCCATGTACTAGATTTTAAGTAATGTGAGGCAGGGACCTTTCAGACCTCACAGATAGAAAGCATACAACAAAAATGCGTTGAAATGAACTGAGGGTGTTCAACTCTAGTAAAGTGTCAATACTTGAGAATCAGCCAATGGTATGAGACTGCCATCCCAGGAGATACCAGAGGCTCAATCATTCTTTGGAACCATAACATACTATTCACAAGACCTGACAGCTCTATTCGCTTTTGATAATTGTCTGAACTTTATGAAATGAGAATTTATAAGGGAAATAACTTGTTTCTGTGCAGATTTTTCTTTTTTAATATTTTGACCGTGGAAGTTTGCAAGTTTGTGAAGACCTCATTTAAATTTGAAGCAGAAGGATCTCATAAA
Source organism: Tolypeutes matacus (assembly GCA_026826555.1). Classification (NCBI taxonomy): domain Eukaryota; kingdom Metazoa; phylum Chordata; class Mammalia; order Cingulata; family Chlamyphoridae; genus Tolypeutes; species Tolypeutes matacus. The sequence goes on from JAKSZT010054399.1 coordinate 11,879,760, forward strand.
CACTGAAAAGTTTGCATCCATAAAACGAAACTTATATGCGTAGAAGTTCCCCCAAATTCCCTTCATATGAAATTTCCTGGTGTTCCTGGGGGGCGGGGGTGGGGGGACTGTGAGGACAGTCACATCCGTTGGGGAACAGGGAAGCAACCCAGCTGGTCTTCCCTGGACAGCCAGTCCCTCTCCCACCACTCTTTCTAGGAGCCCCCCCAGGCTGGACTTCCCACCTCAAGACCTTATCTAAAACTGTCTGATTGTGGCAGTGAATTGAAGGGAAGGGAAAACCAAAACAAATTCATCACAAATATTAATGAACTGAAAGACCAAAACTAGCATCCTCAAACAAGTTTTTGATGCCTTATGTCACTTTTAGAAGGTGTTAGACTGAGCATTTGTTTTTCAACAACTAAAACAAAAACTTCTTAAATATGGTTTAGGGACAGTCCAACTTTAGCCTAGAATTCCTATACCTTTAAAGTTTTACAGTAAGAATTAGCCTTCACTAAGTCATTGAATATTTATTGTCTTTCCACCAAGTTCTAGGAACATTTGTGATTGTAATCTATTAAGAAAAAAATGCCCATTATCAAGTAAAGATTACAATGGTATTTTATCTACTCTATTTGCTAAAGTAGAATATAATATATACATATATATTTTATAGAAAGATAAACACTAAGAATAGACACTTAAAGGGTTTTCTATATTAATTTCAATTAAGAAAAATATGAACTAATCAGAAAACACACTTCATGGAACATTCTATTTAATTAAGGTTGATCAAAAAGAAGTTACTGGGGAAACGGCTGTGGCTCAATCAGTAGGGCTCCCGTTTACCATATGGGAGGCCCCGGGTTTGGTTCCCGGGGCCTCCTGGTGAAGGCAAGCCCGCCCACACGGCGCGGTTAGCTGACCCAGCGAGCACAAGCAGCAAGGGGGGGATAAATGAATAAATAAATAAAATCTATAAAAAAAAAAAAAAAAAAGAAGTTACTGCCTCTGCAAGCATTGCCAAAATAAGAATTTACTTCTTTTTCAACATTGAAGAAAAATGGTATTAGAACCATTGGCTAAGTATATATTGCTAAAGGAACACTTTGAAATACTTCACTTTCTGGTATCCCAGTTAAATAGCATAAAATTCCAGCTCCATTAGGGAGAAAAATGTTAAAATGCTTTTGTTGTTGTTGTTTATTTGCTTACTTTTAATAGAACATTTTAAAAGGATATATACCATTTGCTTTCAAAGTCTCAGCTTTTTGGATATGTTTTAGAAGTTATACCAAAATTCCAATTTTTGGGGGTAGGGATGTTAAGTACAACAGTATAATAAACAGAAGTCAGAGAAAAGCTGGACTAGGACAAAAAATAGCCAGTATGAATTTGAAAATAGGGTAGAACACCCACATAAACATGCTGCTGTATTTCATATCTGACAAGACACCCATCTAATTTCACTTACATTACTGCACTCAAAATCTATGTTAATATTTATTGTATGTGTTAATAAAAATGAGTAACGATCAAACCCACAACTCAACCACATGCCATGTATAATCCATACAGCACAGAATGGTTCACTAATAATCAGCATATCCTGAGAATTCCAATTAGCCGTTTAATTTACTAACATGACCTTACAGTTGATGTGAAGTTAACCACTCCCTGCTTTTAATTTCTTCTATTTTAATGACTATTTTCTTATTCATTTCTATTGTTCTTTCAAGGATGAAGACAGAAATCATGAAAAACAAAAGCATTGCTTGCACTATAATTTTGTCAGCCTTGATACTGGCACTAAAACAACAACAACAACAACAACAACAAAAACAAATTGTGAGAGATGCACAACAAAAGAAAAATAGATAATTGATACTTGATCAAAATGAAGAATTTCGTGTATCAAGGAACATTATAAAGAAAATCAAAAGACAATCTACAGCATGGGAGAAAACATTTGGAAACCAGGCATCTAATAAGGATATACTATTCAGAATATATGAAGAACTCCTACAACTCCACAACAAAAAGAAAAACAACCCAATTAAAAAATGGATGATGTTGATGGTAGCAAAACATTGTGAACAAAATTAACAGCACTGAATTAAATATTTGAAGTGGATAAAAGAGGACATTTTAGGAAGTTTATATGTTTACAAGAATAAAAATTAAAACAACAACATAGGATTGTACAATACAAAGAGTTAACCCCTAATGTAAACCATGGATTATAGTTCATAGTACAATTATAATAATATTCTCCCATCAGTTATAACAAATGTACCACACTATTTCAAGGTGTTAATAATGGCGGGATGGATTTTGGGGAATTCTGTATTTTCTGCATGATTTTTCTGTATACCTACAACTTTTCTAATTTAAAAAATATATATATTTAAAAAATGGGCAAAGGACTTGGATAGACATTTCTCTAAAGAAGATATGCAAATGGCCAATAAGCACATGAAAAGATGCTCAACATCATTAGTCATTAGGGAAATGCAAATCAAAACCATGATGAGACACTACTTCACACTCACTAAAAATGCAACTATTTAAAAAAAAAGGAAAATAACAAGTATTGGAAACAGGTGGAGAAATAGGAACCCTCATGCATTCTTGGTGGGAATATAAAATGGTGCAGCAGCTTTGGAAGACAGTTTGGCAGTTCCTCAGAAAGCTAAGTATAGAATTACTATATGATTCAGCAATACAACTTCTAGGAATATACTTCAAAGAATTGCAAACATGGACTTGAACAGATATTGCACACTGATATTCACGGTGACATTATTCACAATTTCCATAAGATGGAAGCAACCCAAGTATCCATCATTCAAAGGATGGATAAACAAAATGTGGTATATCTATACAATGGAATATTACTCAGCCATAAAAAGGAATGAAGTTCTGATACATGCAACATTGATGAATCTTGACGATGTCATATTGAGTGAAATAAGCCAGACACAAAAGGACAAATATTGTATGATGTCACGCATATGAAATAATTAGAGTATGCAAATTCATAGAGTCAGGAAATTAGAATGCAGATTGCCAGGGGCAGGGCTGATAATAGGGAGTTAATGCTTAATTGGTACAGTGTTTCTGTTTGGGTGATGGAAAAGTTTTGGTAATGGAGGTTGGTGATGGCAGAACACTTTGAATGTAATTAACAACATGGAATCATGTACTTGAAAGTGGTTAAAATGATTAATTTTTGGTTATATATATGTTAGGATTAAAATAAGATGTAGGATTATACAACACAAAGATCCCAAATGTAAACTATGGACTACAGTTAATAATAATAATAATAATAATAATGCTTCATTAATTATAACAAAGATACCACACTAATGCAAACATTAATAATAGAGAAAATGTTGTGTTTTTGTATTTATGGGGTATATGGCAACTCTACTATCTGCATGGTTTTTCTGCAAACTACAGTTGCATTACTAATAAAATAATAATAATAATAATAAAACTGTGAGAGAGAACCTGTTATTCTGATAGGTACATTTCATTAGTCCTCTATCTTATACCTGCTCAAAGCTACAGTTGTGTGCAAAGTTCCTGGTCCCAATAGGAGCTCAGCAAGAAGGCGCCAGGGCATGCTTTCTTGGTTCCTATTCCTAGGGCAATAATATGAATCTTGAGCTGCATGCTTTTCCAAAATGACACATGTCCCACACCTCCGGGTTGTCCAGGGAGTGCAAAGAGCATGATTCTGAAGGTAATGTGCTGTACTGGCCCTGAGGACCAGGAGATTTACTGGGCTCCAGCAGACACCACTTACACTGGGTCTTTATGTGCTTGCCCAGTGGACTTTCTGGAGTCATGTAACATGTGAGGCTCCAGCCCACTAACGGCAGCTGGGCACGGAGGGCAGGTAATTTGAGGTGCTGGACCATCCTGGACCTCTCAGTGCTGGGGCTGCGGCAACAGCAAACTAGTCCTAGAGGGCAGTAAATTATCTGCTGTAGTCCACCAAATCCCATGATCCTTTGAGCAGTTGGCGGTAGGCTTTTCATGACTTGAATCTTATTTAATGTTCACACGAAGAAGGAATGCTGTGCTCATCAGTCTTGTTGGAAATTAAAACCTTGCTCAAATGGAAACATAACAGTATTCATCCTATTCTGAGGTCATTTGGAAAGAAAAACACTATACCCCTGAGAAATGTTCCTATGGTAGGAGCTTTGATGAGAGAGGGGCCCATTCCAAAAAGGTGGGGTTTGGTGTTGTGAACCTCTCGCTGGCAGGCAGAAGACTTACAACCTCATTTAATTAGCAAAAGGAATTAAAGAGGTCAAAGACCTTCATGTGATCTGTCTCCAAAACCAGGGGTCTCTCAAATTTGTGTCACTCATCACAAATTGACTGTGTTGAAGCAGTGAGAGTAATTAAAAGCAGATTGCCACTGCATTACTACCTATATTTGTTTTTTTAAAAAAAACGGATTCCTCCCTCAAGTTCCACTAAATGTACTTGATTTAAGTACATTCTTCCCAATATCTACTATATTTTTGAGGTTCAACAGAGAATTAAAACAAATAACTATGAAACGTGGTAACATAGTAAAACACCCTGAAGCCACCAGCTGTGTTTTCTACAAAAACATATAAAGTTTATTTGTCTTCCAGAAGCTAGTCTGATATAGAGTGAAAAAATGACACTGGGAAGGCTTGCGGGGCACACTGAAGGAGCTCTTTACTATCACCTGGGTTCTTGTACAGCCCTGGTTCTCAAAGTCAGCTGCATGTTTGAGTCCCTTAGGAGCTTTCAAAACTCCTGGTACAATGCCACCTCCAGACCTGGAAACCAGGCATTAACATTTTTTTTTTTTTTTTTTAAAGCTCTCCAACTTTAAAAAAAATTGTAATTACAATATGCTATTAAATTTGAGAAGCACTGCTATGAATAAGCACTTTTCAGACTTGAATGTTCAAGTGAGTCACTTAGAAATCTTGCTAATGTACAGATCCTGATTCAGTAGGTCTGCACCAACAGGATGTGGAACCACTTGGTTAGTATATCAGTCAGGACTGGCCAGGCTATGTTGCAGTAACAAATATCACAACCCTGATTTCACCCAACAAAAGTATGTTTCTCACCCTGTTGAAGTTAGCCTGAGGTGTTGCATTTTAACAAGATCCCAGGGTCTGCTGCTGCTGCTGGTCCATGGACTACTTTAAGTAGCAAACCATAGACAATGGGAAACCACCAAAAATTTCTACGTGAGGGGGTGATATAATCAAAGCTGAGCTTTCCAAAGTAATCTCAAAGGGGAAAAACTGAAGGCTGGGAAACCAGTGAGGAAGCTACCGAAAGAGACTAAGAAAAAGGGTGTAGCAGTTTGGCAGTTTGATATGGTTATGAATTCCAAAAATAGATATTGGATTATGCTTGTAAACTGGTCTGTTAATCTGGGCATGATTAAATTATGATTAGGGCATTGACTGGGCCATGTCAGTAGGGCATTGAGCCCCACCCCTTGGTGGGTGGGGGAATCAAATATACAAGAAATGGCAAAGGACAGAGGGAGCAGTTTTGAGTTGGCGTTCTGATGCTGAGTTTCAGTGCTGGAGTCTGGAGAAGTAAGCACAGAGGAGCTTGGTTGTGAGGAAGGAGAGAAGGCCCCAGGAAAAGACAAGTCATTCGCCTGACAGTTCACAGCTGGCCTTGTGGAGAGAGGCAAAGCCTAGAGAGCCTCATAGTCTACAGCAAACCTTATGGAGGAAAACAGAGGAACTAAGCCCAGAGAGAAGCACAACCCCGGGAAGAGAGGAACCCAAGGAGCCTGAATCCTGGCAAACGTCGGCAGCTGTCTTGCTCCAACACGTGGCAACAGACTTTGGTGAGGGAAGAAACTTATGTATATGGCCCAGCAACTGTAAGCTTCTACCCCAAATAAATACCCTTTATAAAGTCCAACCAATTTCTGGTATTTTGCATCAGCACCCCTTTGCTGACTAATACATAGGGCTAAAGAGGTCTGACTGGTTCCTGGAAGCAGAATCATTGAGGAGAAGTGACCTTATAATTCAGTGCCACCCCACAAGGGACTGTTGCTGCAGGCTGGGCTTATAAATGGCCCAACTGGGATAAAAAAAGACCCTATAAAATTATCATCTATTTTGGTATGTGGTCCTTCCCAGCAGTCTGAGTTACTGAACGGTACAGCATGGGGTATGGATACCAGTACATTTGACTTCTACTCCTTTCTCCCCCACTCCCCCAATTATCATGGAAAGACTCCCATTGCTCCCTGTATCACTTCTCTCCTTCCAGGCCATGTGACTGCACTGACAAAATGGCTGTGGGCAGAGGTGATGCCTGTCACAACCGGGGCCAGAGCATGTGCTCGTCAGTGCCAGGCCCCATATTCCCCTTCTTCCTGGCCACTATATCAGGAATAGCTGAGAGAGTGGAGCCTCCACAGCCCAGCTCCCCACCTAAGAAGGATCATGAGAGCAGCCCCACCAACAGGGTGAGAAACATAATTTTGTTGGGTGAAATCAGGATTGTGATATTTGTTACTGCAACATAGCCTGGCCAATCCTGACTGATACACTAACCAAGTGGTTCCACACCCTGTTTGTATAGTCCTAGGAGCCTGATAGGTGAGATCTGAGGCTCCTAGAAGCAGAAGCCTGCTGACCTGCTAAGAAGTACCTAAATTTCATGTAGTATGGAGGACATTCCTTGAAGAGCCTGATCTGAATGATTCATTTAACCTACAGGACCAATGTGGAAACTGCCCAAGGCCACACATTTCAGAAGGATTTTCTAAGCCCCTGATGCTGTCCTTGTAAATAAGACATTTCTGAAATAAGTACACTGGGTCAAGGTGTTTTATCTTTTCTTCAAGAGTTGAGCCCTTGTTCTCCATTATCATGGCTAGAGAGAATCAGGCATTGTTATTTGGCTTTCAACTTTAGTTCAGTGTATTATTTAGGGTTCTCCAGAGAAACAGAACCAAAAGAAGGCTATACATGTATATATGTATGTATGTCTAAATTTTATTATAGGATTTGGCTCATGTGACTGTGGAGTTTGCAGATCTGAGTTCTGAAGGGTAGGCCGAAAGTTGGAAACTAGATGAAGGTGATGCTGAATTCCCAGGGAGAAGCTGGGTGACTGAAAGTAGAGAAAGAAATTCTTCTTTCTGACTGCTGAAATCCTCAGTTCTCCCTTTAAGGCCTCGAACTGATTGGATGAGGAGACTCCTCTCTTTGCTGAGGGCAATCTCCTTTGTTGGTTGCAGATGCAATCAGTCACAGATGCAATCATCCGGCTAATGATTGAAATCCATCTACAAAATATCCTCAGAGTAACAATCACACTGGAGCTTGCTTGGCCCAACAACCAGACACTATAACCTAGCCAGGGTGATGTATGAAATTAACTACCATATCCAGATTTGCTCAAAGCCAGTTTTCTACCTCCAGTGTTCTAAATAAAGAATGTGACACAAATCTGTTAAGAAGATTCAAATAACATTGGATGTTTTTTAATTAAAACATGAGTGTTGTTTATAAGTTGAGAATTTAGCTTGCTATTCTTTCAGACCTCTCACTTCACACCAAAACAAAGACAGTTCAGAGGACACAAATGTCGCTCAGCTAAACTTCACCCTGAAATTAAGTATTTGAAGTCTGCAAATGAATGTAGAACAGGTTCTATGCGAGCACAGTATTAAAATAATGACTTGAAACCACTTCAAAGGGGAATCGTCGATTTTAGTTTTATTTTATGATTTTGTCTCTGTTTCTAGAAAACCGTACCTATTTCTCAAGTGAATAAGGAGCAATGTCCTAGGGAAATAGTCCTCTTGCATCAGGAAGTATCAGAAAGGAGAAAGAATAATGCTTTGGGTACTTGATAAATGTTTTTAAAATAAAATAATGACTCAACCAGAGCCAAATTTCTCTTTTGTCAAAGGAAGGAGCTAAAAGTCTTTTTCACCTCTAGAGCTTTTGTGCAATGCTGGCTGAGCATTTTCTTCAGAGGAAGATAGGAGCCTGTCTTGGCTGGAGACAGGAGCACTTTTCAAACAATTGTTCTTAGAGCACACTCTTTTAGACACCAACTCTCCACACATCAGAATGTTTCCTTTCATCTTGCAGACAACTCAATTTTTAGAAAGTCTCAAAATTTATTCTAATCAATCATCGATTATGCCATCAATCTGCTCTCTCTGCAGAGGCAAAATCTTGTCATTGTTATTGCTGTCTAAATTTATAGCCCATTAGAAATAAAGTCCATGTAAGATTTTAATTGTGCCCTTTGAGCTTATATTTCAAATTGTGACAACGAATGTGCCACTTTTGTAAATAGAAAAAATGTATTAAAATATGTGAAATTGGATAAACATCTTGGAAAGTGTCCTTCCAAAACAAGTTTATTTTCCTATTTCCGCTAGGCTGAAAAACTCATCTAGCCAGAGAGACTCATTCCCCAAAGAATCTGGTTGGTTTTGCTGAAATTTTTATTATCTTTATTAAGTCATTGATATCTGTTCTCCATGGTTGGTTAAGTTCTATCTGTCAACATAGATGATCCACCTAAAAATATACTGTTTCCTGCAAAAAGGGCCCTAGCAAATTAATGCCTTCCACATTGGATATATTTTAAAATCGTGTTTTATTGTAAAAATAATATATGCTCATAGCAAAAATTTTAAGTTATACAGAAGGGGTATGAACTGAAAAGTAGAAGACATCCCCAAATTCTAGTCTCCCAAATAAGAGTTATTAACTTGTTAGACTGTTAATCAGAATCCTTTTTATCTTTTTAGATATTTTCTGTGCGCATACAGAAAAGCCCACATATTTATCTTTAAAAATACATGTAAGAGAAAATGGGATAATAGTCTATAAAACTTTGTTCTTTCACTATATCTTAGTCATCTTTTCTCTTTGGTAGATATCATTCTTTGCAAAGGCTACAAGTATTCCACAGAATGGACCCTGTATAACTTACTTACTCAGTCTTCTATCATTGAATAGTTTTTGGTATTATATGCAACGATGCAATGAACATAGTGGTACACATATCTTTGAGTTATTACTAACATAAGATATTTCTGGGATACATAAATTTTTGGAATGAAGAGTATGTGTATTTTTAATTTTGATATATATTATGAAACTGGCTTCCAAAAGAGCTGTACCACTTTGCACTTCCACAAATAATATAGATGGATAGTACCTGCTCTCCTACATATTTGACAGCCTTGAGTGTTGTCAACTGTGCCAATTTGACAGGTGAAAAATGGCAACTCATGGTTATTAATTTGCATGTCTCTAATCATGAGTGAGGCTGAGCACCTTTTCCTGTGTCTATTAGCAGTCTGTATTTCTCATTCCCACTGATTGCTAAGAGCTCTGTAATATATTAAGAAAATTAGCCTTTTATCATTGCATGGCAATTATCCACACACCTTTCCCCCAATTTTGTTAGATATCCTTGATTCTATTTTTTGATATATTTTGTCATGTAGAAATGTTAGATTTTTATGTGGACAAATTCATCACTCCCTTTCCTTTATGACTTCTGAATTTCCTATTAGGTTTATTTTTCAAGAAAGTAGGGAGTGCTTCTAATTTAATCTCTATAAACCATGGAAATCAGTTGGAGAACCTGGCTCTATTACTTACATAGGATGTGACCTACTACAAGTTATTCATTCTCCCAGAATTTCAATTTCCTCATCTGTAAAATTGGGATAATGAAAGCTACTGCAAAGGATTATTCTGAAGACCAAATAAAAGAATGTAGTTACAGCTCAGTACCCAGCACATAATCAGAGTTCGATAAATGGTAGCTTTGCATGTCCTAGATTCTGAATATGGTTGGCCCGTAACAATTCAAGGGAATGAGAAATGCACCTGTGGTAGGAGAGGAAGAACCAGAAGTCCCAGTACAACTACCCACGGACTCATCAGCTTGCTATGATACTGCCACACATGCCTTTTTAAAAATATATACTTTTAAAAAAAGGATAGATTACATAAATATTACATAAAAAATATAGGGGATTCTCATATGTCCCACTCCCTACCCATCCCACATTTTCCCATATTAACAACATCCTTCATTAGTGTGGTATATTTGTTACAATTGATGAATACATTTTGGAGCATTGCCACTAAGTGTGGAATATAGTTTACATTATATTCTACACTTTCTCCTACACAATTTCATAAGTTATGACAAGATATATAATGGCCTGTATCTGTCATTGCAATGTCATTCAGGACAATTCCCAAGTTCCGAAAATGACCTCATATTACACCTGTTTTCCCCTCTCCCTCCCCTCAGGACCTCCAGGGGCCACTGCCACCACATCAATGATAAAAGTTCTTCCATTGCTAGAATCACAGTAAGTCTATAGAAGAATAACAATCACAAATGCTTTTGCTGGACAATTTCCCACAAAATGCAATTCGTTCTTAGCATGATTCTTGTATTACTTTGGGATCCAAGACATTTTTTGATCACTTGGGGATCTGAGAAGCAAACAAAGTTCACTTGAAAGGCTCAGAGCAAATGGCAGAAGCCACACAGGGCTTGAAAGTGCATGGTCACACAGCTTTTGGGTAAGCACAATGTCTCTACCTTAACTTTTTAAGAATGAAGAGAAGAGATTGCTTGGGAGCAAAAAGTAGAACTGAAACAAGAAACTTAAAGTGTAAAGGCTAACAAGGCATTACACATAATACTCCCCTGTTAAATGAGAAATCCTTAGCACTACACATTGGCAAGCTCCTTTACAATATGAAGAGGAATGCAGATGGACATCTAATTTAAGAGATATGTTGCAAACTCATACTCAGTCTTTCATAAGATTCTCTTTACTATGGCTAAATAGATCAAGAAAATGAAAAATATCTTCAAGGAACTCAGTTATTGAAAAATTTCTTATTTTAACCAAATACTGAGTCAAATTTTAGCAATCTTTATAAGAAAGAATCTACCTTCCCTATATGTTCTAATCATTGTAACATCACTATTATCCCAGAAAAAAGCTAGCCTAGATTTAAGGTGTCATGACATTGATTCAAACTGGCAGTGGTTTTTTTTTGTTAAAGTTTAATTTTCAAGTAGCTAGAAAGCACTCATATTGGGTATCCATTGTTAACTAAGCACTCAGGTCTACTGTTTGAACTACCAGGTTTTGCATAAAATGATGTTAGCTACCACAAAAATCTAAGTAAGTATATTCCTACAAACACATTTACAGCTGTGTCTTAGCAAGAGAACCCAACTTGCTTATTTTTTGACAGAAATCTCCACATGGAGTGTGATACAACCCCAAAGACGGCACAACAATATTTTCTATCCGACATGCTCTTCTCATGATGTGATCTTGACAATCCTCCCACTTTGAGAAGTGGGGTCCTTGTCCTCTCCCCCTTGGAAACAGGTGGGCTTTTGGAAATAGGGGGCAGTGTAAATGATGCAATGTGATTTCCAAGGATAGGTCGCAGAAACAGATTCACTTCCATCTTGCTCACTGGCACACTCGCTCTTGAAGTCATCAGCTACCATATAAGGAGTCTAACTCTTTGGAGGCCACCTTCGTGAGAAAGCCCAGGCTACATAGGGAGGCCATGTGTCACTATTCCAGCCAAATCCCAGCTAAAGTCCCAGCTGAGCCAGCATCAATGGCCAGACACAGGCGTGAAGATGCCTCCATTCCAGTGCCCAGCCATTGAGTCACTCCCACAATTTAAGACTCCCCAGATGAGGTCCCAGACATCATGAACCAGATACACATCGTTTCTGCTGCCCCATCTGCATTTTTGACCCATAGTATGCATGAGCATAATAAAATAAATGTTTTATGTCACAAAGTTCAGGGGTCGTTTGTTACACAGCAATAGATAACTAGATTTTTACTCTAGGTTTTTTGAAAATAGGCTATCTTGCAAGTGCTAAGGATAAATGATTCCCCAAAGCACTGCAAAACTCCTGCAGGAAAAATGTGAATAGATTAGCCACCTTGCCCATTAATATTGTGCTAAACAGCCACACTTTGGAAGTAATCATTCTTCTCTTACTCCCTACATAAAAGCCAAACGATGGATTGTCCATAAATCATCAGGCTGCTCAAAGATTAGTAGTAAAGGAACAGATCTGGTGAGGGTTTACCAAAAATAAAATAAAATATTTAGATCATCATGCAGGTTGCTGCTCAATGCTACATTTTTCTCTTTCATCAGTTCCAGCTGACAACATTTGACAGTTGTCTCTGTGGTTGTTTACACTTAAAACCATTTAACCTGAGAAACTTAAAGGTGAATGTCAGCCTGGATTTGATATGTATAAAAGTAATAGGATGTTGTTGTGGATGAATCTTGAAGCCCTTATGTTGTGTGAAGTAAGCTAGTCACTGAAGGACAAATATTTCATGACCCCACTGATATGACTTAAGCAAATTGAACAGACTCACAGAGCTAAATAAAGTCTGGAAGATAGGTTATCAGGAGACAGAAAGGGAGCAGAGGGTGGTGAGCCGATGCTCAATATGGGCAAAATCTAAGATAAAATGGAAGGGGGTGGTTGAACAGTAGATGGGGGTGATGGTGGTGCAGTCATGTTAGGTTCAATGGTGCTGGATTTTGGGGGGGGGTAGGGTTGGACTATCCATGAAACTGGGGGGAGAGCTGGAGGAAGGAGGTGAACTCTGGGATGTGTAGGTCTGCGGTTAAAACTACAATGGTGGGAATGTTCTTCTGGCAAATCTGGCAGGGGAGGGTTATTGGTGCAGAGTGCCTGGTGTGGGGGGAAATGTGGGATAGAGCGCACCTGGGGCATGTTTCTATGGAATATGAAAGTGTTCATCTTGTCAGAGTGTGTTAGCTCAGTGGGTGGAGACCCACACAATAAACAAGAAAATATTAAACTCCCATCCTGGGGAGTCCTGCTATGTTCTCAATTAGAGAGGTAAGAATCTCTTGAGAACATAGGTGGTGCCTAATAAAAGAAAATAGACTATTATGTCAAGCCCGCAATATTATTGCATGAAACTATGAACCTTACTCTTCAAAAATTGAAACTTGGTGGTTACCAGAGGTTCTGAGGGGAGAGGAAGTGAAGAATAGAATAGAATAGATGGAACATAGGGCATTTGTAGGGCATCGGAATTTGTTCTGTATTATCTTGCACTGATGGATACAGGCAATTTTAAATTTTGTCAAAACCTTTAAAAGTGTATAGTGCAAAATGTAAACCATAATGTAAACTGTTGACCATGGTTCATAGCAATGCTTCAATTTTTGTATAACCATTGTAACAAATGTACCACCCACATGTAAAATGTTATTAATAGGGGAGAGTGGGATAGGGAGAGGGAGTTGGGTATATGGGAATCCCTTATATTTTCTATGTGACTTTTTTGTAACCTAAAGCTTCTTTGAAGATAAAGTGAAAAAAAAAATAAGACACTAGGGGAATATATGGAAGAAACTGTTACTGTATATAAAAGATAAGAGAACTTACGGTGTTATCTTTTATGTACTTACTCATTGAAAGACATATTTAAAAATTTTTTTATTTTACCTTTTTAATTTTTACTTTTATTTTTATATTTTATTTGTTATTATCATTACTATTATTTCTTATATTTTTATTTGTTTATCTTTTGGGCTTTGTTTTTGGGAAGGTTTTGGTTCACAGAAGGGTCACACTGTGGCAGGGGAAGATCACTGGAGCGGGATGTTGGTGGTGGGGTGATGTGTGGGGATGGCTGCACTTGGGGCATGCCTCTAAAGCATATGAAGATGTTCAAGTGGACATGGAGCATTGTCTCAGTGGGTGGAGACCCACACAATACCCAAAAGAATATTGATTCCCATCCTGGGAAGTCCTACCACATTCTATAATAGAATGACAAGAATCCCCCAAGCACATGGGCAGTGCCTAGTGAAGGAGGACAGACCATTACTCCAGGCCCTTGATATTGATGATTGTACTTATGAACCTTTTCTTGTGAAATTGAAATTTAGCCTAGTAATATATATTGCCTAAGAGTTACCTCCTGAAAACCTCTTGTTGCTCAACTGTGGTCTCTCTCTAAGCCAAACTCCACATATAAATGTACTATTTTCCCCCCAGCATGGGACATGACTCCTAGAGATGAGCCTCCCTGGCACTGAGGGTTTATTACCAGGTGCCATCTAGCAATGCATTTGGAAAAAGACCTTGACCAAAAGGGGGAAATATTAAATGCAAATGAGTTTTTTATGGCTAAGAGATTTCAAAGTGAGTTTAGAGGTCATTCCAGAGGTTACACTTATCATGTCTCAGCAGGATCTCATTGACTGCCACAGTAAACAGCGCCTCAAACAGCAGGGCTCCTGAGGGCTCTAGAGACATCTAGACACTATAGGCAGGGTAGACAATCTCAGGAATTTGGCACCCTGTCAATGGACCTTACTTTGGAAGATATGCTTCCCCAATGTAACAGACTCATTTATAATTTCCCTACACATGACTCTTCTTCCCTTTTATTTGAACCTACAATTAGCACTATACTCATTAAACATATATCCCAGAGACTTAAATCTTCAGTCTGTTCATATGCCATTTGAGCCCTGAATCTCAGCAGAGTTACACTACCTACACTCTGGTTCATTGGACTTGCCCAGGACAACTAATAAAAGGCTGATGATGGACAATGTCCATCCCCAAAACCAGAGAGTATCTACAACTGCAAAAAAGACAGTTCCATCCATCTGCTCCATGGGATCTAAGCCCCCCTCTCAATCAGAAGCAGAGTGGGTATCACCATCCCCAAACTGTCAAGATTGAGGAATAAACAAATATAAGGTGGGAATGCAACTATGGACTAAAGTAGACTTATTATATTCTAGTAATGGAAGAACTTGTAACATTGATATAAAGACAGTGGCCACAAGAGGGGAGGGGAGGGAGAGGGAAGAATAGGTATAACATGGGACACTGGAATTGTTCTACATGATATTGCAACAATGGATACAGGTCATTATACATTTTGTTAAAACCTATAAAATTGTGCAATGCAAAATGTAAACCATAATGTAAACTATAGACCATGTTTAGCAGCAAGGCTTCAATATTTGTTCATCAGTTGTAACTAATGTACCACACTAAGAAAGGTGTTAATAGGGAAAGTGTAGGAGGGGGAGGGGGGAATACATGGAAATCCCCTATATTTTTGATGTAACATTTATATAGTCTAAAGCTTTTTTAAAAATAAATAAATATATATATATATATTTAAAAGTAAACAAACAAACAAAAGTAATAGGATGTTACTGTGACAAAGGAGTATGATAATAACATTATTATTGATATTTATTTTGTAAAACAGATGAAGTAGGAATTCCTTGATATAGGGTCTAACACAAACTACTGGGATGGGGAAGAGGAAATATATTACTGATTAACTTGAATTTACAAGGATCCTCATTTCTGTAAACACAGAAAAAGGCGGGAGGGTAGAATAAAGAGCTATAGGATTTTCCCTTGGCGCTTGAGATGGCTGGCAGCACTGTGGTGATTTGGAGCTATACAGATCCCAGAAAACCATGTTCTTACATTGAATCCATTCCTGTGTGTTTGAACTCATTGTAAGTAGGACCTTTTGATGAGGTGACTTTAGTTAAGGTGTGACCCACCTCAAACCGGATGGGTATTAATTCTTTACTGGAGATCTTTATACATAAAATGAGACTCAGACACAGAGATGTGAATAGATGTGACTAGAATTAGCCATGTTGTCTATTAATATCATGCTAAACAGCCACACTTTGGAAGCAGAGAAATCCAGAGGGAGCAGCCAGAAGCTGTACATCAATGGAACCTGGAAGAGAAGGGAGAGACCAGGAAATGCCACTATGTGCATTCCATGTGACAGAGAAGCCCAGGACCAGCAGCTAGCCCCAGAACGCCATTTTTCTGGAAGAAAGTATCGCCTTGATGGTGCCTTGATTTAGACTTTCAGCCTTAAAACTGTAAGTAAATAAATTCCCATTTTTTAAGCCAACTCATTGCATGGTATTTGCTTGAGCAACCAAGGAAACAGTGACAGTATAACTGATTTGGACCTAATAACATGTTCTAAATATCTGGACCAACATAAGAGGACACAAATGCGAAACAGCTATACACATCATATCCCACAGGATTATAGGGCATAAATGCAATATGTTAGTATACATACGTTTTCATGTCAGCATCCATTACAATGGCTCTTTATTTCAGTAAATTGTAAAAATATTTTAATTTGCCATTCCTCTGCTTAACGTTGATTAGCAGTAAATGGACTAAATTTTTGAAACATTACATTTTTAAGACCACTAGATTTTGCAGGTATATTTGACCTCAATATAAATTTTCAAAGATCTCATTGTCAAAGTACATTCTCTCCATGACTTTGCGGAATCTGGCCCAGCAGCTGATGCAGAGTAAGTCCTGAACTAGAATCTTATGATTGCCAGAAAAGGAAGCCTGAGACCAAGAGAGTTTAAGTAGCTTAGCTAAAGTATACAATAATGGCTAGCTAGTATTTTGAAAGCTGAAGTTGAGATCAATTTTAAAGAGCATAAAAAAAAAAAAAAACCTCATAGAAACAAAGACTGTTAGCATCAACAATGTAATACCTGCATTCATTCTACTGATACTGAACACCACTGTGGACCACTGTGGACTATCCTAGGTACTGCAAGAGAAACAGAGATGAATCTCTTTGTCCAATACAGCCTTCCTTGAGTGTGCTTTAGGGTACTATAAATTAGGGCCAGATGTCATTTTCACAATTTTCCATGTGAATACAGGGGAAGTAGAGAGCAATCGGATTATCTACCCAGTGGCATGGTGGGAACTATATTCTAAACTTCTTCAACTCAAATAGTATCCTTTAAAATCTACAGTTTCCATTCTTCTTGCTAAGGTAAAGAAGATTTTTTTTCACCCTAACATAAGAGGAAATAATGTCAAGGCAACTAGACTTGAATCAGAAGTAGCAGACCAAACATAATCCTTCTTCCAGGAAGACTTTGGGTATGACCATGCTCTGGACCCAGTCCCTATCTTTAGAGGCCAGTCCAAGAGGGGAGCAACCATTCTCCTTTCATGCCCATGTCCAGTCTTAAGCCAACATCTGGAACCACAGACATTTTATTTATTGCAGGTAGAATTTAAACTGCCTTCACCAGGTTAGAGGTCACTCCTGCTTAAACTAATCACAAAACTAAATCTTGCCTTTTTTCTGTTCATCAGAGTTAGTGAGGCTACTAGAAATGTGCTCAATGTATAGCACTTATAAGCAAAGGTCAGATATCTATGGATTAAAGCCATTCTGTTACAATAAGGACTTGCAGTATGCCAGAAAATAGGCCTCACAGCCTACCTTGATTGCTACAATATGCCAGGTTGGGTTCAAAGGGTTGGGAAGGACAGTTTTGAACTCAACCATTTGATCTATAAACTCAAATCAGTTCAATACTCAGGTCTGCAGAAAGAAGAGGGAGAGGCTCACAGGAAAGCAAGGAGAAAGTCTCAGTTCCTGTACCTACCTAGTTCACTGATAATGAATCTTTTATGCAAAAGCAATTATATATATGAGGAGAAAATAATCTTTCCCTGAAAGGGCAGAAATAAAGAAAATGTTGACTGGTTTTGGCCCCAATCAATAGGATCACTCCCGTTTTCCTTTTGACCTGCATTTCAGGGTACTCAGCTTCATTCTTCTTTGGGCTATGGTTGCCTCCTGACACTTTGGGACAGCTACATCTTTTGAGATGAATTTCTTCTCATTGTCATGAACCAACATGAAATCCTTAGTTTTCTGTGTCAAGGATTCTTCATCTCTCCATTTCAGAAGTAAAAATTATAGTGGGGGAATTGTGAGAAGATGGCAGAGTGGCAAGCTTCAGGAATCAGTCCCTTCACCAGAATAACTATTAAAGAGTAAGGAATTGAATTAACTATTGAGAAACTCCAGAGTCCAGGAGAACATTGCACAGCATCCAGGAAAGAGAGGGAAGAGAAAACTGGTAAGTTATGGTAATCACCCACAAATTGCTCTCTCCATGGGGCACTTATTGGTTCCCTACTCTAGTAGTACGCAGCAATAGGGTCCAGCCCCTGGTGTATGTGCCTGATATCAGAGAACAACATAAAAATTCACTCCCCCATGATCCAGGAGGTGGGGTGAAAGATCTGATCACTTATCACGGCTTTTGATTAGCTACTTCAGATCACTGGAGGGTCTGGCTCTTAAGGTAGCCTTTGTTTCAATGTACCAGACAAAGGTAACAGAAGAGACTTAAGGGTGGTAAGCTTCCTCAGAGCTGCGGAGGACAGAAGATCTGCACTGGTTTGGCAGGCGCCAAGTCAAGAAAGTGTAGCTTTGGGGAGTTGTAGAAGAAGTTCCTAGAACCCTTTCTGGCCCATCCCTCACCCCCTCTCCAGAGCAGTTTGTAGTCAGTCAGCACTCCCTTTGTAGGTCCCTGGCCTTCTTCCAGCTGGGAAAGACTGACTTGGGAAACTCTTCTTCAGCATGTCCCTGCTCCCAAAATTTGACCTCCAGGCAACAGTAGTTTGAAACAAAAAAGCAGAGTAAGAAACAATTGAGATGGATGGTCTGGGGGCAAATGCTTATCTGCTTTAAGTCTTTCAGTGGAAGACCTGAGAGATGGAGAAAATATGTTTCCTGGGAAGTAGAGGAGGCATTCAAACTTCTGTAATCAGGGTACCTCCAAAGGCCACTAGCAAACATAAGCACAGGACAAAAAGGCTCAGGAAAAACAGGGAGGACTCTGCACTTTGTATTCACCTTGGTATGACCTACCTGATGGGAAGACTGACTTTGATGGAGAGCAAAAGCCAACAAAAAGTCAATTTGCAAAAGTGGTGAAAGCTGTTTCTTGCTTAGATATGCTTGGTTTTGTTAGCTTCTAACACTCAAGACAATTTCTGTCATATCACCAGCTGGGTGAAGACTCAAGAAACAAATTTCTCAGGAAATAAACCCCAGAGTTAACATTTTAAAATATTAAAATGTACAGTGTGCAACAAAAGATTGCAAGATGAGCAAAGCAACAAGAAATGATGGCATATACAAAGGAAGAATAAAAATCCAAGGAACATCAACAAAGAAGATCAGACTGTGCATATTTGGGAAAAAAAAACTTAAAAAAAAAAAAAGAACTTCAATACGCAACATGCTCAAGAAGATGAAGGAGAAAATAGAGAAAGAATTAAAGGATGTCAGGAAAACAATAAAGGTACAATATGAGAATCTCGATAAAGCGATAGAAATATTTAAAAGGACCTAAACAGAACTACTGGAATTGAAGACCACAATAACAGATGTGAAAAATTCTGAGGAGAGCTTCAACAAAAGTTTGGATCTCATAAAAGAAATAATCAAGACAAGTGAAATGAGCCAGGCTGAGGAGCATAGAGAAAAAGAACCATAAAAAGCAAGAATAGCCTAAGAGACCTGTGGAGACATTACCAAGCATACCAATATATGTACTATGGGAGTCCCAGACAGAGAAGAAAGAGAAAGGGGCAGAAGGAATAATCAAAGAAATAATAAGAGAAAACTTCCCAAACTTAGTAAACGATGTAAATATGTACATTCAAAAAACTCAGAGAACATCAAACAGGATAAACTTGAAGAAAAACACACCACATCACATGCTGATCAAACTGTCAAATGCAAAGGACAAGTGAAGAGTTCTTAAAGCTGCAAGAGAAAAGCAACATGTTATGTACAAGGAAGATCCAATTAGATCGAGTACCAATTTCTCATCAGAAACCATGGAGCAAGAAGTCAAAATACTAGCAAACCAATTTCAACAGGACATTAAAAGATTATACACTAGGATCAAGTGGAATTTATCCCAGGTATGCAAGGGTGGTTCAACATAAGAAAATCAATTAATGTAATACACTACATTAATAGAATGCAAGGGGAAAAAAAACACAAATGTACATCTCAAGTGATGAAGAAAAGGTATTTGATAAAATGCAGCACTTTTATCTTCTTGATAAAAACACTTAGAATACTAGTAATAGAAGGAAACTTTCTCAACATGATGAAGGGCGTATATGAAAAAACCCACTGATAACATCATACTTAATGGTGAAAGACTGAAATCTTTCCCTCAGGAATAAGACAAGGATGCCCACTGTCACCACTGTTATTGAACACTGTCCTGGACATTCTAGGCAAGAAAAAAAATCAAAAGCATCCAAATTTGAAAAGGAAGAAAACTTTCCCTGTTTGCAGATGACATGATTCTATAAACAGGAAATCCTAAAAAATTCACAATGAAACACCTAGAACTAATACATTCATCAAACTGGTGGGGTACAAGATCAAAATCCCCAAATCAGTTGGGTTTCCAAACACTAGTAATGAAAGCTTGGAAGAAGAAATCAAGACAATAATTCCATTTACAATAGCAAGTAAAAGAAACAAATATCTATGAACAAATGTAAACAAGGATGTAAAGGACTAATATCCAGAAAAGTATAAAACACTGCTAAAAGAAATCAAAGACGACTGAAACAAATGGAAGGATATTCTGTGTCTATGGATTGGAAGACTAAATATTGTTAAATTGTCAATCTACTCAAAGCAATTTAGAGATTCAATGCAATCCCAAGAAAATTCCAACAACTTCTTTGCAGAAATAGAAGAGTCAGTCATGAAATTTATATGGAAGGGTAAGGGGCCCCAGGTAGCCAAAGCCGTATTGAAAAAGAATGAATTTGGAGGACTCACACTTCCTGATCTTATAACTGAATACAAAGCCACAGTAACCAAAGAGTACAAAGACAGACATAAAGACTAATGGAATTGAATTGAGAGCTCAGAAATCAACCTGAAAAGGAAGGAAGGAAGGAAGGGAAGGAGGGAGGGAGGGAGGGAGGGAAGGACCTTATATTTATGGCCAAATGATTTTTGATAAGAGGGCAAAGACCACTCAATTGGGAAAGAATAATGTCTTCAAAAAACGGTGCTGGGAAAAATGGATCTCCACTTGCAAAGGAATAAAGGTGGACCCCTGCCTTGCACCACATACATAAATCAATTCAAAATGAATCAAAGACCTAAATATAAGAGCCAGAATTATAGAACTCCTAGAAGAAAACGTAAGGAAGCATCTTCAGGACCTTGTATTAGGCAGTTGTTCATTATATTTTATACCAAAAGCACAAACAACAAAAGAAAAAACAGATAAATGGGACCTCATCAGCATTACAAACTTCTGTGCCTAAAAGGACTTCATAATGAAAGTAAAAAGACAAACCACACAATGGGATAAAATATTTAGAAACCACATACCCAATATTGTTTTATTATTCAGACTATATAAAGCAATCCTTCAACTCAACAACAAAAAGACAAATAACCCAATTGAAAAATGGGCAAAAGAATTGAAAAGACATTTTCAAATGTCTAAAATGCATATGAAATGATGCTCAACATCATTAGCCATTAGGGAAACGCATATCAAAACCACAGTGAGATACCATTTCACACTCACTAGAATGGCTAGTATTAAAATCATGGAAAATTACAAGTCTTGGAATGGATGTGGAGTAATAGAAACACTCATTCTTTGTTGATGGGAATGTAAAATGGTGCAGCCACTGTGGAAGACAGTTTGGCAGTTTCTTAGAAACTTAACTTTTTCAGAAAGTTAAGTATAGAATTACCATGTGACTCAACAATCCCACTTCTAGGTCTATACCCAAAAGAATTGAAAGCAGGGCTTTGAACAGATATTTGCACACTGATGTTCATAGCGACATTATTCACAATTGCCAAAAGATGGATGTGACCCAAATGTCCATCAAATGATGAATGGATAAACAAAATGTGGTATATACAATACAATAGAACATTATTCAGCCATAAAAAGGAATGCTGTTCTGATACAAGCAAGAGCACGAATGAACCTTGAACACATCACGTTGAATGAAATAAGCCAGGACAAATATTGTATGATCTCACTGATATGAAATAATTAGAATAAGCAAAGTCATAGAGTCAGTATCTAGAATATAGATCACCAGGGGATGGAGTGGGGTTTGGAATAGGGAGTTATGCCTTAAAATGTACAGAGTTTCTATTTGGAACTATGGAAAAGTTTGGTAATGGATGCTGATGATGGTAGTACAACATTGTGAATGTAATTAACACTTACTGAATTGTATATCTGAATGTGGTTAAAAGGGGAAATTTTAAGTTGCATATATGTTAGTAGATTAAACATTTTTAAAAAATTCCATGGAAGTATACAACACAGTGAACGCTAAGTTAAACCATGGAATCCAGTTAATAGAACAATTACAAAAATGTGCTTTTACCAATTATAAGAAATATACCACACTAATACAAGGTGTTAATAATAGGGTGGTATATGGGAACCCTGCATTTTATGTATGATTTTTCTGTAAACCCATAACTTCTCTAAAAAAATTAAGAATAGCAATTATATAAGGAAATTGTTCTCTGGCTTTACTTCATTTTCTTTTTTTAATTCCCATAGGGAAAAACTGGCATATTTTTCCCTAGCTAGTGAACTGTCAGTATGAATGTCTTCAGAAGTTTAAATAGAGTACTAGGAGTCAAAGAAATCTGTCTTAATAGTCTGGACTGTTGGAATGCCTCTCGTTGGTTCTCTGCTTTCCTTTGTTCTCTGACAGTTCATTCTCTTTGGAGAAGTCAGATGTCTTTTTGAATGAGTAAATCTGCTCGAAACCCTTAAAACTTGCAATCACACTGAGAATACTCCCTTGGTATGGCCCACATACCCTTCCATTTCCAGACCCTGCCCACCTCTCTGAACTCATTTCCTCCCAGGAACAGGCTGACCTTGTTCCTGCCACAGGGCCTTTGCACTTTCTATTCCTGCTGTTTTCCCTAGACTTTACATGACTTGCTCCCTTACTTCAAAAAGAAAGTTCCCTGCTTTCTCAGGGGTGTCTTCCCTAATTGTCCTTAAAATAAGCCACCCCTTTCCAATTTTACTCTTACTTTTCTTTACTGCATGTATTCCGTACTTGGATTTATACTGTAAAATGAAGGTGTTTACTTATTTAGTGCCTGTCCTTTCAAATGGACTGGAAACTCCATGAGGGCAGAGACTTGTTGGTCTTGGTCCCTGCTTATCATCTACAGCTGGAATAGAACCTGGCACAAAGCAGGGTTCAATATCTGTTTGTGTACAGATGAAGGAATAACATGCAAAGAAGGGAGAGAAAAGCCACGAATGTCAAGTTTTACATGGATCCATTGTGGAAAAGACTCATATATTGACTGTCCTCTTTCCATACAGTTAGTTAACGCTGCCCATGGTAATATCTTTGTGAAAATGGATTCCACTACCCTCATATTTGTTACATTTCTTTAAAAGCAAACCTACTACACAAACTACATAAAAACCAATACAAAAACAAAACAAAACAAAACAAAAACAAAAAAACCCCAGCAAACCATAAATGTGCCTAGCAGTGTCTGGCATATAGTGAGCACTCCATAAACATTTATTGCCAATTAAAAAAAATTATCTGCCATCAAATTATTTTCATTTTTCCATGCTTCCTCTGTTTCCTTTCAATACATGTATATATTGTTATATTTTTGTAACCATACAAAGGTATCAATTTTTTCCCATTTTAAAAAATAACACTTCTAAAGTTGCAACCTAGTCTTTGTAATTTTTAATGGTTATGTAATTTTCTGTAAAGGTGATGTGCTATATAATAAACATATCCGTTCTCTTCTTGTTGGCTACCAAAAGTTCACTAAAGTAAAAACACCACATAAATTGAGGTAAAATGGGAAGTGACTTTTATTAGACCCTAAACCACATTCTGAGCAGGACAGAGTAAAAGTGCTTGATGGGCTGTCACTAAGCAGCCATAATTCAGATCCTTTCTCTTTCGTTTATCAGAGCCAATGCAGCTTGTTGTCAGAAAGAGCTAAATCACTTCACAAATTATTTATGAAAGAATTCCTTCAACCACTGGCCAAATGTAACCAGGTACAGGAAAAAAGTACCAGAAGAGGGAGGGAAGGATTCAGAAGAGGAAGAGGAGGAGAAAAAACAGCTGTGAGAAAGCTGAAAGGCCTTTAATAAAGGCCCCAGTCAGTGTTGGCTTCGTTTCTTTGAACTTTTGAGGAAAGAGTCAGCAGTTTGTTAGCAGATGGGTCGACCAACATCTGAGGTGGGAAAAGAGTCAGCAGTTTGTTAGCAGATGGGTCAACCAACATCTGAGGTGGGAAGAAAGGGCTTCTAAATCCTAAGGATTTTCCCATCCTGTGTTGTTAACGCATGTGAAAAGCTGCTTCTAAAGTGTGCAGCTGGTTTTTCCCCCCCCTTTTTAAGTCACATTTTCTCCCTGTAGACAAATAACATAATCACTCATTGAAAATCATTTGGGAAATATGGGAAAGTAGAAAGAAAGTGAAAATCACCTGTAGTCCTATCAGTCAGTGAAACCATCGTTATTGCGTGTTTGCTTGTTGCATGCTCCCTGAGGGGTACATATGAATATATTTATAGAATTTGAATTAGAACACAGACTCTTTCCATTACCCTTTGTGGTGGCTTGGAGCTACGTAGCCCATAAAAACATGTTCTTACTCTTGGTCCATTCCAGTGAGTATGAATCCACTGCAACTAAGACATTTTGATGAGGGTACTTCAGTTAAGGTGTAGCCCAACTGAATCAGGTCGGGCTTTAATCTGAATTACTAGAGACCTTTATATGCAGAAGGAAAGCCAGACACCCAGAGAGAAAGCCAGGGAAGAAGCCAGAAGTCAACAGAACCCAGAGAAGCCAGGAGCGGCTGCCATGTGCATTGCCATTTGACAGAAAAGCCAAGGACCAAGGATCACTGACAGCCAACCCCAGAATACCACAGTCTTTTGAAAGAAAGCATTTTGAACTTCCTAGCGTCAAAGCTGTGAGCTAATAAATTCTCATTGTTGAAGCCAACCCATTGCATGGTATTTGTTTTAGCAGCCAGGAAACGAAAACACTCTTTAAAACTATTGTTATATTGTTTTTTTTTTTTTTTTTAATGTCAGTAAAAATCCTATGAAGTATTATAAATATCTGCAAAACAGCTCACTGTTCAGATGAATAAACCATAATTTGTTTCTCTATGGTAAACATTTAGGTTGTTGCCAATGTTTCACTTTTAAAGGTAATAATGCAGAAATATTTAAACCTTCCTCAGATAAATCCCTCAGCACAGATTTTTAAAAGAAGAATTATTGGATCGAGGGTATGGGCACTTTAAAACTTATTCATATTGCCAAAATATACTCCTGAAGATTTACACTCAATACAGCCTTGTATGAGAATAGTTTTATCACTACTTTCTTATAAGAAGTGGATATTATTGTTTTTATATTTTTAACTGCAGATGAAAATTGGAACCATTACTTTAATTTGCATTTATTTGATCATTGGTTAGGTAAAACTTTTAAAATTTGTTTTCTGGTCATAAATTTAGATACACTGTTACTCATTTATAAATTCCCTAATCACAATTCTTCTATTCCTTTTATCTGAACTTATAATTTTCAATTTACCTGTTAAGTATAGTTCTCAGAGACTAAAAGGCTTCAGATTGCTCATATGCTGGTTAAGCCCTGAAACCCAGCAGACATGTGGTCAACTCCTACCCTCCAGTTCTTTGGGCCTTCCCTGGACAACCAACAAAACAATGAGGATGGGCCAGACCCACTCCAAAAACAAGGAGTATCTTCAATTGCAGGCAAAACAATTCCATTCCTCTTTCCCATAATATCTACATCCCTTCTCAGCCTGAAGCAATGATTTGTTTTGGGTTTTTTTTTTTTTTTTAGTCAGGCATAAGCTTTACTGGGACCTACAGATAGGAGAGAATCCCAAATGTTTTTAATTAAAAGAATAACTTTTCATGAAGCCAGCTGAGAAAAATCTTAGATGTACGAGCACTAGAAATATATATATGCCTCTTAATGTCAGATAGATTTTTAAAGAACTATATTGGCCACTCCTCAAGGAAAGCAGGCAAAATAATTCTTTCCAACTGTAATGACCACCTCTTGGTTGTTCCAAGAACGAGTGTACCCTGAGTCTTCTCATGTGGAATTTCCTTTTACTGGGTAAATACTGAGGCAACATTTAAGTTGGCTCAAGTCTGTTTATACTGGCTTCAGTAAGCAACAAATATCATGGGACAGACACCGGATTGAGGGAGGGAATCTTACAGCCATAATTACCAAGGCAAGATGGGGCACATATGTAAGATCGACTAATATTATACAAAAAAAGCACATACTAAGCTCTAGTAAATTCAGAACACTTAATACACAATTAAACAAAATGAGGCTTTCACATTCAGAAATTCTCATGCAGAATTCTTCTAATTGCTTTGAGCTTTTTTTTTTTTTTTTTTTTTAACATAAACTCCTATTTGCAATTATTTAGTATATTATTACAAGGCACAGGGCTTACACTCTATCTTAATATGACATTGTAAATGACCTTATGGCTAGCTTAGGATGGTTTTGAAAATTAAAATCAGGACACCATAGGCATGTGCAGTAAAATATATTGTTATTATTATGATTAAAAAATGGGAGATTATATAAATCTAACTTTCTGAATATGTTTCTAGTCTAATACATATGATATTGTTTAGACTGACCAAATACAAAATCCACAAAATGCATAATGGGTGCAGGGTTTCTCTTTGGGGTGAAAGGAAAAGTTCTGATAATGGATGTTGGCGAGGGTAGCACAACATTGTGAATGTGATTAATCCCACGGGGAGTGGTTGGGAAATTTTGTTCTTTATATGTTTCCACAGATAAAAAAAAAAAAAAAAAAAGAGGGAGAAAGTGAGACTAAAGAGATAATGACAATTAAACGCAAAACATGATCCTGGGACTGTATCTAATAATGGAAGAGAAAATGCCCAAAAAGACATTATTGGGACATATGAAAAAAACTGGACTATGGCCTGTAAGTTTTGTATAAATGTTAAATGTCTTGAACCTAATAATTGTACTTAGGGTGCTTATATAAGTGAATATCCTCGTTCTTAGGAAATGGACATGTAAATATTAAGTGTTCTAGAACCACAACGTATACAACCTACTCTCAAATGTTTAGAAAAATAAATAGTCTTCTATTACCAGCTATATAAATATCAATAGATAGATAGATAGGTAGATAGATTTTATAGACAGATAAAATGATACGGCAAATGTGGTAAAACATTAAAAGTTGGTAGATCTAGGTATCTGGATGGGAAGGTATTTGGAGTTCTTTTTATGGGTTTTGTGTTATCTTTGCAACTGTCCTGTAAGTATGAAATCATTTCAAAATAAAAACTTAAAAAAATCCAATTGAGGTATAAGAACCTAATATGAGAATGAAGGAGAGAAAGAGAAGAATTAAATAAACAAAATCATCAATAATAGACAAACAGAAACTCCTCTTTCATCTAATGTTCTATGCAAGTGAGTTTCTTAGATAACTGAAGTTGACATCAAGTGCCATTAAGAAAACCTTCCTGCATACTTAGAGTGTATTAAAGTAAGTCTTTCTGTTGCAAAGATGTGTCAGGTTGTTTTGACTGCTATTTTATTACTTTTTAAATTAACCTAACCAAATTTAATAGTAGTTGTCTTTATTTTAATTTATATTTTAAATGTCCTCTTCATTCATTAAAAAAAGTGAAATTTCCCTCAGGTGGGAAAAAAAAGAATGATTATCATCATGGTTTCTATGCAGCTTATACCCCAATTATGACCAAGATGTTCAATATATGAAGAAGGCAACTAAGAAAAATGTTGATATGCAGAAGAAAATGGAATGAACTTCCTGGTGGCTCCTTCTTTATCCAAAGGAAAACATGATGATGACAATGTACCTTTTGTGGGATATTATGAATTTTCTCTCAACTTTTAATCCTATTTTGGTAAAATTTAGCTCTCACAGGCACTTACACTGCACTTCTCTGAATGTTTTCTAAGCTACTCTTTCAAAATGGAATTTGAGAAACTTGCAATCACAAATCCAAAATGAAAACATACTTTATAATTACATGAGTCTTTTTAACACTATATTTGTTATATGTGGAAAGATAGGTAACAAGGTTCATGACTAAATAAAGTTATTGTAGACAATGCTATCCTGATATCAAAACACATGCACACAGGCATGTGTGGCTTTCTCACCTCAAGAGTTTTGCTAGGTGTTCATGGATAAGGAGTATATCTCTCTGTAATTCCTCCCCAAAGTGTTCCCCTTTGAACAGAGCCAGTAGGCTGGGAACACATGATTATTAAGTGCATGTTCTGAGAACACACCTCCTATTACCAACTATTTATTACCCAGTGTCTATATGTAGGGGTGTGTGTGTGTGTGTGTGTGTGTGTGAGTGTGTATGTGTTTTTAAATTGACTCAGTAGGTAATTTCAGTGCAAATTTCTCAAATACCTTCTTTACCAAATATTTATTGACCACTTATCTTGTACCAGGCACTGTTTTTTAAATTTCTCTTTCCCTCAAAAAAAATGTAGATTAGAAAACTAATTTTTCTTCCTGATAACAATTGGGAAACTTTGGTAAAAAGTACAGAATATTAGAAGTAGTGAAAAGAGAATTAGGCTCAGCTGTGTCACTAACCAGTTCTGTGACTTTGGGCATTTCTTGCCAGTGTTGGTCGCAACTATTTCACTTGTATATTGAAGGAATTGGACCAGACAATCTCTTAAAAATTAAATCCCTCTGAGTCCTCAAATGCTACAGTTCCAAATACGGAAATATTGGATGATGCCGAAAACTGGCAAAAATAGTACTTCTCCCAGAACTTAAGGATATGGATTTCATTTAGGTTACAGGCATTCCTATGTGAGAAGAATTTAACAAATATTGCCTGCCCTCCCCCATAAGAAACTGAGCCAGGGCCAAAAGAAATGCATTCACAGAACTGTGGTCAAGAAAAGAAATTTGAATGAGCATAAGAATTTTGCCAAATCCTAGCACGCCCTAAAATAGAGCTGTCAAATCACCACTTCCTATCTACAGACATGGGGTAAGAAGAAGATGCGAATGGAAACCTCCAGCCTCCTGTTTCGGCCTGGATCCACAAGACCCAGTGGTCAGACTAGGTCCCGTCAACATCCAGCGGAGCTTTGACAATTAGAATGGCTCACCAGGAGGCTTCTTTTCTCTTAATATAGGCATCAAATATAAAGCTAGCTTTATGAGAATATCTACAAATAGAAAAAGTTGGCAGTTTTGACTGTAACTGATATTAGGTTTGGATGCAAAGAAAATAAATGGTGTGAATCTAATCAATCTGCAACAATTTCTCTAGTTTGTGACATCTGCTCTCCTTTTTTTTTTTTTTTTTTTTTTTTCAGTTTGGAAGAAAATGTACTGACTGAAAACAGCAATTTTTAAGCTGACAAAAAAAAAAAAGAGGACATTTCCTCAGGGCAAATGGTTTTCAAGTCAGTGTTTGAATATGACATAGACATAAATCTTTGGCTGGACCACAGAATCTCTGGTAAGTCTCACTTTGACATTTTGACTGGTAATTGGTTGATGTAAAATATTACACAATTAATTCGTATTGATTATTTTTAAATTAAAATATACAAATAAGAACAAAATTCAAGGATGCCATCCAGAAATAACCACAGTTAGCATCAGATGTATAACCTTCTAGTCTTCTGAAATGTACATATATATTATAATACTATACAACTGAAACTATACCGTATCTCTATCAATATTTATAAATATAAAATCCATCCCATACCAAGCATGCCCAGGTTTCCGGAGAGATGGAGAGCATTATCTGGGCCTACCTACAATCCATCCACTATACCTCTGTGGGCTAAGACACCCTCTTTGGGAAGCCCTGCTCTAGATTTCCAATAAGTTTGAGTTTGTCTAAAATAAGCAGCATACCATTGCAGCTCAACAGCTTCATCTCTTGGAAGGTCCCTATGCTTCCTCTAACTGTCCCTCACACTTCTACAGAGCTGGCGCAAGTCCAACTTGCTTAATTGTAGCCAAATTCTATGTCAAAATAAGGGAGCACACACTTCTTTGCTGCCCAAGCCCCATTTTTTTTTAAAACAAATCATTTTTATTGACACATACTAATAAAGCATACAATTCATCCAAAGCCAAGTCCCATTTTTTAAATGAAAATATTGTAACCATACTCTTTCTGACATGGATCTCCTCACTCTTCCCCAGACAGCTGCAGCAGGATGGACAGTCACAAATTTTGGGCCTTGTTATTTCCACTCCTCTAGGGAGGGGGTGGAGGAACGTGTACTGCCGGAGTCATTCTGATTACACCAGGAGGGAAGTAGGTGGCTAGAAGCAGTGCCAGCTCACTGCAGTCCAACAATCAAATACATGCCAGACGTTGTGCATAGAGCAAACGAGATGGAGCTCCTGTCCTCAAGGTGCAAACAGGTTAGAAGGAGAAAGGATACAGGGTTATAATCAATAGGGGAAGCACAGGATGCCTCTTTAATTGGTTTGTTTCTTTTAGGGTGGGGACCACATCTTTCAATCTTTTGTCTGTTCTTGATGTTCCCACAGTTTGGAGCACATTGAAGGTGCTTGGACATTTGGTTGGTAGAATGACCTTGACATTAACCTGAAATAATAGATGAGGTAAATTGCCTTCATAGCTATAGGCTCCACGGGTCTTTGGTTATGCCGGTGACACTCATCTTCCCCTAATAAAGGGCTAGGAATTCTGTGTCACGGCAGGATGGCCCAGAGGGCTCGTTAATTGCAGTGGCACATCGTGTCCCATTACTATCACTGTGCAAAGGTGCCTCTACTCCAAAGGCAAAATATGGTGTCGCCAAACTCCGGGGAAAGGACAGAAAGAACATGTGTTGTCAGTGACAACTGAATGTGGTTTCTGTCATGAACACAGCGACCTCATTCTGACAGGTCCGGTTGCGACCTAGCCTTGGTTCACACCAAGCAGTGACTCAGATACAAAAATGCTTCAGATGCTATTTTTAAGGACGGGAGGTGGGTTGGAGGGGAGCAGGGGAAGGAGGGAGGTGTAGGGAAGCTTATATTATTTTTTCCTGAATTTTATGAGCCTCAACTAAAGCTTCACTTTGAGAGCAGAATTCTAGAAAAGTTAACCAGGCCTTGAAATTATGTAACCCATACAGCTTACTTTTTATATCACAGCTTGCCCATTAAAAGACACAAATCACTCCTAAGGCCAAAATGTATTTGAGCAAACTGGAAAAGGGGAGTTTACAGAAGGGGCTGGGCCCATGGGAAGCAACCGTGGTGCAGTGGAGAGAGCACTGGATTGAGAGTCGGCTCTGCTGATCAGAAGCTGGGATGTGAGAAAGGGATGGTGAGGCTGGGCCTGCTGTCTCGGGCAGTGTCAGAGGGGCCTCCAGGCACAGGCAGTGGCCTACCCTGCGGGCTTTGCCCTTTGGACTTGGCGAAGGACCCACCCAACCCAGGTGTGCCTGTAGACTCCAATCCCATCTTTTCATCCTCGTCTTCCCCGATGGGAGGCTTTGTTGTTTCCCAACTCTGCTTTCATACAGCAACCTCCTGATTCCTGTGTCTACTTACTCATCCTTCTCTGGACTTTGTCCAACTGCTTCCATGTCTTGAGCAATCAGAACAACGCACATATTTCCAGAGTAGATACGTGACATTATTTTTTGTGGGAAGAAAGGATGTTTTCTTCAAATACTCCCTCTTCATGATGATCACAATTGAATTTCCTCCCTTGGCAGTGATCACCTACAGTGATGCCTAGTTTTTTGTTCCTGGAGAGAAGCCGTTGGCTCAGAGGTCATCCTCTCTTACACTTCTTATAGAGGTGTTTCCCACCTCAGCCTCGTTGGTAGAGTAGACCAGCCTGGCTCAGAGGAGCTCTAATCAGGCAAAATCTTGTCCACAAAGGGTTCACTGGGTAGAAGCATCTTTAAAAGGTTAAACCACCCTCTGCAACACATGTTTGGTTCTTTGAAGAACTTCTTTTAAGTTTTTCCAGAGCAAATACATGTCCAGGCCAGAAGACCTAGGAAGAAATAGCACCCAAATCAGCCCTATCATTGTAAGAGGAAGGGGGGCACAAAAAGAAGGGCCAACCAATCTGCTGAGACCCTGCACCTAAGAGCTTTTTCTGTAGCTTTAGGAAATTCAAAATTGAAATAGAGATGAGAAATGACTGGAACCCCAGCTTAATTCTGAGGTTCCCTCTTGCCATACCACATGAAGCCATTGCCTGAATAGCTCATAAGCCAACCACTTTCAGCAACGAATCCGTCCAGCTCTGGGGAAAGGAAGGATGGAGACCGAGTGGGAGTAACTCCTATGCCATGTTCTCAAAGCTCTGCCATGATGCCTTGCTTCTCTTTCTAAGCGGAACTCATGGATGCTAAAACTTCCTCCTCCTCACCGTTGGCCAGCAACAGGCCCTAAATTAGTTAAATTTAACTATAATAAACATGCTGCAAATGAATTATATTTAACTATAACAGCCACCTCAGGGTTTGTCTCAAGATGGAATAATTTCAGCTTTGCTGCCATAAGTCCCCTAAGTAAGACAGAAAGTAATTACTTGAGGATTACCATAATGAGTTCACTGACACTCATTATTTATAGTGTATGAACATTCAAATCTGTTATACGGTCAGGCATGGCCTGCGGACTCTTGATATATAGTCTTGGGTTGCCACGATAAGGACACTAAAAATAAAAATGTTTCAGGTAAATACTAATACAGTAAAGCAACCTGATTTCAGCCTCACTCACTGAGAACTAGTATTAATTATAAAGACTCGCAGTTGAAACTTTATACTGTCAGTAGAATAGGGCCTGCTAAGAAGACAAACAATGTAAACCTGAGAATAAGCTTTTTTAGAGAATAAGCTGTGGTGAAGCACTTACTAAATGTGTTTACTTTAAAAAAAATGTAATTGGGCTTCAGTGCTATGTATGCTAATGAGAAATCATATTTATCCATTAATGTAGGGTCTCACTCAGTAGCATTTTGGTTAGGGAAACAGTTTGTATTTCTGAAAGTACCTACAAGAAATAACAACCTGTCCCAAAAGCCATTCTTTATAAAATATTCTGATATTCTACATATTGCTTATTCAGTATAATCTCCCCATTATGAAATTTTCATTTATTCATTCACCCTGCTTGCATTTCTTGTTCATCAGTTACAGGCCAAGCACTATGAGTATGAGAACAATGAAAACATGGTTTCTGCTCTCTAGTGGAGGCCACAGCCCTGTGAAGAAATGCTTTACTGCCGCCTGTTATCTGCAATGACTAGTGAGGCTTGCTGCCTGTTAAATACAAATTAATTGGACAGCATTGATTTAGCTGTTGTGTGTGGAGTACCTGAAATGTGACTTGCCCAAGACCACGCCACGTGTGGCACAATCAGTCATGTTTGGGTACACGTGTCATTACCATGCTTTCCCTAGTTTGTATATATGTGCCTGTGAAGCTGGGTGTTTATATCTTGCTTCATTGTACAGAGGATTTGAAGAAGTTCACAAAAGAAAATATATCATAAAATAATGTTGAACCATGAACAAAAATAAAGAATCAATATATGGGAAGGGGTGTTACTGCCACTTTTTTTTTCCCTGCCCATTCCTGCCTAGTTCCCTATCCAGGGTCCCTAAACTGATACAGCCACGTGAAGTGGGGAAAGGGATCCTAACAGATTTAGAATGAGGTAGCAACTATGCTTGAGACAACTCAGCCCTTCCAGGACTCTGGACTGGGGTCCTGGGGGCTCACACAGCCAAAGAGGGGGTACCTGGTGATCACCCTGTCCTCTTTCGTTGCATGCATGACTCTTAGGGGCCTCATGAGGGCCCCAGTCTTGCAGGGCAGGACTGGGGAGTCCTTGAGCAGTGGCTGTAATACCAGCTAACAGCATCAAAATGTCTTTTCGAACACATGACCATATGATTGGGGAAAATATTAATAAGAGCAGAACTCCTGAGCTTAGGGGAAAGAGCAATGCCAACAGCTAGTAATGACGGCCTATACACAGAACTATCTGGACTTCACATTTGGCTCTGAGCCTCTCTGCAGCCAAAGCAATGTAATCTAAGTATCTTTTAAAAATAAACAAAAAATATATTAAAAAAATAAAAAAAAGGGACCAGTCAGTTACTAAATTCTTAAGATTAGGTTTGCCTGTGCTTTGCGGCAAACTAAATTTCTCTTTGCACTGAACTCTTCAGAAATTTCTCACCACGGGCTTTATGTAGACGGCGGCGCTAAGTGATATAAAGGATGAGCTCCTCCTCCAGTCTCACCACCATATATGCAGTCACCGATTTCCTCTGGCGGCTGCTTAGAGCATCTGTGGACAAAAGCCAAGTGCACAGCATTCTGGAGCCTCTCAACGAAGGCCATGATACAGGAGGCCAGGGCAGCCCCTTCTGGTTGGCATTACGGAAGCACTCACATTTTCCCAACCCAAGGTTACTTACTCTTTGTTTTAGGGAGAAGGGAATTAACGTGTTTGTTTTTTCCAGGTGCTGTGTTAGCTACCTCCTGTTGACTATTAAAAATCACCCCCTTGAAACCACTGTGAAGTAAGTAATACCATTCCTATGAAAACATGAAAAAAAACTGAGGCCCAAGAAAGTTAAGTGACTTGCTTGAGGCTACAAAGTAACTCAGTGGTAAAAACGGGTGCAAACCTCATCTGTCTCCAGAGCCATACATTTTTTTAATTAAATTTTTTATTTTGAAATAATTTTTATAAATTTGTATGATTTGCAAAAATAACACAAAACCCATATAGAATTCTGACGTACCCCCCCCCCCCAAGATACCCAGGATCCACCAGCTTTTTAACATTTTGGCATATGTGCCATATCATTTTACATATCTATCTATCTATAAAGCCATGCATTTTTGCCTTGACTGTTTCTACATAAAGAATATTAAATGAACTGTTTTGCCTGAATCAAGCAGTGAAAAACATTGAAAAAATCAATCCATTTAGTCAAACAAGTTTTAGGCATCCTTTTCCCCTGGTTTCTCTGACTGTTAGAAATGATCAAATTGACCAATTATTTCCGTATCGTAGGGACATTTGGAAAACCCTAACCGTGAGCTGAGTATCCACCATGCTTCCTCAAAGTCAGCTCCTCCCAAGCTTGAATTGGTGCAAAAGACTATTCACTAAGCTGCCACTATCAGAGAGGACAAGAGTGAAAATAAATATTTGTTTTTTCTGGCTGCATACGAAATACAGAGAAAACAGAAAATGAACCTCACTTATAAGCAAGTTCTTGACATTTATAAATTAAATCCAACATAACTGAAGCCATATCATCTCTTGGAGGAAAAAGCAAAACTTAAAAATCTCTCATCTGTTTTCAGACATACTACTGATTGTCAGTGTGCAGAGACTTCTGGAGGAATAAGCAGAGAACGGATAACGCACACCTCTCTGATGATGTGCATCTTTAAAGTAATCCACACGACAGAACAATAAAGTAGGGGACTGTCAAAAAGCCAGGCGGCTCAGGATTCCCGCACACCAGAGACAGAATTCCACATGAACACCAGAAAGTTCCTTGCTTTCAGTCGGTCACCAGCAGCCCAGATATTTTTTTTATAGGAAACAGTGTCTGCCTCTTTCAATCTGCTAAACTTAAAGTGCATCACCCACTGTAAATGCAGCCAGAAAGAAATGCAAACTAAAGGCTGGCAATATTTTTAACCTCCCTGGGCCTCAGTTTCTCCATCTGTAAAATAACAGATTTGGACTGATTGCTTTAAGGGCTCACCTAGCTCTGGCATTCTATAATTCCAAGGGTTCAGCCAGCTAGTGCTATGTTTGGTATCGACCGTTTCTTTATAAAGGGATTATCTTTAATGTCATACGATACTTGTTTTTTTCCCTTCCAAATATTGATTTTCTTGGATTTTTGTTTCTTAATGACATTTTAATTATTTTGTCTCCTTGGACTATCTTCATATGCCCTCGTCTAGGATTGTGCATGCCTGGTATGTAGCAAACCTACCAAGTACTAAATGTTTATTAAATTGCACTCTCTCCTTTCAACTGGAAACTCACTGAGGTTCCCAGGACTGTACAGGAGAGGATCAAATACTGCTCCTGAAGAGTCTGGCTGGCTGCTCGTCAGGGTGGCTCTGTGGTGACGCCTTCCAACTCAAAGCCCATTCGACAACCAGCAGATGTTTACTGAGCACACTGATGTACCTTGCTCTGTCTAAAAAGCAAAAAAAAAAAAAAAAAAAAAAAAAAACCATACACACAAAAAAAAAACCAACAATAAAAAACTATTGGTGACTCTTAACTGTCCTCCCTTTAAGTGAGAAATGAATGTTCTAAGTTAGTGGAGGGATGTGATGGTTAATTTTATGTGCCAACTTTGCTAGGTTATGGTGTCCAGTTGTTTGGTCAAACACTGGCCTAGAAGTTGCTTCTGTGAAGGTATTTTGTAGATGGCGTTACCATCTATAATCATTGACTTTAAGTAAAGGAGTTTGCCCTCCATAATGTGGGTGGTCCTCATCCAATCACTTGAAGGCCTTAAGAACGAGAACTGTGGTTTCCAGAGAATAAGAGATTCTGCCTCAAGACTGCACCATCTACTCCTTGCAGGGTTTCCAGCCTGCCAGCCTCCTCTCTGGGCATCGGATTCAAGACTTCAAAACACCGCTCTTAATGGAATTTTTAGCCTGCTGGCCTGCCCTACAGATTTTGGACTTGCCAGTCCTCACAAGTGTATGTGGGCAACTCCTTAAAAACAAACAAACAAACAAACAACAAAAAAAAACTGTCTATCTATCTATCTATCTATCTATCTATCTATCTATCTATCTATCTATCATCTATCTATCTATCTATCTATCTATGTATCTAATCATCTATCATCTCCTGTTGGTTTTATTTCTCTGGGGAACCCTGACACCCTGACGAATACAAAGGAGTCATTGATTCTTATTTGTATAGTCCACCATACCTAGGATACTGCACATAGGAAGTACCCAGTATTTTGGGGTTACTTGAGTTTAATGACTCAAGAACCACCACAGCCTTCTCAAGCACAGCGCCCTTGACCTTCTGTTGCTATGAACCCTCCTTTCCTCCTTCTGGGCCCCTACCAGGGGGCAGACTCCCCTCCCCTCTATGGCTCTTCAATACCAGTGCCTTTACACTTACAGCCACCTTCTCTCCAAAATCTTCATGACATTGAGCAGCATCACTAACTCCCTCCACTCCAGGAAAGGAAGAGCCATAGAAAGGAAGCAGGAAACACTCATCTTTTGCTGAGGTTTAACCCAATAGCAGGCCAGTGACTAGCTGTTCATTTAACAACTTGAGTTCTGCCAGGATCTATTTTGTGAAAGAATTAGAAAGCTAATACTATATAGATAAACCTCAAAGGAAATAATTAAAAGAAAGAAAGAATACAATTAAGCATTTTTTTTCTCTTCTTGGCTTTTTTTCATTAATAGGGAGACCTTGACTCTGTCATTTAACTAATCTGTGTTCATCTGTTTATCTTTCTGAACACTAAAGGAACAACTGAGTTAGCAATTGGAATTAGATGAGATAAAAGTGCCTGAAAAAGAACATTTTAGGAGTAATATTCCATAACTTGTTGAGCTGCCTTTTTCTGTTCTTTTATTTTTGTGAATTTGAAATAAAGTTAATAAAAAATATTTAAAAAAGAGAAAGAAGCACAATTTCCATTCTCTCTTCAAATGCTTAAATGCATTTCAACCCCTTATGTTTCCAGAAGCTGTTTGTAGTGTTCTTTCCCCTATTCAGGTCACTTAGATGGCTGCCCTGGGCTGCATGTTTCTGGATCAGACATCCCAAAGTGAGGGGAAAACAAATGCAGTAGAAACATACAGCATACTGCCTTCGCATCAAGCAGATAGAAACCACCTCGTTCATACACACCCACGTCTCTGTGTCTCCTTGACATCCTCAGATCCCCAGGGAGTGTGTGAGTACTAAATCTTCAAGAAATCCTTTCCATTTTCAACACAAGCTCCCTTACAGTCTCAACAAGCCTTTCTAGAATCCAGTGATAACCATTCCCACTGGGCAGAGCGGTTGGGCGGGGTCGGATTCCTCTGTGCCTTGTTGCAGCTATACCAAACGGGACCCAACAAAAGGACTGGCCACCACCCGTGGCCTGCCTGTATCCACCCGTGGACACACTAAGCTACACCTGCCCCATTCCCATCAGTCAGCTGAGGCTCCGGATGCTGGGGGCAGAGAGGGGTCTGCAAGGAACCTGTGGGTCAGCATCTTGGCCCACTGAGTCCCAGGGCAGGGCATCCTCAGAAGGACATCCATATGGGACCACTCAGCTTCTGCAAAACACATTCAGTGATGGGGAACTTGCTCCTCCACAAATAGTCCCCATTGTTAGAAAGTTCTTTGTATTGAGCTAAAATCATCCTTTTATCATTTTCTCCCACTGGTCCCAGTTCTACCCCTGAAGCAGTTCATCATAAACTGTCTTTTAAAAACAAAATAGATAAAGCAATCAACCAGTGTCACTGCATATGACAAGATACAGGAAACTAGATTAGGAGAATTGGCATAACTAAATTGATAACAATAAATAATTTTTATGTGTGAAATTAGATAAAGGGCAGTAAAAATGGGATTTGTTTAACTTTTTCTTTGCCCACCTGTCCTTGGGTGAACAGACCCAAAGGAGTCTCCAGAGATCGCGGTTATAAAATTGATAAGGCATATAAGAAATGCCACTCTGAAGAAGGTTCTGGGCTAGTATTAACAGTACAAAGATGATGAAGACAAGGATCCCCTCCTCAATATTTCATATTCTACTGACAGAAAGAGACACAAAATAGACACACCTAGAATGCAACCTCCACTTCTTATTCAAAGAATTTACAGTGGAGGAAATACTGGCTTTTTAAAATCTTTTGAGATGATGCTTCTTATGAGTTAATTATTAAAATAAAACAGAAATACAACAGTCAAAGGAGGACAACGTTGGGATCTGGGTATATGGAGGGATGTTGGTATGAGATCAAGGAGAAATATGCAGTCTCTCTTGCTCATGCTCCCAAGGCTTGGCGCTGGTTTCCTGTTGGGGAAGGGAAGCCCATCCATGTTAACTCCTGGTGTCCTGAGGACCGGGAAGCCTCGAGGACATTTCTCAGTAGGACTGACCTGAGGAATTCCATTTGATTCTCAGTCACTCGGAAAGTTTTGGCTTCCTGGCCCTTTCTCCCCTCTTCTAAAGCAGTAGAGTCCTATTTTCAGCATAAAATTAGCATAGGGATGAAACTACTTCAGGGAACAAACAGTGAACGGACACAGGAAACATTAAGTTTTTGGTTTCTAAAAACCCCAAAGCTGCTCCTTAATTTGTGTTGAGGTTGTGCTTCCACTGCTGAGCTGTCTCCAGTGGGCCAGAGAAGAGGAGGAGGAGGAACCAAAGAGGAAGGTGATAAGGAGGGCCTATTAAGGAGCCTTCCATCATGGGAATGTCAAGGCACTGCAGCGGTTCAGAACTCAGGGAGCAGAATAAACCTTTCCTCCAAGATCTATAGGGCAGGACCTGATCCAACATTGCTAAATCTGTCTCCAGTTTCCCTCATATCAATTCAAAGACATCTTCATTGTTCTTTTTAACAGGATGGTGCTGGAAAAACGATTCTGAGTAACTGGGTTGGGATCAATGACAAACTTGCCACTGAGCCAGCCCTAGCCCTTCTACACCAAAAAAAAAAAAAAAATTTTTAAGTGTTTTCCACATTCCTCCTCTCTGCTCTTTTCAGCAATCAAAGTGCTCTTCATTTTTTTTCTTTCATGGATTACTTCTGATCTCAATGGAAAACATTCTCTGAGTCATTAGCAATACAAGACCCTAAAGAAACCAGTCTGCTGGTGGCCCCAAAGGCGATCCCTCCACATGTCAATGGCAGAGCTTTTCAATTAAGGGAGCACAAAGCAGCTTTGAGTAAGGCTGCAACCCAAACACACTTGCAGAAGAATGCTTTTTTGAAAGTTCAATCATCTGATTCTTCTGCTAAATGGTTTTAAACAGCTGAAAAAGAATGTTTTTATCTGTGCCACAGTAGCTGAAGATATTCTCTGCAATGGAAGGTTCAGAAAATATGGGAAGGGAGGGTTGCTTTTGTGCAAAGGAAAGCCATATCAGTTATTACATATGTGGGAGACGATAGACATTCATATACTATAAAATCTTTTTATTGTAGACAGTGTTAATTTAGACAATGTGAAAAATTAGACATAGAATAGACTTCTTTTAGAGTCGTATGGGACTAAAAGTGTTTCCTCAATGAAACTGCCAACAAGTGGAGGCAGTAGAAGATAAACTTCTGAAACACCATTATAATATCTGAAGCAATCTATTAATAGCTAGAGTTTATTAAGTATTTATTATGTGCCAGGCATTGATCTATGAGCGCTATATGAATTAACTCATTTGATTCTTAGAATAACCCAATGAGGTAGGTCCTGTTATGTCTATTTTATAGAGAAGTAAACTGAGGTACGAAGAAGTTATAACCTGCCTAGTGTCGCTCATGGGCAGTAAGTGGCAGCACTCCCAGGCAGTCTGATCTCAGAGCCTGAAAAATGACTACTTAGCACCACTTTCTTAGCCTATTGCAGTGTTGAGAAATAACTGGAAGTAGAATGATCCATCTTTAAACGTATTTGAATTAATCTAGACATACCTTTCCCTGAGATAGTTCAAATGGCAAATGCTAGCAACACCTCCCTCTATGGCTTTGTCCTGAGAAGAATCCAGGGATGCTCCTGCCAGTCTGTGCCTCCAAATACGAGTGGCAAGGTGAAGCCTTGGAAGCTGGCAGCGTGGATCTCTCCTTCCATTGCTGTTTGAGTGTGTTATATGCCAGGACTGTGGGGAGGTGCTATGAGAATGACTGTCAGATTTCATAAAATGCATTGCATTATTCACAGGGGCGTCCCTGCAAAACTAAAGTAACAATACGCATACTGAAGAGCAATACAATAATAATATTGTATGCCACACTCTGTAAGGATGGAAAAACATAACAAATGAAAGGGACTACCTGTAATAAAAGAGCTGACAGAAAAAAAGAAGATGGCAAAAAACTTTGTGGATTTAAAATTATGTCGCGGTGGAATAATACGTGGCCAGAAGCCAATAAAATTCCAGTGGACTGGATCCATGTCAGAGATAAGCCCGAGAGGAAAATGTCAGCCAAACAATGAAATCTATTTTTCCTTTCCCTCTACAATGTAAAATATCTTCCTTTGCAGTTGCACATGCTGTCTTCTCAATAGATTAGTTCAATAAACGTTTACCCAATGAAGGAAGAAGATTGAAGGAATGAGTCAGTACTGGAAATCACTCTGGAAGGATTTGTGCCTGAGAAAGACAACCACAGGCAGAAGGTCCACCCTAAATTCATCAGCACCCACCTCAAATGGGCCTCTAACACTGCTTTGCTTCTCTGTTCCTCCTACTTCTGCACTCACTCCAAGAATCATTTCAGTCCCCCACCAACTTCCTCAGCCCACTCCCCACCCTCCACCCTGGCCCGACTTCCCCTTCACTCAACTTTGGGAGATCCCTTGCCACCTACTTCATGGAAAAAATAGAAGCAGTCAGGTGGGGACTCAGTCAACTTCCAGTCACCAAACTGAGAAAACTGCCTCCGCCTAGTCTTCTGTCTCTCCTAGCTG
Source organism: Tolypeutes matacus (assembly GCA_026826555.1). Lineage (NCBI taxonomy): Eukaryota > Metazoa > Chordata > Mammalia > Cingulata > Chlamyphoridae > Tolypeutes > Tolypeutes matacus. The sequence goes on from JAKSZT010054399.1 coordinate 11,921,578, forward strand.
AGGTCAAGCCCTGCTCACCCAACTTCAGCTTTGGATCCCATGACGTCCTGCCTTCTCAGGAATATTGCTCCACTGGGGATCCCTTCTCCCCTCTCCCCCCCGCCCTCCCCATATCGTCAACCACTTCCTCACTATTGGACCCTCCCATTGAGTTATAACACACTTAAGTTTATTACATTTTCACAAAACTTCCCTTGACCTGCACATCAACTCTAACCTCATCATCTCTTTCCTTCCCTTGAGATGTTTTCACTCAATTATCTCCCTTTCCTCATCTCCTACTTTTTTCTCAACCCACTCTCACCTTGTTTCTGCCCCCATTGTTCTCACTAAGGTGGCCAATGACCCCCTTACTAAGACAATGTCTTTTAATTAGTTCCCATTTCATTTGTCTCTTGACAGCTTTTGCTATGTTGGTGTTAGAGTTTCCCCCTTACAAGGTTTGCAATGGCAGGTCATAGGACCATGAATCAATGCCCCTGTGGCATATGTTGAGGAAAGGTAGCCTCCAGCCATAACCCACCTAACCAACTGAGCAAGCCATAGCCTAGGGGCAGCTTATCCCCTCCCAAGAATAAACAAAATGGAGCAGATAAGGGACATCACTCCCTCCCCAACCCCTCCCACATTCCAAGACCTTCTAGCCCACTCCCCACTGGCCATTTGGCCCCAGGCTGTACTTGGTTTCCCCACCTATTGATATACTGTATAAATTCATATCCACCACCTTCCTCGGGTGGGATGAAGTCTCTCTTCAGACCCCCTGCAATGCTGGCGGGGGAGCCGAAGTCTATTCTTCAGATCCCCTCCACTGGGAGAGCTTCCCAATAAACTTCATGCCTGCAACTGTCAGTCTCTGCATCCCAGTGAGCGCCATTTTTCTCTAACAGTTGGTGACTCCCTCCATCTTGAAACTCACTTTTCCCCTGGCCCTCGTAGCTTTCTCTCACTTCTCCAGCTCTCCCCTTTTCCTTTCAGGACATTTATCTTCACCTGGCCATGGAAAGCCCAAGTTCCTTAAGATTCACCCCCAAGCCCCTTGATCTTCTCACTCCATATTTTCTAGGCAATCTTCTCCATATCTTCAATTTCAAATACATCCTAAATGAAGATAACCTACAAATTTATATTCCAATCCCCATTGTCTCCTATAAGCTCCACACTACTATTTCACACCAACTATGCAACATGTTTACCTCAGAATCTCAGTTAAACCTCAAATTCAATGTGTTCAAACATATATCTCGACCAGCCAACTGGTGTCCTTTGTAATCAATGAATGGGAGCACCAGCCATCCAGTTACACAAGCCAGGTTCCTTGGCACCATCCAGCGGCATTATTCTTCTCATCCTCCATATTCCATTGAGTAGCAAGTCCTGAAGATTTTAATTTTCAGTTATCTTTGGAATCTGTTCACCTATCTCATCCTCCCCTTGGCCATCACTTCTGTTAAAGCCACCATCATCTCTTGCCTAGACTACTGGGTGGCCTCTTTCCTGACTTCTGGCTCTATTTTTCCTACCACTCCCAATCCATTCCCCACAGAGCCAGAGCAATCTTGGTGAAAACCGAAACTGACCATGTCACATCCCTTTTTAAAAACATGTCTAAAGCGAGAAAGCCTTGACTGACCTGTAAGGCCCAACATGGTGGCCTTACCCACCTCTCCTGCCTCATTGCCATGCTCCCCTCTATTCCAGACACACCGGCTTCCTCTCTGAGCCTATGATGGGTCAAGCTTCCTCATGCCTGAGGGCCTTGATAATGGGGGTCCTTAACTTTGAATGCTCTTCTCTCTCCACCCCACACTGTATCTTCACTTATTTAACTTCAACGCTCAGCTTGTTCCTAAAGCACCTTATTAGCTGCAGTTCTCCTAGTTGTCATGTTACATTTATAGTTGTGATTTTTTGATTAACATTAGTTTCCACCTCTCATCTAGATTATAAGCCCTTTGAGAAGCCTGTGATTATTTTCTATTATATTTACAAAGCTTGGAACACAGTAGGCATTCAGATGAATGAATGAATGAATGATGAATGAATGAATGAACGAACTAGTAAATGAAGACAGTAACCAACCTGCTGACTGGCTGACTGGTGAACCCGAGTGAAGGGCTAGTAAATGGCCATTCTCTCTCCAGAGCAGGGGCAAGATGGAAGGGGCCTGCTGGGTCAGGGTGCACAGAGTGTAGTCCCTGCAGGGCAGCTCTTAGAAACACCCTGGGACACACCTGTCAACCTGAAGAGGGAGGAAAGTGAAAGAGGAGGGGAGAGGAAGATAGCAGAGCAGGATGTTCAACCACTTTAAAAAGCAAATGCCTCTGAGAAGGCATATTTTAAAGTTCACTCTGTGGACTAACAGGAGAAATACCTGTGAAAACCCTAGGAGGATTTGGCAGGGATGAACCTATGCCTTTGCTGTGCCTTGTCATAGTTATGTCACAATTCCTTTAACATTTCTTTGCACTTTCTTCTTTATAGGGCTGCTGCCTTCAACTAGACTATAAATTGCTTGAGGGTAAGGACGATGGTCTTTTTCTCTAGTATATAGCACGGAAGTGACTGGTGTCCAACAGAGCTCAGGCACGTATAAATGATTTTTGATGAATTGACTCAGAGATAGAAAAATAAACAAATGGATGAATGGAAAGATAGGCATGAAAATCAAGTTGCCTAGTATAGCATAGTGAATGCTGCTGTGGGTGATAAGTGTGGTCAAGAGTACCAATATAGGAACTTCCTTTCATGAGTCAGAAAAAATATATGCTGATATCACAAGATGTTAATAATAGGGTGCTATCTGGGCAGAGATATACCTAAAGCAAACTAGGTATTGTAGTAAATTATAATATATTAGTATTTTTTCAATTAAAAAAACAAGAATTATGCAAAGTGAAAGAAACCAGACACAAAGAACTGCATGTTATTTGACTCCATTTATATAAATTGTAGATATAAATGAATTTATAGAGCTGGAATTAGATTAGCAGACATGTATGGCAAGGGAAAGATAGAAGGATTGAGTTCTATGGAGTAGGGGGTTTTCTTTTTAGAGTAATGAAAATGCATAATATTGATTGTGGTGATGAATGCACAACTCTGTGATTATACCAATAGCCATGGGATGTACACTTTAGATGGATTGTATGGCGTGTGAATATGTCTTATAAACTTGCTTTTAAAAAAAATCAAGTTGTCTACTTTATAAGTGGGTGGATGGACAAGGAAGTGAATCAGAAACTACCACCCTGAAAGTGTAGGGGGATGAGCAACAGGCTGGAAATTAGAAAGCAATTCTGTAATGATCTGCTCACTTGATTGTCACCTCACTCAACTGTGAGTTCCTCAAGTGGTGGTGGCGACTTTTTATTTGCCCTTGTTCCCTTCATTTAGTTGCCAAATGAATCAAAGTCCAGTCCTAGCTCCAACACTAACTGGCTGGGCAGTGCTGGACAAGTCTTGTCTCTTGGCCTCAATAGTCTTGAAAGTAGAAGGAGATAGTAAGACTAGATGATCTCAAAGATCTCGCTCTTAGCACTAATGTGATCAGTCCATCATGAATCATGTGAACAAGTGGAAGAAAAGCTGGAGATGGCCAGGGCCTCAGCTACTGCACCAGGCATGACAGGCCATGTGTGATTTCTTTAAAAGCTTCCATATTGCTTATGATATCAGATAATGCTAACAAGGATTGTGGTAAAGAAACAACTGTGGTCCAACATGGGCAATCTGCATAGAAGTCTGCGAATATGTTGCAAAGCAGCACAGGAAATAATGGTGAAATGCAGGCCCATGTGATGGGGTCAAGCAATCCACAGCTTGGGAGGCAAAAATTCACATAAAAAATAATCGAACTCTAAAACTGGATATGAGCATACACAAAATATTTTAGCATTAGAGTCCACGGACAGGATGATTAAGCAGTCTGCCATCAATTTAAAATGACCCAATGACTTGTTCTTTTCTTGAGGGGGAAAGTGCTTAATTTCATCTTTTAGAATATTCATCTACTGGAGAATTTCTATGACAGAAATTCCAGTCTTAAATTTTGCCAATGGTGTATGTCATTCAGGAAACATTAGTTCTTTAATGGAAAATTCTTGGTCACTTCCCTCCAGTTGACACAAAGTCAATCCCACCACGGTCAGGACGATGAAATGCTTAGCAAAACACAGTCCTTAAAGAAGTGAAGTTTTGACTAGAGTACTGCTGTACACGAATGGAACGCACAACTGCCTGGGATCCCAGGAGGATGTCTGAGCAGCTCAGTGTTGACACCCTTGAAGCAAACATAATTTTCTTTTAACTATCTAGATGAAAAATCTTTGTAAAATGTGTTAATGCTTCCAAGCTATTCTTCAGAATGGTGACAATAATAATATCAATGAGCAGGACCACCATTTATTGAGCACTTACTTTGACCAGGTGCCATTCTGAGTGCTTTTTATGGGTTAACTTATTTAATCTTCAGGACAGTCTCATTATCTCCCATTTCACGTATGTGCTAGTTGTGGCACACAGAAGATAACTTAGCTAAGGTCACAGAACTCCCAATAGTGGAGCCACGATTTGAACCCAGGTAGTCTGCCTCTGAGCCCACACTCCTAACCATGACTCTACACTGCTTCTTTATAAACTATTGGCCATTATATAAACTTTTATTGAAAACCGAGAGTTATCCTGCTGAACGTCAAGTTTTAAAAATGACTTTGTACTCCCTTTCTCTGCTTTTAAAAACCGTTAATGCAATTCAGGCTTCATGTAGCCAAATGCATGTAAATCCCAATGGAGCACTAACAACCCAAGGCCTGTTTGAAGGGGCAGAGGATGCTAAAGCAAAACAGACAGCCGAGGCCAGTTTCACAGGTGCAGCCTTCCCTTATCTTAAAGTTGAAAAACTCCGCGCTCCTTACTACGTGGACTTCATGATCCTATGACAGGAGTGCAGATATTTTAAGTGATTTCCCACAACTTATCTTCCATGCCATTTCCTATGCTAAGCTCGATCGGGCACTCTTTCCAGTGCAGCAAAGTGGAAAAGATGCTTTCATTGCACCAACTGGTCCTTAAGCTGTATGCAGCCAGAGGGATTTGGTCTCCTTCAGGTAAAAGCTCTCTATTAAAAGACACAGGGCTCAGTCTTCTAAGCTGAGGTGGGGAGCTGGTATCTGAACAATAATTATAGACACTTTCTAGTATGCATTAAAAAAAAAAATACAGCCCACAAAAAGAAGGTTAGCGGGTAACAGTTGAATTTGCAAGGCTTTTTGCATTAAAGGATATTATTAAAGTCTCTGTCAAAAGCCAGTTGTGGGACGTTGGCTGGGCCACCAAGTGCATACAACATGGATGGCTGTGCTAGGGTTTTCATTCTCTTTGAAAGGATGCTTAAAACAGCTGTATCAGAGAACTAGGTTTTAAAGAGAATGTGCTATGGGTTTAGGGTTTGTTCAAAACATCATTTCCCTGGGCAAGAATTAGAATGTAAGCAAAAGTGGATCACCCATGTGACCTCGAGCACATTATTCATTCAGTTTATTACCATATGTAGGAGTTAGAATCCACCACAACAAAACAAGGACAGCCACGGCAGCAACAACCACCAAGGGGCTGTCCTCTTCCTTGCCTTCCATTTTATCTGGAGGCACAGAGTTCCCAAGAAAAACAGAGATCTTGGTCTTTCTAAAGGGTTAATGATGCCCTAGGATTATATGCAATGTACCTGGATTTCAAGTCAATCTTTCAATGTGATAATTTACAATCATTGCCAAGATAACATAGTTGCTTCCTAACTATTTTAAAGAACTCATAGAAATGTTCTAAATTTTCTTAATTTGTGACCAGGAGGTAAGTTATGCATTTTGAGAACTTGGTACCTAATATTAGGGATGTAGAAGGGGAAAAGAAATATACGCATACGCATACATACGTATATTATACGCTAGTTTCTATTTCCAAACCCAAGAAGTCTAGTTTGAAGCTTAGTGATAGTTTTATGCTTTGAATTGTTACTCAGTGTCAGTTGGAGATACCAGTTGAATTTTTTACTTTTAATTAGCTTCTGCAGTAGGCAAAATAATCCCCCCACCCCTCCTTCCTCTAAGTTGTCCACTGCCTAACCCCTGAAATCTGTGAATACATTGCTTTATATGGGAAAAGGGAATTTGCAGGTGTGATTCCCTTAAGGATCTTGAGATGGAAAGTTCTGGATTACTGGTTGGGTCCAATATAATCTTTTTTTTTTTTTTTTTTTTTTCAATTTATTTTACCGGAAGGTCCCGGGAATCGAACCCAGGTCCCTCCATATGGCAGACGGACACCCAACCATTTGAGCCACATCTGCCCCCCAATATAATCTTTATAAAAGGGAGGCAGGAGACTCAGACTCAGAGAAGGAGATGGGATGCTGGAAGCAGAAGTCACAGCGCTGTGAGAAGGGGCTACAAGCCAAGGAACACAGGCAGACTCTTGAAGCTGTTTCCAGGCAAGGAAATGAGTTCTTCCCTAGAGCCTCTAGAAGGAACACCCTTGTCAACACCTTGATTTTAGCTCACAGATGCGAACAAGTGCTCATTGAAGGTCTCTGTCAACAGATTTTCTACTTTTCTCTCCTTGGCTAGAAGTTAGTGATCATGAAATGAAAGGATAAGGCGTAGAGCTGGGCAATCTGTGATTTCTGTATGTGATAGGAACTTGTCCCTAAAGGAGAAAGGAAGGGGATAGCACTCCCCCCACCCCTTGATTCTGCCACAGAGGCAACCCATTTTCAACTCTTCCAGTTGATTCTTTTAGTAGTTATCTGTATATCTTTAATTAAGATACTTTTATCGTACTTTTTGCCTTTTTCCCTTTTCCTTCTCTCCTTCCCTTCCTTCCTACCTACCTACCTACCAACCTCTTTCTTTCTTTTAGTTTTAGGCATTATACATGAGCTCTCCACTACAGCAGAGAAGCCCTTCGCTCTCTTTTTCCCTTTCCTCTCCCCCACCCCTTGGTCCATGCACACTTATGTCTCAACATCTTCCCAATATCCTCATGACCATTTGGTGTTCACATTGTTATGTAAACACATACACTACTGAGTGCCCTCGTAAACTGAGTCCTTCTCCTTTGCTTTGTAACTTTGTGTGGTCCCTAGTTTTAATAATTGTGCTATCTTTTTGTTTGCTCCATTTTCTATGGACCTATGCAACCCCAGACTCTTCTCTTGCTGTGACAGAGGTGGAAATGTGGTGTGATCATTATGAGTATGCAGTTGGTAGCCAAACTGCCTGGGTTCAAATGTCAGTTTGGCCACTAACTAGATATGTGTCTTTGGGCAGATTATTTAAGCACTGAGTGCCTCTGTTTCCTCATCTGTAAAATGGGGATGATAGTGATTATCTACCTATTAGGGCTACTATTAAGGATTTAATGAATTAATATATGTATGCTTAGCATTGTGTCTGACCACAACGAAGACTCAATAATGATTAGGTATCCAACTAATTTTATCCTCCTGAAGAAGTGTCACTTGTAGACTTCTGATCTGTTCCAATCTGGACTGACTGCTCTCTGGGTTGACTCACTGTTGTTTTAAGATCACCCTTCAGGACACCCTGGGGCTTCCCTTTGCCTCTCTCATGTGGATCTCGTGTTTCGTCGTGCTGGTCTTGGTTTACTTCTCATCTTGGTGGGGCACATCCTCCAGAGGTCTGAAATGTCTGCAAGTATCATTCTTCTGTCTTCAGGGTTGACTGACAGTTTAGTTGAGCATCAGGTTCTAGGTTGAAAATAATTTTTGTTCGAACTTTTGCAGGCTCTTCTGGTTTCCAGAGCTACAATTGAGACGTTTGATATCATATGAACTCCTGATTTATACCCCTCTTTTTTTTTTTCTCTCTCTCTCTCTCATCTTTTAGGATCTTCTCTTTCATTTCCATCATTCTGTATGGCATTCTGAGAAGTCTTAGTGTGGCTTTGTTTTTCATTCATGGCACTTGGTAAGTCCTTTCAATTCAACTTGGAAATGCATATCCTTCACTTTGGAGAAATTTTGTTTCTTTATGGAGTTCCTCTTCTACCTTTTCTCTATCTTCTCTTTCTGGAACTCTGCTTATTTAAATGTTCTAATTCCTGCACTGTGCTCTAATTTTCTTGTTTTCCCTAAAATTTCTCTTTTTCATTTTACTCTTTATTTTTCATCCCTGCAACTGACTTTTACATTTCTGCTGCCACATTTCTAATACTCAAGAGCTCATTTCTGTTCTCTGAAAATTCCATTTTTCAATTGAATCTTGGTTTTGTTACCAAATGCAAGCCGTATCTTCTTTTCCTTCTCTGATGATGTTGATGGCAAGATTTCTTTTCTTCTCCCTCCACAGTTGGATGCCTTCAAGCTGCTCTTATTGTTTGTTTTGGTTTTGTATGTGCCTGGCACTTCCTGGATGTGTGCTCACACTTAGCACCCTGCATATCTGTGCACGGGTATTCACATGAAGGTCAGGGCTTGGTGACTGTGGGCTTGATTGTAGCATAATCTGGATGATCGCTTCATGGGGAACCATGGATGTCAATATACTTAGCTCTTTTCTCATGGATCAGTTAAAGGATGGGAGTATATAAACCCATCTGCCTGTGTCCAGGGAGGCAAGTAAGGGAAGAATGTGATCTTGTGGTAGGTTGAATTATGTAGCTCAGTTTAGACATTGTCTAACTGTTTTAGATTAATTCACATTCAAGCAGGTGTGAACCCATTATAAATAGGAGCTCTCAAAGATGTCATTTTAGTTAAGGTGTGCACCAGCTGAATGAGTATGGTTGTTAACCCAGATTACCAGAGTCCTCTATAAGCAGAAGAAACTCAGACATAGTAGGGGAGAAAGCCACAGGGATGAGCCAGAAGCTGGAAGACAGTGGAACCCGGAAGAGAAAGGAAAGGACATTGTTATGTGGCAAGTCAAGAAACCCCCGAGGACTGCCAGCAGCCAGCACCAGAATGTTATAGACTGTGGAAGTTTGGAACTGTATGTACCCCCAGAAGATTGTTTTTAAAGTTAACCCATTCCTGTGGACCTATCGTAGGTAGGACCTTTTGATTAGGTTACTTCAGTAAGGCATGGCCCAGGGTGAGTCTTAATCCTCTTACTAGGGTTCTTTATAAAGAGAATGAATTCAGAGGAACAGAGAGGAAACAAGAAGCTGAAGCAAGGAAGCCCAGAAGAAAAGAGAGGGCCCTTCAGATGCCACTATGTGTCTTGCCATGTAACAGAGGAGTCCAGGATCACTGGCAGCTGGTCTTCAGGAAGAAAGCAGGCTTGATCTGGACCCTCTCATGGCCTCAGAACTGTAAGCTTTTAAGTGAATAAATCCTCATTGTAAAAGCCAACCCATTTCTGGCATATTGCATTCCGGCAGCCTAATAAACTGAAACACAGACTTTGGGGGAGAAAGCACTGCCTTGCTGACACCTCAGTTTTGGACGTCTGGCCTCAAATCCATGTGCCAATAAATTCCTGTTGTTTAAGTCAACCCATTATGTGGTCTATGTCATAGCATCCTGGCAGTATAAGATAGATCTCAGCATCCAGTTAATCAATGTTCACTTCATTCTCCTTCATTTCATGTGTTCCCAAACCAGAGATCCTCTGCTTTATCCTCTCCATTGAATAAATCTCCAGGCCTCTACCAAGATGAAAGTAGGCATTAAGTTGGGTGGTCATTTTGCTGCACAGGCTTGGAAAGGAAATCTGGGAGTCCATTTACTTTTCAGCTTCCAAAATTAAGTTGCTGATGTCTCCTCTCCTATTCATTTAGTCCTTGGTTAATTTATGCCAAAAAAAAAAAACCCACAAAAAACCAACAACCCCAAAACCCATAAAAACCCTTTACTGCTACCATAATAGCATTTTGAGAGACAACAGCGGTTAATGTTTGTGTTCAATCTGTCAGCTTTAATTAAAAGTCTATTAACCTTACTTCTTACTGATAAGGTAACTGAGGCACCCAGAGAGGGTAAGTGATTTGTTCCAGCTCACAAAACCAGTAAGAGACGAAATAAGAATGCTAACTCATATCTGCTGAGTCCTTCCCCTGATGGTACATTCCCTCTCCAGGTGAACCCGAGCCTCTTCACAGGAGCAGTTGACTTAGAGATGTGTCCCACTTTGAGATCAGTACCAAGAGAAATCCCATTCAAACTAGGAGGTCAGGTCGCATCTCTCAGCCTACTGCTGTTCCACATCCCATTCCACATGACCTTACCAAATGCCACCCCCACCCCCTTTACTCCGCAAATCCTATCAAAAGCCCAGGCTGAGCCTCTGACCCTAATTCCAAAGGGTTCCTAACAAGGAAGGGAGTGGATCCAACAGTGGGACTGTTTCCTTTTCACTCAGTAACATAACTACCAACCATTAGTTTCCCCAATGGCACAAATACTTCTGGGAAAAGAAAGACCTTTTTCAGAAAAAAGTGTGGCATCTTTTACTTAAAAGGCAATCAGAGGGGCACTCCAAGGTCTCACTCATCAACAATTGTTGCTTTCATCACGTTAGCAATACTAGTTCCTATCTGATGAACTTGTTTTGTGGGATGTGTATCAGCCCAAGGATAAGAGCACAGGTCCTAGAATCAGATAGGGTTTAAATCTCAACTGTGGTCATTTATTACTTGTGCTACTTTGGGCAAGTGACTTCTAGTCTCTAAGCCTAGGTTTTTCCATTTATAAAATGGTAATAATAGTATCAAATTTATGGAGCTGTCATCAAGTTTAAATGAGATAATATATATTAAGCATTCAGCACAATACCTAGCAGTGCATAGTCAATAAATCCTAGCAAATGTTTTCTTTTTATTATCACTTTCAAGAAATGCTTATGTTGCAAATTCATTAAAACATCTACGTTCAGAGAATTGTGTAATGCCTTGTGGACAACACAAGAATCAACAACAACAAAAAAAGAAATAGCTTGCAGTGTGGCACCAGGCAGGTAAGCCATGTGGGTATCTTGTATAATGTTACTGGGACAGACAGACAGTGGCCAGCAGGTAGACGTTAGGGTCATCAGAAGCTGGCTGCAAAGTCTCTGGGGTTGCTCTCAACCACTCATATCTTCTAAACAATTTGAACTGGGGATGGAAACTTTGGTTCTGTAAAAGCTAAACAGAGTAAAATGATGTGAGCTACTTTAAGGACTCTGGAGATGAACGATCTATTTATATTTTTATGCTAAAGACATAAGTAGAGAAAAACACGGCAACCAAAGAAATGTTGCTTAAGATACATGAATAGCATGGATGCGAGATATAGGCACAGAACAAACAGATGCCAACTATATACTTTTTCACATCAGCCATAACTCTGCAAGACTCATTAATTCAAGGAGACTTAGCAGTCACCATTGTAATTACAGAAATTGACCCTTCGACAAATTGGAGCATGGTGCATGCCTGTGATTTTTTAAAAGACATTTTGTAATAAGACTGTCATAACAGAATAATGAGGTGCTCCTAATTCCCAGCCTTGAGGATGATCCCACTACACTGTAAATACACAAGACAATGCTGTTTATGTGTTTTATTTGTCCAGCATCTATTTACCAGGGGCCTGCTGCTAAGTGCCAGCCTTTGCCCTGGGCACTGAGAGTAGAGCATGCGCCCCGTGCAGGGTTTTCTCCAGTGAGGGGAGATGGACACTAAGCATGCTAATAAATGTTTTCATATAATTAGAAAGGCTTTAAAGAAAGTAAGAAAGGGTAGTGGACTTGAATGATATACTACAAAGGAAGAGGGTTGGGTAAAAAAAAATCTTGCCTTTGGATTTGTATTCTTTGAAGGGTAGAGAAAGAGGAACAAAGGAGAGGGTAAAAGAAAAGGAAGCATCATGGAGGAGGTTACAGAGCTCTGGAGCTCCTTAAATAGGAACTGAGAAAAGACACTCCCCAGGAGACCTTCAGGTCCAAAGGACCCCAGTTCCTCCATCCCTCCCTCCCATCTGGGTAAATCCCAACCCATAGGAGGGGAGCCAGCTCTGCCTCCTACTCCAGGACACACAGCAGCCCAGGCAGAGAGAGGAATAAGCTGCCCCGGGGGAGCTTGAATCAGATTAGAAGCTCAGGCTACATGGAGATCTGGTGGGAATTCATGTACTTGCCAGCAAGTGAGAGCAGGAATGGAGAGTTCCACTTGGAAAGCTAGTGTTATTTCTGAAGTTTGAGAGAGGCCTTGGTGTTAGTGGGCTGGCAAAAGAGGCTGGCTGGCTGCTAAGAGATGTCAAGTGGTGGTAGTCAACTTGGTGAATTTAACCTGGTTCTAGATATGTGGCTTTATCAGCACTCCTCATGGAAACTTCTCTGAAATCATTCTGGGTCTCTCAGTCTATGTAGAAACCAAACAATAGTATATTTGCTCACAATAAGAAATAAAATTGCCATGGAGACCAGAATGAGGCATTCCTAGCACTTTACAGATATTAATTCGTTTAATTCTCACCTCCCATTGCGGCAGAAGGTGTTGTTAGCTCCCTGTTACAGATCAGGAAACTGAGGTACAGAGAGATAAAATTAACAGCAAGTGAGCTATGATTTGAGCCCAGGCAGTCTGGCTCCTGAGTTCCTGCTCATAACCATTAGGTTACACTCCAATGCAGGAGTTGAGGAAAAGAGGAGAATGGAGAAGGTTGTTTGGGAGCTTGGGTGTGTGCTGGTATCATCCATCGGTGATTTTGTGGAAATTAAGCCGCAGGTTGGTAATTTACTTGCACCAAAGTCTCGTCATCTTGCCCTCTGACACTTTAATAGATATCCATCATGCTTTCTTTTGAATCTTTTTGTTCTACTGAATTCAAAGTCCGGTGCTACATATATAAAGGAAGAGCTTCTGTAACTTTCTAAATGAAGAAAGCAGTGATTTGGTGAGTTTGGTAAAAAAATGAGTTATATATTTTCCATGATGATATAGAAATCATAGGTGGTCAATCAATTGTCAAATCTTTCTAGGTAGACATTGGTCAATATTTATGCAGGAAATGTACCTCTCAGGTCCTGGCTGTGGTAAGCCCTTTTGTGCTCTGTCCTTCCTGGTTTATAATGTTAATTTCCATTTTATTTTGAGAACATGATTGGTTCCTGAGACATGGAACCAGCTTCTCGATACTGGAAGTGACTGTAAGAATCATATGGTCTAGTCCCCTCAGCTTACAGGAGGGAAGCAAGGCTAAGTGACTTATCCAAGGTCACTCACTAGTTAATGGCAGAGCCACTGCGCCTAAATGTTCTTCCCTAATCTAATTCTTATTGCAATATTGTAGCCTCAATATTAGGGAAATCATCAAATATGCTCTGAAAGAATGAGAAGCCATGAATAAGAATGCCCTTAAAAAGTCATAAAACGGGGTAGCCACTGTGGAAAGCAAGAAGGCAGTTCCTCAAAAAGTTAAATACAGAATTACCATATGTCCCGGCAATTCTGCTCCTAGGTATATATCCAAAGAGGGTGAAAACAGGGTCTCAAACAGATACTTGCACACCAAGGTCTATAGCTGCATTATTCATAATAGCCAGAGGGTGGAAACAACCTAAGTGTCCATCAGCAGATGGATAAATGAAATGTGGTCCATCCACACAATGGAGTATTATTCGGCCATAAGGAAGAACAAAGTTCTGAGACATGTTACAACATGGAAGGACCCTGAAAACATTTTGTTCAGTGAAATAAGCAAGGTGCTTAAGGATCAATGTTGTGTGATGCCATTTATAAGAGATGATTAGAAATACCATATGTGCAGTGAGAGGAAGTAGATTAGGTGACCAGGATATGCAGAGAGGAGGGGAAGGGAGAGTGTTTGGAAAAACAGAAAGGAAGGAAGGGTGGGAGGGAGTCATAATTAGGGATACAAAGGATTTCCCAGGAAAAACCTTCCCCAGGGTCTCTACTGCTGCCACTCCTCCTTCCTGTTCTGGTTTCTACTCTACTTGAAAACTCATCTTCATCCCAATCTGCCAAACCAGGAGAGACTTACACTGAGAAATGCCAGTTAGATCCTGAGAACCAATGGCCTCTTGGCACCATCCTTGTCCCCTACCTCCGACAGCCTGTGAGTTAAAAAGAACCACTTATACATGCCTCCACTCTTTTGATGAAGAGTGAGATGGTCAGCCATCACAATGCACTAAAAATGCCAGAGCTGGAAAGGTTCTTGGTTGCAATGCACATAGTTTATTTATCCTCTTACCTTCGGAAACATATGAGGACCGTGCAATTAATTTTAATTTTTCACCTGTGTTGAATTTGGAAGCACCAGGTCAAATCAATGCAGCCAATGATGCCAGATAAATTTGCCAAAACAAAGGCAGAGTTCTACTGCACCACAGGCTCTCCACCTCTCAGACTGGCCCCTTCCTTAAAGTTGACAGCCTCCACACACCGGATTTATTTCTGTGGCTGTTGCTATTCCTGCCGCATTTGGCACTCGGAGGGAATTTCAGAGGATAGTGAAGCAGGAGGGTGGCTGTGTGCACTGAACAAAGGCAGACCTGCTCTTTTGCTTTCTTCCTCTTTATCCCTAAATGTATAACACACAGCTGACTGAGTGGGGCCAGAGGGAACACCTGGCACTCTCCCTTAGACCCTTCAGGTTTGTTTATCTATTTATTCTCTCCCCCAAGGTAACTCTAATTGGATAAATCTAAAATGACAACAGACGCACTGGCCCCAAGACTTGGCTAAATTCCTCCGTAGGTACTGAGAGCTTGTTCTGCCTTTTTCTGTTTGGCCCAGAAACAGTTAAAGGCACTCTTGTCCAGCCCATAATTTCACACCAGAATCATGGTGATGGGCAACTGCTGTTTCAGAGGGAGTTAATATTTACTAATGGATGAAAGGATTGCAGGATATATAATCTAGGAAGGACTGAAGCTTCGTTGATAGTCTTATTTGAGTCTGTTGGTCAATTTTAATGCAAAGCTCTTCGATAAGGTACTGTTCTGTCCCTAAATGTAACTTCTTCAGAATCCTAAAATCTGCATTGACTATGGTAGTTTATTTAGTCTATTTTCTAAGCTATATCAAGGTGAGTTTCAGGTGACCCTGAGTTTGTAGCTATTCCCATTTGTAAACATATTCAGAGAACTACCACTCTGCCAAGTCTGTCACTCATTCTAGCTTCTCTCAATCCCTTTTCCGGTGGTAAGAATTTTGAAAACTCTCTCATTAGCTACTGGGAGTAGGAATGCAGGATGAAGCTTTAGAAACATCATCAGATAAGCAAGCATCCAATGGCCTGAAAACAGGGAGACCGAACCTGGGAGCTTCCAAGCTTTTCTCTGGGGAAAAGATGGCGGTGGTGGGAAGAATTACCTAGAAAAAAAGTGCTTTCAAGGGAATCCCATGGCTAAGGATGCTGAGTGTGTTCTCAAGATGGCCTGAGTAGCTATGCTGGCATTCTTTCGGCTGCCCCAGGTGAAGACAAGGATTAAAAGGCACCTCTACCCAGAATGGCACCTCTCAAGGGAAGGCAGGGGCAGGCCCAAGGGTGGCTGTGTGGCAGATCAAGGTGGAAGCCTCCGTGCTAAGGACAAATGAGGTTGACCTTCTGTAGCCATTGAACAGTTTGATGTAATTATGAATTCCAAAAATAGATATTGGATTATGCTTGTAAACTGGTCTGCTAATCTGGGCATGATTAAGTTATGATTAGGGTGTTAACTGGGCCACATCAGTTGGGCGTTGAGCCCCACCACTTGGTGGGTGAAGAATCAAATATGAAAGACTAGACAAAGGACAGAGGGAGCAGTTTTTAAGTTGGAGCTCTCATTTGGAGTTTTGATGCTGGAGCCCGGGGAGGCGAGCAGATGGAGAGTTTGGTCGTGAGGAAGGAGAGAAGGCCCAGGGATAGAGACAAGCCATTCGCCTGATAAGTCTACAGCTGGCCTTGTGGAGAGACGCAAAGCCTAGAGAGCCTCATAGTCTACGGCTGACCTTGTGGAGGAAACAGAAGAGCTAAGCCTGGAGAGAAACGCAGCCCTGGGAGGAGAGGAACCCAAGAAGCCTGAACCCTGGCAAACGTTGGTAGCTGTCTTGCTCCAACACGTGGCAATGGACTTTGGTGAGGGAAGAAACTTAATGCTTTATGGCCTGGTAACTGTGGACTTCTACCCCAAATAAATACCCTTTATAAAGACCAACCCATTTCTGGTATTTTGCATCAGCACCCCTTTGGCTGACTAAGACACCTTCTCCACCTGGGCACTGCCTCACAGGGGGAAAGGCACGGTAAGGAACATTTCTGCTTCTCAGTACAAGGGTGCTTTCATCTTTTGAAGAGTTTGGAAACTCATTCACCTCATGGGGACAGTAAATGCCCCAGCAAGCACTTCAGGCCAAGGACCTCTTCTCTCCTTTACAGAGAACAAGTGATCCTCACTTTCTCCACAATCCCACCATGCCTCTGACACTAAGGGTCTCCTCTAGTTCTTTTTCCACTAGTAGAGTTATTCCATGTCCTTTAATCCTTTTCCTAGGTCCCTGGTGTTTTGTTAGGGACGAAGGGAGCCCAGGTTCAACCACTGTCTAAGCTTGGAAACTGGTCCCTACCTCTGGGTATCCTGAGGAGCATGGGTTAGACTTAGCAGCCCAAGCCCATCTCTGTTACTGGAACACTCCGAATTCAGGCTTACACTTCAATGAGAGTCAGCTAGTCGCCTTGCTGCTGATATCAGCAGTGCTGCCCCAAACAGTTGGGGAAACGCTGAGTGAACCAGTGAGCAAATGACGACTTCGCTGCCTGGAGGGAGCCTCCGTGCTTATTAAGTGCCCCACAGCCCACACAATTGAACTCTGATTTGAGATTTTTCTTTCTTATACTCATTTTATGCCCCTCTGATCTCACATCTTGTTTTTAATCACAGCCCAGAGTGAAACACATGTAAGGCAATTACTCCTCAGCCTGCTGGGTTCCTGCTCATTGGTTAGAAATCATTTTCAGAGGGAACATTCTAACAAGGAGCTCTGATCAAAGCAGGATTAGGGTTTCAGTTCTTTGTCTCACCCACGTACATTTGCTCCCTCCTCCTGGAAGAAGATTTTTGTGAGTGTGTGAAGATAAACCAGAGGGCGTTAAGAGTGTTTTCTTGCAGAGTGGAGTTATGTATTTCCTTAAGTAATCCGAAGTAAATATTTCTAAAAACAAAATGCTATTAAGCAAGTTTTTGCCTGAAGCTCATGCTCTGAAGCCTTCATGCCATTTCTCCTCAAAGCCATCTCCTTGGGCCAAGGTTGTGTGCCGGTCAAGAAATGGTAACTGCAGGGCCAGACAACTACAGCCAAAGCGAGCGAGTCCCTTCCAACCTGCCCAGCACTGGTGACCAGGGGCCAGTGGAAGCTTTTAAGATGTGAAATAAGGCTGTGTGGGGTTTGATGCTCTAGCGGGTCTCACACAGCTCCCATTTTTCTGTGCCTGCTCTACTAGAGGACTCGGCTCTTGGGTGATGGGTACGCAAATAGCATGATGCATTTCAGAGTTGTCCTTCTCTTGAGCTTCTTACAGCTGTGCAAATTATCCTCTTATTTACTGAATACTAGGGAGCAGGCAGCCAAGGTCTGAGACAGAAGCTGGGGTGAGATGCACAGGCGGATGTTGTATTTTGGAGGAGGGGGCACATATAAAAATTCCTCTTCCATTCATCCTGAGGTGCTGGGCTAGGGGATAAGGCAGAATATGCTATAATGTCAACTCTCAATCATTGCTTTAGATGGGGAAAGAGCAATGTCTGGTATTCCAAAAGGTTTTAAAACTGAGAATATTTTTTTCCAGAGTAATAATTTTACCTTGGAGTCAACCATCATTAATCCTTAAGCCAAACAAATCAGAAAGCTTAAACAATAGAAAAATGACTTAAGACCAAAAAAAAAAAAGAGGTCTCATGAGGGATTTACAATATTCAGAAAAGCATTTCCCATAGATTGATCTGGATCAGTACAGCTTAGGCTGAAGTCTCTATGCAGTCTCCATTTATAGTGCTGATCTATAGTAGCAGACATCCCCTCCCCAATGATGAGCTACAGGTGTCTAAAATATGTATTATATGCCTGCAAACCTGCATATGTATATATGAGCCATAATACACATATACACATAGACACACACAAACACACACATATGGATTATTGGTTTAAGTCTTTGGCTAAGCGGATTTTATTCATTCAGTGAATATTTACTGGAGGCACTGAGGATAAAAGATGAAAAAGACACATTCCTACCCTCAAGGAGTTTATACTCCTTGGGAGAGACATAAAAACAGCAAGGGATGTAAAATGTTGGTGGCCTTCTGATAGACACCCTATAGGTATAGTGAAAACTGAGGATAGACAACCTTCCTTAGAAAATAGAGGCATTATGGAAGCTTTTCTAAAGGCGGTGGTCCTGGAGCTGCATCTTGAAGTAGTTTGCCCAGTGGCCTCTGTATTTGAGCTCTTTGATACCTGGTCACCCATGCCTGCGATGAGTGGTAATTCACAGATCACTGGTTTGGATGAGCAGGCGTCTTTGACATTAGCTCAGTGGGTCAACATTAGTCCTGAGTTTCATTACCTGCACACATATTGCTTTGGTGTCAAGGGAATGCAGCGTGGGAGTGTGGGATTAGTAGAATTACTGACATGCAAAATACAATGGGCAGTTCAGGGCACAGAACAGACATTCAACAGAGATGCCTGTCGAATGGAATCAGTGGGTGCCCCTTCTGATTCTGATGAGCTCCAAGGAAATGAGATTTTGAAAATAAGGACCATCTTTGTAAAAAACTGTAGGATGTACTGGGAGCAGGGCAGTGGGGCTTTATCATGAAACTGCTGTTGATGTCCTAGTAGCTATGGAAGCAAGCCAGGCCTAGAAGAAATAAAATTTAGGTGCTTCAATGGGGGGATGGTTAACTCCCAGATTTAATTTGGTTGTTCTGCATGATATGAAGCAAAGTTGGACCTGATGTGTTCTCCTTGAAATCCTGGCACTATATTTAGTAGCTGGGAGACCTTAGGAAACTAAGTCAGACTCAGTCCTCTCATTTGCACCACTTACTCCACAATATAGTTGTACCTTACACAGAATAGGTACTGGATAGTATGTGCATGTGTGTGCATGCACACACACACAAACACCCCCCTAGGGCAAGGACCCACAGATGATTACAGGAAAAACAGATTGGAAAGACATGCAGTCATGAAAAAATTAAACATTATCTTGGGGATACAGCCTTCAAAGTCTTAGTCCAATAGCGAAGAAGTTATAGGAAAATGGAGCCTCGCATAATAAAAAATGAATTATTCAGAAACCCACCAGATGAGTTCAGAGCTTTATTAGATAAAGAGAAAAACCATTTACCTTAGGAAAATTATGGGAACCCACATGGGAAAGAATGCCCTGAGAGAGATGGCTTTCAAGTTCTTCAGTGTTCTGGTTTGATGCCCCAGACTTGGAGAGAAACATGGCAGCTCCAAGTAAACAAACCTAGGGGCAACTGACCCTAATGTTGGTGGTAACACATTGGTTCTTTCTGAAAGGAGATTGTCTGTCAGTCAATGAAATGTTGCAAGCACTATATATCGTACAGCCTTTTCAAGACCCACTTCAGGAGTCTTCCTTCGACATTGTTTTTAGCTGAGGCATTTGCAAATACGGAACAAAAAGTTTGACCAAAGAAGAGAGAAGGATAGGTCTGATTTCCTAATTCTCAGTCGAACCTGGCCCTTCTCAGGCACCACGGAATTCCCACGTGGCATTTATGCAAATAGTCTGATGAACATCCTGAACCAATCACACCCCTCTGCTGTGGCAAGGAGAATCCACTTCTCATTCATGAAAATTCCCAAAGATATTCCGAAGATATCTGACATGCAAATCTTTATGAGTTCTTTAAGTGTGGGGTGTAGATATTATAACACTTGATATGCAAATTTAAAATACTCCCTGAGAACAATATGGCTTCTGGATAAGTGATCACTCCCATGATAGGACATGAAATATAAAGATAGAATAGCAGGCGCTGGGAATACATTGGCAGCCAAACAGAAGGCTGAAGAAACACAAGTTAAAATTAAATATTCAACCACCTTGCCTTTTAAATATTTTGATGTAACTTAAGCACTTCAGTTTACTTTAGACCTATGATACTGCTTATGGGGTAGAATTATTATACCAGCATTTTAGATGATGAATCAGTGGCTTAAAGAGGCCAAATGACTTGCTCAAATGAGAGAGAGGCTGAAGTTAGTTAGACTGCAGTTCTCTTTCTACTATACCAACTGATTTAATTGTATGTGCTTTTGAGAAACCTCTTTAGAAAGGAGATTTTTTTTCTTGTAGTAGACAGGCCATGGAAGCTACCTGCCAATGATGCGTGCCCTCATGGGAAGCCTAAGAGTGCCTGCCACCCCCAGCACCCCTGTATTAAGACACTGTGCTTGGGGCACAGGACCCCTTCACCAGGCCTCAGGTGACCAAGCCAGGGATGGGTTGGTCATTTGGCCCACCAGTGGCCTGAGCTCTGCCCAACGGAGGCCTCTGGACTGCATGGTGACTCTCTGGACCAATAAGATTTTCTCTCCTGGGGAGAATGGACATGACATACCCAGGCACAGGGCCATCTGTAGCAGCAGGACCAGTTGAAGCAGCCAACATTGGGTGGCTAGGCGCCTTGATGGTAGTGCCCCAGAACAGGGAGTACATAATGGAGGACGGGGACAAGCTTAGGGGTTGCTGGCGAGCACCCTATCTGGAAACAGTGGTTAGTTGTCAGGGAGGCCTGCTCTGAGAGGACTGAGAAAGCTTCATGTCTTCCCTACCAGCTTGTATAGCCTCCCCATAAACCTCCACTCCCCGAGGTAGCTCTTTGCCTTGAAACATTATTAAAAGAGTACAGTGTAGTATTACTTTAAAACCTTATTTTAGAACCCAGGACAGAAAGTAACTCACCCACCAACCACCTCCCTGCCTAATGTCCAGCACCCCCAGGCAGAAGGCCTGGCTAACCTGTCACCTTGGATGTCACACTTGGACTGACATAGAGCTATCCATAAAACGCTCTGGAAGAACTCTAGTAAAGATACCAAAGAGGACTGCAAGTGGTTACACCCATATGCCGGAGGCAATATAATGAATTGGTAAGAATAATGTCCTGGATTCAAGCTGCTGAGGACTGAGTGCTAGTTTCCTTGGGTAAGTGGCTTTGCCTCAGCTTTTTTGCCTCATCTATAACATGAAGACAGTAGCACTGCACATCTCAGGCATATAAAAGACACTTAGTGAACACTGCATGCAGGAAATGTGTGCTTTTATTCTTACACAGTTAGACTCCATCATATACAACCAAAGTCACCAGGGATGAGGACAGTAACATCTAAGTCCTCCTTACCAGGAAAGGTTGAAAACCATCAGTCTGACCTGGCAATAAGAAGGATCCTAACTCAGCACTTCTTCCGGAGTTTCCCACACCCTTCTAGGTGTCTCGTGCTATTCTGGGCTGGGATTGGTTGTGTGTGTACATTTGTCCCTGGATTCTCTGTCTCCTCCTATGCACTTTCCTGAAGTTCCCTTTAACCCTAGAGTGTTTATGGAAAGTTTTGGTGCAGAAGCATTCCCTCTCATCAGATGTTCTAGGGAATTCTACTTATAATTTAGTGCCTTCTCAGTCTTTGAGGCCAGGAGGCACCCTGCTCCTAAAATGACAGAAGCAGGAGCACATATACCTTACAGTGTATGTGTGTCTGCTGGACTGTTGGGGGACAAGTCACAGAAATCCACCAAGCTGGCTTGACCAGGAATGAGGGGCTTGAATGTCTCTGGACTCTCTCCTGGTCTCCCATCTCTGCTTCCCTCCACATGTCAGCTTGGTTCTCTTCTTTGGAGAACGGCATTCTTTGGCTCTCTGTTCCTCAAGGCAAGCAGAAGATACCATCACCAAAGCTATTTCAGTACTGCTGTGGGAAAAAAAGACAAAATCGCTCTCATCTGCAATGGAAAATTCTCATTGTGGGTCAAATGCCATTGTGGGTCCAATCAGCTGTGACTCCAGGTGAGAGAGAAAACAACACTGCACAAAAAATGGCTGCCAGAACCTACTGCTCTGGATTGGGAAAGAAGAATTGTTACCAGAGAAGAGGAAATCACTGGTAGCCCAGCAGACTCTCCAAAAGGTGTGATCACTACACTGATAAGCCTTAGCTGGGAGAATCCAGGATACTATACTCAAATTATTTCAAGCCTACTATTTTATGGAGTACACTTCCTCACAGCGATCTCTCCTTTCAGTATTGCTTATAAGTGCTGCCATTTTCTTAGCTACAGCCAGTGTTATAGTTTCATATATGATTTTTAATTTTGTAATGCTTATTACATATCTCCAAACAGAAAGGCTGATTTCAAAACAAAACAAATCTATCACACTTCTTTAAAATTCTACCCAAAAAGAAACATGATAGCTTTTTGTAAACTAGCATTGCACTGCTATTTTAAAATAGATGTCTAGTAGTTGATGTGTTTTAGAAATCATTTTACCCTGAAATAGATTTTAAAACACCAGTAGATTATGGCAAAATAGTGTCACATCCTAAAAATGATTGATACCCCTGATTCCATGAGCTCGGCCAGCAACTATTTGATATTCACTTACATCATTGTATCCACTGCTCATTGAATACCAAATCAGAATGCAAAGTGCCGCCTGCCTTAGGCAGATCCCACCGGTATTTAGACTCTAAGGGGGAGACTTTGGGGCCTGAATCCAACCTTGAGAAATAAAGGGGCAGGGGCTGTGCCAGTTGGACGTCTTGTCAAATTGCGCCCTTCAAACAGATGAGCTGGCTGCAAGCCCCAGGTCTGCCATTTTCTACCATGAAGCAACTTCTTGTTTTCTCCAACAGCATGCATTACCTGTGTCCTGTAGCCCTTTCTCTGTACACACAAGACTGTATCTCCCCACCTTTCTCAAGGTTCCTTTCTCATATCATAAACCCCATCACACTTTTATTCTCTTGACATATCCCCAAGATGTTTTTTTTTTTTCCCCACATTACCTATCAAAACAATCAGACCCTCAGAAAGCTACTTTGGTGTTTGGAAGAAAGTATCATCCAGCAATTGACTACCCATTTTGAGTATGATCTTAACCATGGTAAATATAATACGCAGAGAGCTTTTTAACTAGAAGCTTTATGGTTCTTGGTGTGTATTTAAATGACTGCATTTAATTACAATTAATTTCTCCCCAAAGAAACTCGCCACTAGAATATTATCACCACCATCAACAACAGTAGCTAACATTTATTGTGTACTTATTATGTACCAGGCACTGTAAAATAATCTTTTTTTTCTTTTTAAGAGGCACCAGGGATTGAACCCAGAACCTTGTACATGGGAAGGAGGCGCTCAACCACTGAGCTACAACCACTCCTAAAATAATATTTTAAGGTCAGTTCTAATAGTAAACCATTTTAAAGATAAAGAAACTGGGGTTCAGAGAGGTAAAGTAACTTGCTCAGAGTCCTATAGCCCAGTAAGTGACAAAGCCAGGACTTGAGCTCAGGTCTGCCTCCAAAGCCAGGTTGTAACCACCACTCTATAATGCTTCACAGCACTGAGAAATGGCATATTCTTCTCCTTGTAGGATGCGTTGAGAAATGAGAAAAAATGACAAAGACAGCCAATGCAGTTCAACCGACACCCAGAACCGTGGTACGGTCTGGGGAATCTGGGATCAATCTGACCACGTAAGGATTTGTTTGTGGTGAGGAGTGTGCTGAGGTTTTGCTTCCCAATTCCCAATGATGACAAAATTGGAATGAGGACACTTGCCACATGGTAATTCTGGTCTACTCTTTTGGTAAAAACAAAAATATAAGTAAACCAAGACACAGATGATCTGATTCTTACAGAGATCTGGTTCTTAAAGTGTCTTTTTAAAAAACTGAGCAAAATAATTGGCTTCCTGTCTTTTGCAACAGATTCATTTACGGCAAATTATTAAACTTATAAATGGTACAAAGAAAGTTGGCTAACTGTTTAGTTAGAAATGTTTGATCCTTTCACAACACAACACCATAAAAGTTTTCAAATGGAATTAGGAATAAAAATTTTAATAATAAACAACGTAAGAGGAATGTGAATAAATATTCATATGATCTTGTGATGGAAACCGACTTTTTAAATGTAAAAGCAATGGAGGAAATTAAGAAAAAAAAGGTAGATGTATGTTTCTATATAGAAAAAAAAATTCTCGATGTCCCAAACACCATATAGGATAATTAAAGTCAGATAATTTGAAAAAATAATTGTAACAAAGATGAGATATGAGAAGAAATGGACTAGTATCCTGAGTATACAAATAGCTTATAATAATTGATATGGGAAAACAATAAATGCTCCTCACCCCCGATATTTTTGAACAATTAAGAGAGGAACACAATGATTAACAATGCATGGAAAGTTTCTATTTCATTAGCCATTTAAAAAAATATAGATGCTGTAATATTTATGTAAATAAAACAACTTCTCCATGTCAAACAAGCATTAAAATGTTAAAATAATATATGACAAAAGCAGAATTCTCTCAGTACATGCATGCATGCTAAGCACACACATTGAAAAGAAAAGCAAGAAAACAGATATAAAAATGTGAACAGTATCTAACCCTGGGTAGTAGAATTATGGGTAATTCAAATTTTCTTCCTTATACTTTTCTAAAATAACAATTCATTACTTTTAATACCCAAATCCAACACTTTCGGTATGAAAGAAAGAAAGAGGGAAGGAGGGAGAATTTTTAGTCTTCAAGAGGTTAGAGGGCAAACAAAAAGTTTGGAATGGCCCTTCTATGGGACATGATCCCAATGTAGAACAATTTAAGACAGATTTGTCATACATTCCCAAATCAGGGAGACTTTGGATTCAGAGGTAAAATGCAAGAGAGTAAGCGATATATGTGAAGATATTCTCCTTCTTACACCATCAATTTTTGCTTTGTTAGCTATTGGGCACATTCTATGTATAGACAGTTTAGATCTATTTTTCACCACAATGCAATATTTTATGTGATATTTTAACATGCATATTTTCTTTATTTTTATTGGGGGTGGGAAGTTTAAAACCTAGCTGAAGTCATAAACAAATACAAAGTTTTGGAATTATTGATGCTATTGAACTTTAATTTTTATATTTACTGATTAAAAAAAAGAACCAAAACCACCATCTAACAAAAATCTTTAGCCACTCAAGGAAGCATACCAACAGATCATAATAGCTATTTTTCACAGTTGCTTAAAAGTATGTCAGAATGGTTGAATAGAATTTTAATTAAATAAATATGCAATTATGAGTACAATAACCGCCTTGCGATTTTTACATTATAGAATGAGCTGGCGAGGGGGAAAACTCCTCTTTTTATAGCAGTAATCACAAAAATGAAAACTATTACTTAAAACAGTTAAGTGGTGTAAATACAATAAATAGATATATAAATCTGGTCCTATTTAATGGCTCCAATTTCAGACCTCCGTTTGGTTCTGCCAATGGCCTACCAAACCCGCCAGTAAGGCAGGGTGGACTCCAAGACCTTGGACGATGGTAAGGCCTTGGGCAGGGCCCCACCTAGAAAGGATGAGAGTTCTGAGAATATCACCTGCGTGGGGGTTCCAGGCTAAAATCTCGGGGAGACATTTGTTTCCTGAGAAGCACTTAAAACAGCTCTGCTTTGAAGGTCACAGAGAGACCTTGAAATTTGGTTTTCTATTACCTCTTATGATTTTTCCATCTCGAATATCCATACTGATCTCCTTTACTTAAACTATGCTAAGAATAGCTTCTATTCAGACTAGTCTTCTCAAGAATTTGATCTGTTTAATATAGCCAGATATATTCCCATGTCCGTTATCAGACATGATATATGGCATTATTGAGGATTCATATTTAAATAGTCTCTTGCAGTAAGAATCATAAAACTAAGAGGTTTAATACACAAGTATCAGGCCTTTGCTGATTTAATCTATGTTAAAAAAATAAGCTTCTAAATATAATCAACTCTTCTCCCTCTCCTCTCCGATATGGTCTTCATACTTTCTTCTCATGGCCTTCTTCCTCTCATTTTAGAAAGGCGGGTTTTGGCCTGAGAGGTGAGTGGAGTCATGTCTAATTTTAAAAACTGTGCGTACTTTGTATTGTATTGGAATTTGGATCCCAAGGAGTGGATTCATCCTATGGAGGAGACAACACCACAGAGCAGGTGAACAGATTTCCCTGCCATACAAAACTGAAAAGCATCTGCAAATTTAATGAGGGTTTTTTCCAGTGTGCCATTTTAGGAAATGCTGACCAAAATACTGTTCAAACTACATTCAGATTTTCAGGGCTTAATTTGCATATCATATCCTTTCTTAATTTAAATGCATTGGCTATAACCTATGAAATAAATTCAATGAGGCTTGTCTTAAGTGGACTGCCCTAGTGCTGGGATACTTTGATCTGTAATGATCATGTCTGTATAATTCCTCCTTCTCAGGGGGGACCTACAGGAGATCTTTCAACCTTCTTATTCTATCCTTCCAGCTTTAAATAAGTTATACAGGGAGGGCAAAGAAAAACAAGGAAAAGCATCAGGGCAGTTTCCCTACAACGTTATCCCAAATGACAGTTACCAGACACGTAACATTGGAGGGGAAGGTCTTGTTTCCAGATTCAGGAAATTTTGTTTCTTCCATAAGACATCAATCCTTTCTATAACAACAACAACAAAAAGCATAAAACCAACTATTCTCTAGTTATGAACATTTGTAGAATAATTATGTCAGGGCACAACAAGGGGGACATGTGAAGAAATACGGTTACACAGATACAAAGTATATTCTGCCATTGAATTTACTGTCATCAGGACTTCCTAATAGTCAAATGCAACCAGCCTGAGCATGTGTTCCTGCAGCTCTATATTACCTTGCTCTTTCCATAGCCTTCATTCACCCCACCTCTGTTCTTCTACCTCCTTGGTTCCTTCACTCTTTCTTTCTCTCCATCACGCCTTAAATCTTGGTGTTCCCCAATGCTCTTTCCTCATCTTGACTCTTCCTCTTGTTCTAGACACTCACTGGACAATCTCAGTCATTTCTAGAGCTCCATCATCAACTACCCTAAGGCTGATGATGGCCAAATAGACATTCTAATCCTGACTTCTCTCTCCTGAGCTCTTAGAACAACAGTCCCATCTGTTGCACTTCAAACTCAGTAAGTCAAAACGTAATCAAATAATCGACTCCATCAAAGCATTCCTCCTCTTACTTAATCCCTATCTCAGTTAATTTCAACACAAATCAGAATTCTGGTAGTTATTTAGCATCTTCATCTCCTTACTCTCGCTCAAATCGGACCACATTTCCTATGGACTTTAACTCCGATATATTTTTTTTTCCATTAGTCTGTGTATTAGTCTGCTAGAGCTGCTATGACAAATACCATACAATCCTTGGTATCCCTTGGCATGCATCTCAGCCTCTGTCATATGGCCTTCTCCTATGCCTTTCTCTGACTTCTGCCTTCAACTAACTGACTGTGTCTGAAATTCTTTTTTTTTTTTATAAGGCATAAATCCAGTCATATGGAATCAGGTCCACCCTGATTCAATCTGGCCTTATTTAAATAGGCTCTTCTAAGATCCTATTCACAAATGAGTCCACACCTTAACTAATAATAACATCTTCAAAGGTCCTGTTCACAAATGGGTTCACACCCATGGGAACGTGGATTAAGACCTGAACATGTCTTTTGTGAGGGACACGGTTCAATCCCCAAACATCTGCTTCTTTCAACAAGTCCCCTGCCATTGTCTCAGTTCACTCTCATCACCACTTCTGTTCGTTTCCTTACCTCCTATCTTACTCCCCACCAACATGGTCTCCACAGGGAAGACAGAACAGTCATTTTTAAAAAGGCAAGTATTTGAATCAGTTCAATCACTGTCCACATTTTCTGCCAGATAAATCCACATTGTTTATAAGGGAATACAAGGCCTTTAAAATCCAGCCCTTCTGTAACTCCCCAGCTTCATCTCCTCCCACTCTGCTATGCTCCCTCTATCACAGTCGATCTCAATGACTCTCACACTTTTGTCTTGATGTCTTCAAAAATGAGCCTAGAATATCTCGGCTCCTTCTATACCTAATCCCTACTTGTCTTTCAAGATGCAGTGAACCATGATCTGTCAATGTTTCTTGAGCATTTAAAGCAGAGTTAAGGGAAGCGGCTGTGGCTCAATCAGTAGGGCTCCCGTTTACCATATGGGAGGCCCCGGGTTCGGTTCCCGGGGCCTCCTGGTGAAGGCAAGCCCGCCCGCACGGCGTGGTTAGCTGACCCAGCGAGCACAAGCAGCAAGGGGGGGATAAATGAATAAATAAATAAAATCTTTAAAAAATAAAAAAATAAAAAAAAATAAAATAAAGCAGAGTTAAGGGCACCCCTCTTTGAGGTCACGGTGCTAGTCTCATTTAAGACACTTTTCACATTGGATTGCAAATATCTGTGTGCGTTTACCTCCTGTTAGACTGAGCTCCTCTAGGACAGTAGCTCACTTTAAAAAAATCATTTTTGTATCTCCAGGCCATAAGTATCATAAAGAGTATAGTGTCTCACCTGTGGTAAGTGTTCAATGCACATTCACGTGAATAAATGAATCACAACTGAGTTAGCATTGATAAGAAAAATTTTTTTTATTTCATACTGAATAGAAATGTTTGATTTCCAAGAGCCAAACTCAGTCTTACCCTTTGATACTCCAGAATTCTCTGATATGGAAGCTTATCACTTCAGCCTGCTATTTCTTCCTTTGTGCCTTTTCCAATGCCAAAAGTCTTCACTTATATAATTTAGGACTCATTTGGTCTCACCTGACAGAAACTCACCTTAAGCCTTCAGCCTTGTTTTGCCCCTGAGCCCAATCCTGTCTCCAAGGCGGAGGTGGTGAGGCACCCTAGGCCAGCAGCTCACCGCTGAGCATCCAGGCAACTCAGCTAATTGCTTGGCTGCAACATCAGGTCTTGAATCCCAGGAAGCTGGCTTCCCACACTCCTCTGTGAGTTGTGATTGGCTTTCTACCCTAAGCCCAGCTCCTCTGTGACTGCCTGTGTGCATCCACATAGGCTTCCACTATGCATGCTGAATGCATGGCCTTCCACCAAACACCTCCAACAAGGTAGACCCTCTGGATCTTGGGTGACCTGTGGACCACTGGCTGATATTTGGGGGCACTATTTGTCTTTCCCCCTGTAGAGGACTTCTCGTCTACCCTTGCATTCTTTAGTATACCTTCCTGGCTGTTGCCTGAGCCTCAATCATGACCAACTTAAGGAAAAGAATGAGATCAAGAGAAACACAAGGCTGGCTTTTATGCTACTCCAGCTTGTACCCCTTGGGAGGGGGCGTTTCCTGTTCAGGGAAAAGACCAGCAAGGCAAGGCCCAAGTTGGCCAGGCGCAGCTCTGCTTTTCAGAAATTGAATTTTTGAGGCATGGCTCTAATAGGTCTTGCCTGTATGTCCTTGAGACTTCTTTCTTAATCACTGGCCCATTGTTAGAGATAAAATACCCAAATTTATAATTTGGACAACCATTCCCCTGAGGTTGTGTAGGGGAAGGCTGTATTTGAATTCATAAATCTCTCAGCCATGAAGACAGTATCATTACAAGTGAGAGCTGTGGTCCATTCAAGGCACAGCCAACTGGGGTATGTAAAGAACTAGGGTAACTGACATAGGTATAAACAGTGGGGGTGGGCAGAGCTATTGGGGGGACCTCCCACTACCAGCTCTGGGGCACCAAAATTTGGTGGTTGTGATGGTTAGTGTCATGTGTCAGCTTGCCTGGGTTATGGAGTCCAGGTGTTTGGTCAAGCAAGCAATGGTCTGATAGTGACTGCGAGGGTATTTTGTAGACAGATTAGCACATATAGTCAGTTGACTGCATCTATAGCTGATTGTATCCAGGGCTAACTGTATCCACAATCATAAGCCCTTAATAAGTTGGTTGATGGTTTAAAGGCCAGAAATGAAGATTTCAGAAGTCAGAAAGAAGAATTTCTGCCTCACCTTCCCCTGGGAAATTCAGACTCAACTTCAAAATCACCTTTATTGGAGTTTCCAGCTTATGGCCTGCTCTATGGAATTCCAACTTGCCAGCCCTCATGGTCACACGAGACAATTTCTTACAATCTTTTTCTTTTTATCCTCTCTCTCTATATATATCCTGTCAGGTCTGTTTCTCTAGAAAACCCTAATATAGAGGTAGTGACTTTGTGATCTAGGAGAGCAAATTAAAGACCCCAAACAATTTAGAGCCTTGGGTGGGGCTGCCGTCCCCACCCCGTTTCTGTGGTTCTGTGGCTTCTTTTGCCCTCTGAAGGTTGCTCTTGGTGTGTGTTGTAACATGGTTAAATGTTACAATCAGGGGACGGGAAAGGGAAGCGTCAGGGGGTGGGAGTCACTCTTACTTTGCACCTTGCAAAGAATGTTCTACTTCTACACCACAAGACAGTGCCCAGAATACTCAATGAAGACAACATCCAAAGACTCTCCCTCTCCCCTAAATGTCACTAATTAAAGCTTAAAGAGAAATGGGTGACTCCACTGTTAATTTGGATCACTGAAAAGACAGCTTGCTCAGCTCCTGGCTCTCTCCTTGTTGTCATACATCTCTCTGCCCCTTCCCTGACCTGTGAAGAGAGACTAATCTGGGCCTCGTTGGGGGGCAAGGGTATGGGGGGGTGTACTGAAGGTAACCCCAAAGAATCCTTCAGGCAATGGGGTGTGCTGGGGGATGAGCAAGGTATCCGGGGGCTGAACTAAATGTGTTTTAATTTGTCTAAGGCTGGTGGCAAGCGGCGCTGTGTGACTGTGATGAAGTAGCTCCCTCGTGCAGTGCTTTAAAACCAGGCTCTGGGACGGAGGGAAGGGAAAGAAGAGAGGAGAAAAAAATATCCAGACTAAAAATAGCTCACTTAGAATTGCTTTCTTGGCTGTCTGAACCACAACAATAAAAGTTCTTATACCCATACCACCCCATTGCAATAAAAATGGAAAATAAAAAAAGGGAAAGAAGCCGGGCGTGCTCTAAAGCAGGGCTGGCCACTCCTGCCATCTCCTTGGTACCGCATGCTGCCAGTTTCAAGGGGCCTCCACTTCTGACAAGCTCCCTGCACCCAGGTCTCTCCCAAGATCAGCCCAATGAGAGTGTTAGGCAGCAATGGGTTCTTCACTGCTGGGCAATCTTTAGGTCCAGATAACTGCACTTACTTGGCTCTGTCCAAAGAATAAGACCAGGGATTGATTTGCAAACCAGAGATATTATTCCCCTGCCATTGCCCACAGCATTTTCCCAAGATAATACCCAGACAACAGCATACTGACTACACAACTCTGCTACCTGGCCAGCATCTCTGCTATTTTACAAAGTACTTTGATGTTTTCTGATTAAAAATTTACTTAAGTTGTAGGAAAAACATGCATCATTGCAGGACAGCAATTTTATACAAACATTCATCTTTTTAAACACCACTTCTCCCTCCCCATAGGTACACACAGACCATTTCCCACCACAGATGTATACACACACACACACACACACACACACATGGGTACAAATAGGCTATTTCCCCGGCAGGAGTCCACATACGCTATCTGGAAGGTGCTTTAGCACTTTTTTCACTGCCCCTCATACTTCTAATCCCAGTTTAAAAGTCACCTCCTTGAAGAGGACTTCTCTGTTAACTCTTTGATTATGCTTAGCAGATTTTCCCTTCTTAGCACTTATGACAACTTTGTGAAATTATTTATTTAATACCTGCCTCTCCCACAAGACTGTAGACTCTGCAAGGAAGAGCTAAGTCTGAGCTCAACACATTTAATTCCTAGGACCTAATATCAGGGCTGGTGTGTAGTAAATGCTTAACAAATATTTACTGAGACCAACAAAACAGCTTTTGCTCCACAAAAGGCTCTTTCTGCCTCTCTCATCTGTTTCTAGAATGTAGTATAGTAAGAAATCACTTCTAAAAACAATATTGAAAAACTGCAAGATCTTTAGAACACTCTTTCATATACTTTCTTCATTAGGCAGGAAAGACCAAAAATGCATTTTATAGCAAGATTTTCAGAAAGAATTGATATAAAAGGATTTTTTTTATAACCTATTTGTTTACTATAAAATTCAGAAGACATTTTATCTCTTAAGCTTTGGGGTTTAAAGCAAAATGTTATATGTTTCCATATGCCATTTGTCAAAAAGAAGACAGTAAAGAATACAGAAAGCTGTTTACTTACTTTGGATGTTCAAACTTGTCTATAAGGTCCACCTTTTCCACCAGGTCTCCTCCAATTATTCGGACTAAGTCATAGAAATCATTCTCCGTGTAATTCTCAGAAGGCAACCAGAATGAAATGTCATTTATCAGAGCAGGGTATTTGCTAAGAGGCTAACAAAACAAGAAGAAAAGATAGATTGACTTGTTAGTTGGACGAGACTGTTTAAATATTTCATGGAAAGTTTCACTTGGCTAATTAGGAAAAGCTGGTAAAACATTATTTCATCACTTGAATTTTTAGGAGCAAAATGAACTTAAAAGATAAATCAATATTTAAAATGAGCAAATTCCATATGAATGCTACAGATTCTTCTCACATTCATGTGCATCATTACCATATATTATATTTATATCCCTGTTAATGTTCAATTTAGTATAAAGCAGTTTGAACATATCATATTTTAGTTTTTCCCATTTGAATACTGGAGGAGAAAAGTTCACATTTAATTAACAAGCGATTCATTAACTTCGGTGATATTTTCAGGAAGTCATTTTAATAAAGAAATAAGTAGGGGCTTGTCAAAATTGATATTGCAATTAGTAATGCCAGTATTTGTTAGTATTTTTAATTATTAAATGAAAGGACTGGGTTGATAAGTAGTCAATTAGGGAGCTATATTTTTAAAGATGCAATTAATACAAATACAATTAATACAAAGTCCCATTTTATCCCATTTTCTTCCAGGTTATCAGAGCTCAGTTGTTCACCATTGTATTGAAAAGTCTTTTAATATTAGAATTAGGTTTTTAACAGTTACTGCATTAGTTTACATGGCTTACACATCTGTACATCAGAACAATAAAAATAGTTTTGTTAAATGTCTCATTATAGAACTGTGAAATTCTAAGGGAATATCTGCTAAAGCTATACATTTGTTAAAAAGGAAAATTTATAAATTGATTTATAACAAGTCTGGTATCACCATAAACCCTTTGGTGAATCACTGATCAAAAACAGAATAAAACTTTTAAAATGGCAAAAATCTCTGAAGAACCAAATACTGAAAAATAAAGGATTATTCAGCTTGAAATATCAATAAAGTTGTCAAACAAGTGCATCCGTTTAGAACACACATTTCAAATATGAATGTGACAAAGTTACCATCCAGATGCTCTTGAAAAAACATCCTAGGTTTTCTCCCCTAGAGTAAAGCCACCGCGCTGTGATAAATAACCCATGGGTCACTGAAACAAAACAAGCCGATGGGGGTTCGGTGGTGAGGGAGGAAAATCCTTTGACAAGTTGCTTTTCCTGTTGCCCCTTGAGGAATACGGAAGTGCACTGAACTAAGGCACTGGTTAGATAAATGGCTGGTACTGCTGAGAATTAGCATGGAATGTCCTCCTCCCCTACTCTAGGAAGCTGAGGTCAAACTCTGGATGTGAGGCAAGTGACAGAACTGGGGGAAGGTGCCCCAGAGCCAGTGAGTCAGCATTCCACAGACAACAGTCACTGTGATAAGAGCAGGTGGCTACAAGAAGTCTACCCCAAAACACCATGCTCTAAGACAGGAGGGAAATCAAGCGCTCCCTTCTGAGGTTTTAAAAAATACTGTAGTTACTACAGCTTGAAAAACCACAGAGTCACAAGGAGTATCTTCAACTGAAAGCAAAACAATTCCATTCCTCTGCCCCATAATGTCTACGTCCCTCCTCAGCCTGCAGAAGTCAGAGCGGACATTGTCCCAAATCCCTCAAGATTGAGGAATGAACAACAAAAAAATGGGGAGGGGGGGTGTAACCGCTGACTAAAGCAGATTTATTATTGTAGTTATTGTTTTGTATTAACTAAGTAATTTGTAACGTTGATAAAAAAATAATTAAACAAACAACAAAAACAACCAAAAAAAAAAAAACCCCTATAGTTAAAAAAGAAAAACCCACAAACAACTTACTGTATGGCAAACCTGGCTCAAGCTAGCAAATTGTAACAAGTTTAAAGAAATGATTTAACTAAAGGAAGAAGATTCTCTTATTCCCAGATTCCTGAACAAATGTAGTAAACTACTTGCACACAGTTTCCGCCCTTCCTACCCCGTCTTCCATTCTTATCCTCCCAGAGTGTGTTCCTTCTGTAAGTGCCTTTCATGGTGCTTTTCATAGTTGCAATGATTTACACCATTCCTTACTTAACAGCTGTCTTCCTGTACAATTCTGGAGAGTGGGGTATGTATAGCTCTTTTCACGTCTGAATCTCTAATATCTTGTACTGTCCTGTTACAGATGTTCAACTGGAACAAATTCCAGCTCTACCTTCTGTCAGCAGTGACAACATTTGAGTCCATCAACTCAGCTGTTCCTTCTGTTTGAAGCAGACCAGCCAGTGAACAAGCCAGGCGAGTAAGGGCTGGTGCGTTCCCTCCTTCCTTTGCTTATGCTGGGATAAGGCAATAGAGAACATGTGGAATGACAAAGAGGCTGGAGTTGGACAAGAAAGTGACTTGGTAGGGACATGATAATTCACAAGCACAGAATTGTGGAATTTTAGAACTGGAAAGGACCTTAAATGGCATCTAATAGCTTTTGTGTTTTCGTATTTCTTTTCTTGATCTAGAAAGGGCTGTGTCAATTTTATTAACTTTATCAAATGACCACATATTGGTTAGTTCTTTTGTTAATCCTCTCTATAATTCTTGTTTGTGTTTTAAAGAATTGAAAGGGGGATCAAAACAACAGATTAGTAGAGACTTCAGAAATCACAAGTGAATATTATGAACCATCTAATAAAAATGAATTAAAACACTTGGATTAAATGGATGCTTTTCACTCAAGATAGAAAACGTAATTAAACTAATGACTATGTACCAAATTGAATTATCAGGCAAATCTCACTACAACAAAAACATTAGACTCAGATGATTCACAGTATAATTTTATCAAATGTTTAAGGTGATTGTAGTCCCTTTCATGTATAAACTATTTCAGGGAACAGAGAAAAGGAGAGAAAGCTACGTTCTCTCCTCTTTTATGAGGTTACTATAATGGTGGAAGGAATATAAAGTTGGATCAGGCTAAATTTATTGATATGGGTCCACTAAGCAGAGGTTACTATAAACTCCAAAGTAAAACTGGACAAGCACAGCACAATTCATGAAAAATTTTAGACCAATTTCACATTAAAATCTATGTGAAAAATCCTAAGTATAACCTTAGCAAACACAATTGAACATATTACATTATGACCAGGTAGGGTTTATTTCAGAGTCGCAGGAATGTTTTGAAACCATAAACAATTTACTAAACAACTTATAAAGCAGAAAAGCCATGTAATTATCTCCCAGACAGAAAGTATTTGATGAATGTAATATTTATTTAATATAAGGAAACAAATTTTAGCAAACTAGAAATAGAGGAAAACTTCCTTAAGCAAACAAGGTTATTTATTGAAAACCCATAGAAAACATCATACTTAATGTTAATATTTTAGGAGTATTCCCACTAAAGTCAAGAGAAAGAGAAGTAAAGCATCATCTGTACATGGATGAGAATACTAAATATTGTTAAGATGGCAATTCAACACAAATTGATCTATAGATTCAATGCAATACCTATCAGAATCCCAGCTGGATTTTTTATAGAGATCAAAAAGCTGATTCTAAATTCTTATGGAATTGTAACGGACTCAGAAAAGACAAAACCATCTTGAAAAAGAAGGACAAAGTAGGAGGGCTCATATTTCCCAATTTTGAAACTTACCACAAAGCAACAATAATCAAGACAGTGTGGTGCTGGCCTAAGGAAAGACACATAGACCAATGGAATCAAACTGAGAATCCAGAAATAAACCTTCACATCTATGGTCAACTGATTTTGGACAAAGGTGTTAAGCCCATGAGTGAGGAAAGAAAAATCTCTTCAACCAGTGGTGCTGGGACAAATGGGTAGCCACATGCAAAAGAATGAAATTGGATCAAAGATGTAAATTTAAGCACTAAAGCTATAAAACTCTCAGAAGAAAGTATAGGAGTAAATCTGCATGACCTTGGATTTGGCAATGGATTCTTAGATACGACACCAAAAGCACAAGCAATAAAAGAAAAAAAAATAGATGAATCATGCTTCATCAAAATGTAAAACTTTTGTACTTCAAATGACACCACCAAGAAAGTAAAAAAACAATGCATAGAATGAGAGAAAATATATACAAACCATATAGCTGATAAGGAACTTATATCCAGAATATATAAAGATTTCCTATAACAATAAGAAAAAGACAAATAATACAAATTTTTAAATGGGCAAGGACTTGAAAAGACATTTCTCCAAAGAAGATATACAAATGACTACTAAGTACATGAAAAGATGCTTGATGTCATTAGTCATGAGGGAAATGCAAATCGAAACCACAATGAGATAGCACTTCACACTCTCTAGAATGGCTATTAGTAAAAAGGAAAGTAACAAGTACTGGCAAGGATGCAGAGAAATCAGGACTGGGAATGTAAAATGGTGCAGTCACTCTGGAAAACAGTCGGGCAGCTCGTCAAATGGTTAAATATGGAGTTACCATATGACCCAGTAATTCCATTCCTAGATAGATATCAAGAGAAATGAAAACATATGCCCATGCAAAACCTGTACACAAGTAGTACCACTATTCCCAATAGCTAAAAAGTAGAAGCAACACAAATACACATCAACGGATGAATGGAGTAACAAAATATGGCATATCCATGCAATGGAATATTATTTGTTGATAGAAAGGAACGAAGTGATGATACAGACTACAACATGGATGAACCTTGAAAACATTATGCTAAGTGAAAGAAGCCTGTCACAAAGATCATATGTTAAATGGTTCCATTTATAGGACATGTCGAGATAGCAAATCTATAGAGGCAGAATGTAGATTAGTGGTTACTTAGGGATGGGGTGGGGTACAGATAGGGGGTAACAGCTAAAGAATATGGGGTTTCTTTTTAAGGTGAAGAAAATGTTCTAAAATTGACTGTGGTGATAGCTGCAAAATTCTGTGAATATATTAAAAGCCACTGAATGGTACATTTTAAATGAGTAAATTATATGGTATATGAATTATAAATCAATAAAGCTCTTATTTAAAAAAAAAAAAAAAAAGTAAAATAAGCATTCCACTATCACTCTTGCTCTATAATAGTCTACTGGAGGTTCTAGCAATGCAGTATACAAGAAAAGGATATGCAGTGAAAGAATTAGAATAATGTTATATTATACCATTTAATATATAAGAATTACGGTAAATGAATTGGAGATACATATACCACTATGCCTAACACTCAAAAATATAATGTTGAACTTTTTAAGAAAAACAAGTTGTATTAAGATGTGTTCAATATGATATTTATATGAGGTTTAAAAACAGGTATAGCAATAATATATATGTACAAATTGTGTTAAAACATCTGTGGGAAGGTGATATGCCAACTCTAGAATAATGACTACCTCTGGGGAAGGAGGGAAAAAGGATTCAGGAGAGGTATAAAAGTGCTTTCAACCTTATCTTTAAGATGCAAACGAGTTGAAGTTCAAGCTTGATTTATGTAGCAAATGTACTGAGTGAACACCGCAGGCTAAAGATGTTGGTTGGGTTGAGGTGGAGTAGGAGAAAGAGCAGCACTTGCTCATGCTTCTTTCAATTGATGCAGACGGGATGCTAGACTTTCTTCTCCCAGTATTATTGCATTGCTGCTATCTCTTAATGTCTTGAAATAATATCCTTATTTTATTAGGCTGGGCTAATCCTAAGGATCTATAAACTTTTTTTTTTCACAGTTTACCATTTTTAAAATCTCCTATCAGTGCCAACTATTGATACATCCAACTCCCAAGAATTGTTTCCTTTCCTGTTGCAAGGGTAAAAAACAGCAACATGAAGTTCTATGCGTCCCTGAGCCCAGCCCTGCCCTGCCCCCACTTGTGTTCATTTCTCTGTCATTCTGTTCTCTAGGCTGAACCATGTCTGAGCCATTGTTGCAGCCAGCAGTAGCACAGGCTGGCCAACAAATCCTGCTGAGCTCCTACTGCACTGACCACATGGTAGGTTCAGGGTCCATACTTCCCAAGTGTTCCAGGACAGTTCGGATTTTTAAAAAATAATTGTTTTGGTTCCAAAAAGGACAATTCTCCTTGTCATCTGGTTCACATGATTTTGGTGTTTGAAGATGCTGTTATTCTTCCCCTTTTCTTTTCCTTGAAATAAAAAAACATCTTCAAAACTTCCTTTGCTCACCAAGTTATGTTCCGACCTCCTTTTACCACCCCTTCACCCTCCTCTTCCCTTTAAGAGGCTTATTCATTCATCTCTTGTCAAAGCTGGGAGGTGAAGTGAGAGTCCAGCTATTGAAAAGACAGAGATAAAATTGGGGTGCATTTCTTGTTTTTTACCCCCAAATAATTTCTGTTCTCATCCTTATTATGTCTTTTCTTCTTGCCTAATTGATCTTATTTTGTTCTTTTACTAGCTTCTTGAGTTGAATGACTAACTCACATATTTGGGGGCTTTTTTACTTTTAAACAAAAGCATTTAAGGCTATAAAGTTCCCTCTAAATACCTCTTTTCCAAGTCCTAAATATTTGTATTTTCTATTGCTGTTTTTTTCTTTATTTGGGAGTACATTGTTAAGTATTCAAATATCTGAATTTTTCCTTATTAAGAGAAATTGTAGGTTGACAGAAAAATCACGCAGAAGTTCCCATATATCCCTTCCCCATTATTAACATTTTGCATTAGTGTAGTACCTTTGTTACAACTGATGAAAGAATATTGTTACAATTGTACTATTAATTTACAGTCCATATTTTACATTAGGGTTCACTGTGTTGTGCAGTCCCAAGTTTTTTTTTTATTCCAGTAACATATATACAACCTAAAATTTCCCTTCATTCCCACATACTAATAAATTATTTAGCGGTGTTAGTTACATACACAATGTTGTCCTACCATCACCACCACTCATTACCAAAACTATTCTATCACCCCAAACAGACATTCTGTACCAATTAAGCATTAACTTCCCATTCCCTACCCCTACCCTGGCCCCTGGTGACTAGTTTTCTAGTTCTGATTCTATGAATTTATTTATTCTAATTATTACCTATCAGTGAGATCATCACTTATTTATATGAATATTTATGGCTTTAAAATTGCCTTTTAATTGTTAATTGAAACTTAATTGCATTGCTGTCAGAAAACATAGTATGATATTCAATCTTGGAACTTGGTTGAAACTTGCTTTGTAACCTACGATGTGGTCAATTTTTGTAAATGTTCTTAGTGTGTTTAAAAAGCATATTATCTATCATTTATGTGTGGAGTTCTACATATGTTATCAAGAAAAAACTTCTTAATTGTATTGTTAAAACTTTCTTTATCCTTTCTGATATCTTATCTGCTTGGTCTTCTTGATCAGTCCGTTTCTGACAAAGTAATATCTCCCCCTATGATTGTGAATTGTTTCATATATTATGAAGTTTCACTTCATATATTTTGAGGCTATATTTTTAGGCATAACTTTCTGGTGGATTTTTTCTTTCAGCATTATTAACGTTCCTGCAAATTTCTATTATGACTTTTGCCTTAAATTAGAACTTGTTTTACCAGCTTTTTAAAATTTAGCATTTATTGGTATATATTTTTTCCAATCTTCAACTTTTCTACATTGTTTTTTTTTTTTTAAAGAGGTACCTCTTGTTTTAGTTTGCTAATGCTATTGATGCAAGAATTTCCAGAAATAGGTTGGCTTTTATAATGGGGATTTATTAGGGTAAAAACATACAGTTCTGAGGCTGTGAAAATGTCCAAATCAAGGCACCATCAGAGATGCTTTGTCAACAAAGGTCAGCTGCTGGTCAGATCCTGGCAAAATGGGGGCTCTTCATCTGGGTCTTTGCCTTCTCTTCCAGGCCCCTTTCTCTCAGAGCTCAGCTATAGGCAATCAAGCACATGGCTCATCTCTAGCCGCCTCGAGGACCTCTTTCCATGCTCTATGCCCTACTGATTTAGAGCATGCACAGCCTCCAGCTTCTGGAACCTCTCTCAGCCTCTCGGGGCTTGTCTTTCTGCAACTGCAGGCTATCCTCTCTATCACCTGGTAGGGTCAAAATGGTGGCTTTCTCAGTGTGTTTCTGTTTCTAGTTCTCAGTTTATTTAAGACCCCAGCGAGAGGGTGGAGACCCATCCTTGGTCATGCCTCACTCACTTAGTCCAATCAAAGGCCCTAAAGAGATCTAATCAAGATACCCAATCGAAAGATCCCTTAATGCAATCAAAGGGCCCCATACCCACAGGAATGGATTTGTTTAAAATATGATCTTTTCAGGGATTCACAAAAAACTTCAAAACTGTCAGAATTTCTTAAATAAGCTAAATTTCATTTAAAAGCCAACTGCTTCTGTGTTCCAATAGGTCAGTTTAATCTATTTATGTTCATTGTGATTATCAATATTTTTACTTTGATAATATCCGTGTTTTCTTGTAACCGGTCTTTTTCTTTCCAGAACTTTTCTCCTTTTCTGCCTTCTGTTGGGTCAATTGAGTTTTTAAATACTGTAATTTTTCCCTCTTCTGTTTTAGAGGCAATAAGTTGTATTTCTTTCCTTTAAGTAATTATATGTGTGTATCCCCTTCAACAATTTTTTTCTAAAGCCTGAAGTTATTTAGTGTATCTCTTCAGCTCCTAAACAAGAGAAGAACCTTAGTTTTCTTCAACAGTCCCTCTCCTCAGTTATCCATCTTCCTCATTATTAGGGTTTTATTCTATCTTTTAAAAAGAGCACACACAAAACAAGAAGTTGTTTAAGTTAACAGCTAATTTTAAGTTAAAATTTTAAAAAAATTCTATATTTGTTTCTTGCATTCCACCTAATTTTTGGGAGAAAATTCTCCATGGAATTTCCACACATCTTGTGACTGCTTGTATAACAGCCTTGGAAGAGAGATGTGGTTTTCTCTCTCTGGACAGAGAGCAGATTTTTCCCCCAGCAAGGATAATAAAGATAATGTCTTCTTCAGGAGCAAAGATTAGCAAGATTGCTAATATCCCTTTTAAAAGGTTGGGGCAAAACAAACAAACAAAGAAAAACAAACAAAAAAGTTTGGGGGTTTCCTAAACTTGAGTTTTTTCCAGCTGTGATACAAACCCAGTGTACATACAAGATCCCCCTGAGCCATTCCACATCAACCTTATGGGATTTGGTGATAAAGAGAATCAATGTAAACATGAAACTCATGCTGCTTTCCATGCTATGAGTAATAATAGTCATTTGTCTCTGACCTAGGAGACTCGTGTCATTCTGTCAGCATCTATGAAACTATGGCATGCTACCTTGTGAACTTGCAAGCAGGGTAAAATCTCAGCCCTTTCACAATTCCCAACACTTTTCCTTATTTTTCTTGCAGAAGAATATCCTTTAATAGTTTTCAGTGAAAGTCTTTGGGAGGCTAACATCTCAGTATTTATATATTTGAAGCCCCTCACACTTCAATAATTTGGTGTGATACAAGATTGTAGGTTTACAGTTATCTCTCCTCAGCACTTTGAAAATATTTTCCTGGCATCTATTAGTAATGATGACAAATCTGTTGTCAGGCATTGCTATTTCTTTATAGGTAGTTGTTTTTTACTTCCTGGCAGTTTTGAAGCATTTTAACTTTATCCCTGCGGCACTGCAGTTTGACTCTGATTAGGCCAAGTGTGCATTTATCTTTATTCTGCTTGGTGCTCAGGGTGTGCTTTCCATTGGAGAATTCATGTCTTGTTCCGATTCTGAAAAATTCTACCGTTCCTTCCATTCTCTTCTGCAACTGCAATAATACATATTTTAGAGCTTCTTAATCTATCTTCTATTTCCCTTAACTGCTCTTTTTAGGTTTTTATCTTTGTCTATTTTTTGTTGCATTTGGGGTAAAGTCTTTAGTACTAGCTTCTTATTTACTAATTCTCCCTTCAACTGGGTCTAGTCTCAGCTGTTCATTTTCTTCATTTCAATGAATCTATTACTCATTTTCACTATTTATAATTGTGGTTTTTTTTTTCATATTCACTTACCCTTCATTCTGTTTCTGTCCCTTATGCATAACTTTCTCTTCTTTCTGTTTGATTGTTTTAAGGGTTATTATTCATCCATATCTCTCTTTGAGGACCTCAGGCATTTTCTTTTAGATTGCTTTCTTATTTTACTTTCATCTCCAGTGACTTCGGATGGATGATTTGGTTGGCTGGCACTCTAAGGTCAGAGGTCTTTATGTGGTTTAGAATTTGGGTGTGCAGGCACACCTTATATGTGATGTGAGATTGTTTATGTCCTCTCACTGATCACCCCTCTCCTTGGTTAAAAGATTTTGTGGTTCCTCTGCTTGTACCCCTAGCCAGGAACCAACTCCATGGTGGTAGTCTGGGTTCTGGCCCAATGTTGATATTGCTGATAGTCTATATTCAGTCATTAAGATAGACTTATCTCACTTCCTGATAAGGAAGCCTTATTCTGACTTCCTTTCTTCCTAGGATAAAGTGCCATATCAGCAGAGCTGAGAGCAGACAGCCCAACAGAGCACCAGCGCCTCCACCCTGACTCTATTTTCTAGCAGTGAGTAGGTTCAGCCCCCACACATTACACAGAGCTCTTTCAGTCCCTGACCTCTACCAGAGCTAAACCACTGGTTGCCCCCTCGTGCTTACAACCCTGGAGCCCAGCAGGGTCTTTAGTCTCACAGCCTGCTTGGTGTTTTTGTTAGTTTCTCATCTATAGAGAGATATCTTTTGGAGGAAAGGGGAGGCATGATTATGACTACACATTTTCTTTTTTCAGATTTTTACCTATCACTGCTGTGTGTTTGGAGTAGGTAAATAGCAGGCTACAACCCAATACCAACTTGATTCTATATATTTTTTTTACATAATGTTTCTTAACTTTGTGTGAGAGGGGGCTATACTGCTCTCTCTGAGAATATGATGCAAGATTCAAACTCTTGTTCCAGA
Source organism: Tolypeutes matacus (assembly GCA_026826555.1). Lineage (NCBI taxonomy): Eukaryota > Metazoa > Chordata > Mammalia > Cingulata > Chlamyphoridae > Tolypeutes > Tolypeutes matacus. Next base: position 11,964,894 of record JAKSZT010054399.1, read on the forward strand.
AAGTGGCCATTTTACAAACACAGGTTTTTGTATAGATAGTCCAGGGATTCACCAACCCGGAAATATTCACGCAAGAATAAGGACCCTAACTATGAACCACACTAAAAATTATGTTATGTGCTTTAAACACAGGTAATTGAGATTGTTGTTAAAAATACAAAAAGCATACTTTACTTTATATGATATGTAAATGTATGTACGTATGTATAATGTAAAGCATGTATACTCTAAGATAATAAACTCTACAAGAAAGTGTCATTGTTTTGCAGTGGTTACTTGAAATGCAATGCTATTTATCTGCCTTTTTATGGGCTGCACTAAGAAATCCCTCAATGCAACTGGGGACAATTCTGAAGGGCCATCTGGATTCAGAACGGGCTGTAGGCCAGCTGAAGCCCTGCTATGACTATATCATATTCCAGCATCTCCCTCTGCTCCATCCTGCTTCTTTCCCATCTCCCTGAGAGCACACACTAATAAACTTTGAGTACGCTAATCTTCACCTCCAGTCTGTTTTCTGACCTGAGACTCCTAGACACCATCAAAATGTCAGTAAACAGTTGACAAAACAATTTGGTGTGTCGAGGGGGATAACAATATTATACACTCACAGGGAGGGAGATCAGGATTGCACTTTGGCTCAGCATTACCAGCTATATGATGGAGAGGGATGGCTCTGTCCTGGCGCCCCTGCACGAAATAACATGGGCCACACAGGCTTGACCTGCAGCTATAGCTAGTCTAAGTCTCGGCAGGATGCCCAAGGAGCTGCTCCAAGGCCATCTCCCACTCCCCTCCCTGTCTTTCCTGGGAGGCTGTCAGGAGTGTTTCTCATGGCCTCCTGGCTTCTAAAGAGCTATGAGGTTTCCTGCCTCACCCCCATCAGAATAGAGCTGCAGAATATATGCCTACCTCTTAGCTGCAGCCTAGAATTATCTCCTAAGCAACGGGGCATCTCATAGCATGTGTTACAATCATCCAGCCCTGTTGGTCTTGGTGCCAGCCTTTTTTGGTGTGTAGGACAAGAACCACGGGACCTGGCACCTTGGGCTAGTATTTCTTTCACTGTTCATATAAGTAATAAACTGTCAAAATCTAAAGGTGCTCACTGTGTCTTTATCAGCCAACTTGGTCAGGGGTAGCCTTGCCTTCTGTGCCTACCCCAGACTGAGGCCAACTTGGCTTCCAGTTTCTTCTATAAAGCAGACAGCACCTACGTCAGCAAACCAAAGTGAAGATGAAATGAAATAACACCCATAAACCATATACTTGATAATGACTCAATAAACGTCAGTTCCTTTCCATGCTAAGAGGGGCACTAAGAGTGCCACTCCAATAACTTGGCACAGAGAGGGCCTGGGCCAAAACAGTTTTCTGGACACTTTCAACAGATATACACGTTTGACAATTGCTCATGACCCAGTTATGAATTATAAGCTTCCCAAATGATTTGGGTGGGTGATTGAAAAAATGGATATGGGTTACCAATACTATTCCATCCTAACTGGCCCCCCTGCTTCCAGCCTTACCCCTATATCTAAAATGCAATTGTCTCGATGTACCTTCCCAGGCTCCTTCTGATCATTCCATTATAAAATAAAAATTCTGCATCCCCCTGAACCCTGTTGATAAATATTCTCAAGGAAGAGAATCTTACACTGTCAGTTGGTAACACAACCTAGTACACCAATATCTTTATTCCAGTGAAGTTTGTTTTTACATCAAGATCTTCCTCTTAACTTAAGCTCCCTTCTCTTTCCTCAGTGTTAACAAGGCAGGATGACAGATGATCATCCTCCATTATGCATGTTTTTTCTAGACTAGTCTATCTATAAAGTCAGTCTCTGGTCTTCTTCCTGTTAGGCTAAGTTATTCCTTCCTCCCTTCCTTCCTGGTTCAAAAATTATTTTTGACAGAAAGGCAATCAAACAGGAGAGGGTCTTTGGTTTTCTCTACAAGATCTTCACAGAGTTATGAAATTGTTGAGGTAACTCTGAGTCAGCTTCTAGCCAAGGCCAAATTCAGTCAAAGGATTATTTTGAAGCTTTTTCGGGCATTTTCTCTTTCTAGATGCACCCTTGATTTTTATTGTGATTACATTATTAATAATACATACCATTTGTGGGGTGCTTACTGTGGGCCACTGACAGTGCTGAGAACTTTATGTGTCATCTCAGTGAGGCACACCACAAGCCTATAATAATTACCAGTCCTATCAGTGATTCTGTTAATCTGACTACTACTATTCCCACTGTGTAGATGGGAAAACTGAGGCTTAGAGATTACAGTAATTTGCCTAAAGTCAAACAGCCAGTAAATTGTAGAGACAATATCCAAAGGCCAGTGTTCCCAGGCTTATACTCTTAATTTTCGTGCCATTTAAATCTAAGGACTTAGATAAAACACCTTACTTTCTAGTACTCCTTCAAGAAGTCCGTTCAGCCTAATTAATAATTATGTAAATAAGATCAAACTTAACATTTATCCCTATGGGGTCTTCCATGACATTTCCTTTTCAAATAATTCATTTGTCTTTTAGATTAATTATCTTTATTTATAAGCACTAGCAGTCTGTTTACCATCCATGAGATTGTATTTTTATCTAAAGTAACTTGAAAAATCAGTTTGACCTATAAAAATAGGATGCACTACTAATTACTTGGCTCTCCATCCAAATGTTTGATAGCCCTTCTTTTAATTCCATCTATTCATTTTATAATAATATTAAAAAAAAACTGCTTATCAAATGTGGCTGGCAGGTCTGGTACTGTATGAATTCGGGTTGTTCTACCTCATGGTTCCTGCTGTCTTGAATGTTTACAGGTTTTCTTTGTTCCAATATTTTAGATTTATTCCTCCTTAATTTCACTGAGTGCCAGGACCATCCTGAGTTGGTTAGAGGACAGCACAGTTCCTACTCAGGCAAGTTTTGTTCTGCTGTTTCATTGGGAGATCACCTGAAACCCATCAAGTTCTAGACATTTTCTAAACTTCAACGTAGTTTCCTATCATATCAGCGTTTATTCTTAACTTTTGATAAAAATTTCAGTTCTATTTGAAGAGTCACAGAAAACAAAGTATTTCCATGAAGAAATAGACTGGAGCAATCATTTTGGCAACCTTGTATTCAATGAACTTCTCAGGCTTTTATATCACAGTTCCCCAACTACCTCATGAACTCCCTGAGGGCGCAAACAGAACTTCAAACCTTTTTTTATCCTCTCGAATCTACGAGAAAGCTCTAGAACTCTTTATTTAAAACAAATCAAATACCACAATGCTTAAAAAAGAATAACAAGATTGTTGTGCTACTCCAGGGAAGCAGGGTGAGAGCACCGAGTCCCGCCCACTGTAGGGTCACCCCCCATTCTCTGTGGGACCTCTAGGGATTCAGAGCATGATTTCAAGGCTGCTGCTCAAATGCAATGGTTTTCAACTTAAAAAGAAAAACAAAGCAAGACCCAGAAATCTTTGTTCAAATGAAATATTGCATATGCCTCTGGTGAAAGAAGGAATTACAGAGGAGGTAGAGGGAGGGGGGGGACCAGAGACTTGGAGCATCTGGCAGAGTATTCTACACAGAATATAAATCCTAAAAATAAATGAACATCTTTGGGGTGATGAAAGTGTTCTAAAACTGATTGTGGTGATAGTTGCACAGTTCTGTGAATATACTAAAAGACTGGACTGTACATGTTAAATTTTTGAGTTGTATGTAATGTGAATTATATCTCAATAAAGTTATAAAAACAATAAATGAATAAAGTTATTGACTGAAGAAATAAGGGTCTCTAAAAATGGAGAACTTCTATTTCCCTGTTGGTCTCTTTTTCTTACCTTCAGAACTTATCAAAGACTTCATTTACTAAGTTCATTTTTTTAGGTTAAATAATTTAGCCTTTCTAGAGCCAGTGTTCCTTTCAGAGGAAAAATAATTGTAAAAGTTCTGTCCAGCATTTAAATCTTCCACTGTCTCTATCTTCACTGCCTTATAACACCACTATGTTTTAAGTGAGGTCACATATTATTTTTTTGTTTATAATTTTTCCCAGTTAATCATGTTTACTAGGAGACAGATATTTCCCTTCCATTTGCCCCAGTTTAAGTGAACGGTGGCCCTCTGTATTAGTCAGCCAAAAGAGATGCTGATACAAAGTACCAGAAATCTGTTGGCTTTTATAAAGGGTATTTATTTGGGGTAAAAGCTTACAGTTACAAGGCCCGAAAGAGTTCAACTCAAGTTTAGTTCCTCACCAAAATCTGTTGCCATATGGTGAAACAAGATGGCAGACGATGTCTGCAAGGATTCAGCCTTCCTCTTTCCTCTTAAGGCTCTGTGGGCCCAGCTGCTCCCTATCTCAGCTGTAGGCTGGAGGGCTCATCTCCTTCCAGGCCTGTTCAGCTACTCAGGGCTCTGCTTTCTTCCGCTGCAAACTATCAGGCGAATGGCTCATCTCTTCACAAGGGCTCTGTCCTGTCTATTGAGCTGTCGCTCTTCCTCTGTATTCTTTTTCTCTGTGTGTCTAATTCTGTGTATTTCTTCTACTGTGTGTGTCTCCTTGACTGAGTATCCTTTTATAAAACCCACAAACGGGGTGGGGACTCAAAATGAGTCGCCCTAATGACATGGTTGAATCATAGCCTTAATCATAACATAATTTAATCAAACACATCTCAGCTGAAACTAATAAAATCAAAAGGTATCACACACAGAGGAACAGACCAGTTTACAAACTGTATTTTTGGAATTCATAAATAATATGAAACTGCTACACACTCCATAATGGAACCTAGGTCTGTGATCCCCACACCCCAAATTTAACCTCCAAATTGTATATTCTTAGAGCGTGAACTCTAAGAGCTGGCACATAGTTTCCTTCTCACTTTATATCATTTCACTCTCTACAAGTCCCCTCTCTGTGAGGGATTGAAAGAGAGGCAAGGGACTTTTGGAGATAAATTGAGGACCAGTTGGAGAAAGTAACTTGAACTTGCCTGAGTTCCTTCCAGAGCTGGGAGTAAAATCTGGGCCCTCTGACTATCCCAGTGTTCAGAGCAAAATAAGTAAAACAAAAGAAACCTGAAGAACTGAAGACACATGCTTTCTAATGTCTTTTTCAACATTGGAGCAAAGATCAAACTTCGGAACAGATGGAAGGGCTTTTATAAAGCAGACTCTCAGTCTGGACCCCCTGGGTGACACGAGTTGTGTCTAGACTGTCTCTCAGGCACCAGAAGAGAACTCAAGAGGGCATTTGGTGGACACTTCCCCGTCCTACCTCCCAGGGTTCCTCGGGCTTCACTTTCATATAAAATTTCGATTCTAAATCAATTCCTGTCTCTCTAAATGACTCTGGGCTGCTTGTCATTTTAAAGATTTTAATTATTTGGAGTTGAAAATACCAGCTTTTTAGATTTCCATAAAATATTCTGCATGGTGTCACTAAGGCTACGAGCAAGCAGAGCATTACTCATGAGGTCATATTCCACACTCATCAGCGACTACTTTCCCTTGCACAAAATGAATGATGCTGTTTCTCTGCGCATGAGCAGCCATGAGGCTGAGTTTTTTTATTTCTTCTTTTCTTCATCAACTATCACATATGCTGGTTACCTGCATAGGACATCAAGCATTTTCACTTTTCATTTAACCATCCTAACAATAGACAAGGCAGGTAGTAGTATCCGGGTCTGATGGATGGGGGCACTGAAATGCAGAGAGGTAATTATTCTGCTCAGGGGTGCACAGTTTATGAGTGAGATGTGAACACAGGTACATCTGACCCCCAAGTCTCCAATGCATCCATTAAATCCCACCATCCCTATCAAAGTGTCCCCTCTTCCTGAGGGTCTCCTGAAATATGCTGAAGTCACAGTGGTCTTGCCACCTTTTCCATGTCTCTTTGCTATGAGTCATGTCTCTTAGCCTCAGTAGACCCATGCATAAAAATAGGAATGATATCTTTACCTCTTTGAATTCGTATGAAAATCCAATGGGATTATGTATACTAAAAACCTTTATAAATTGTAACACATCATACAAGGTGTATTAGTCAGCCAAAGGGGTGCTGATGCAAAGTATCAGAAAACTGTTGGCTATAAAGGGTATTTATTTGGGGTAAAAGCTTACAGTTACAAGGCCCTAAAGAGGACAACTCAAGGCTGCTTTCTCACCAAAGTCAGTTACCACGTGTTGAAGCAAGATGGCAGGCGATCTCTGCCTGGTCTCTTGGGACTTCTCAGCTGCTCTGTTCTCGTCAGCTGCAAACTATCAGGCAAATGGCTCATCTCTCTTCCTGGGACTTTAGCTGTTTGAGCCTTCTTTCTGTCACATGGCAGGACCAAAATGACCAAGTTCTCTTCTCTTCCATGTGTCTTCTTGAGTGAGTGTCCCTCTATATAGCCCCACCAAGGGGGCAGGACTCAACCAGAGTCATGCCTTACTGAGTGGTCGAATCAAAAGCCCTTAATTGATTTTAAAAACCTTTGAATTTAGCACAATTAAAGGGTATTACACACAGAGGAACAGGCCCCTTTACAAACATAATCCTTCTTTTTGGGTATTCACAAAAATAATCTCAAACTGCCACACAAAGTTAAGGCATGATTAATTATCCTTTTCTCTCTCTCTCTCTCTTTTTTTTTTTTTATTTCATGGGATTAAAAAAATAATGAATTGTCATTTAGTGGGTGCTTGCCATGTGCCAGGAACTGTTATCTCATTCCATCTTCAAGTCAAACCTACAAGGGAGGATCCTCAGCAGGCACAACTCAACTCAGCTACTTGCTAGTTTTGTGACCTTGGGCAGTTCCTTCCTCTCTTGGCCTCCCCACATATAAAAAGGGGATAACGCCAGTGCCCCCTTATGGCCACTGTGAGGCTGAAAGGAGTCAATACACATAAAGCACATAGTAAGCACCTACGCGTTTATATTTTATTTCTCACTCTGACATGGCAGAACCATCATTCAGCCCAGATCCAGCTGATTCTACGACCTTGTAGTGCTTTGTGTTATGGTCTATAATCTCTAGGGGTGAGTTTACATATATGTTTGCTTCACCTGATTCAAAATGTTTTAAGGACAGGGACCATGTCTTCTTAGTCTTTATGTTAGTTATGGTACCTGGCAGAAAGTGGAAATAACAAATGTTTGTGGAATTGAATTAGACAGCCTCTGGTTTCACCAATTTGATTTGGCTGTCGCATCAGGGAAGCTGGATCCCAGGGCAAGGAAGCCAGAAAAGAGGGAAATGGGCCATTGGAGAGATGCTGACAGAAGAGAAAATCCACTGTAAAGAGCAAAGGACTGGGAGGTGAGCTGAGACCTCATTTTCCTCTTAGGTACCTACATCAAAGGATTAAGCAACAGATAACTTTTATTTGGTAGAGGGGATGAAGGGATTATAAACTGGAAACTTGGAAATGCTGAGGGTCTTTTAGACTTTTCCTGTGGAGAGCTAAGGGGCCAGGTATAGAACCTGGAGAGGAGGATGCAAGAGCAGGATGTTCAAGGTTGAGTGATGGGTTTGAGGAAGGACCTCTGAACTTGTCACAGCTGACAAAGCATGTCACCTAGGGTGCCAGTTCTTAAGCAATTGCCTCTCAGCTCCATCTCCCCTTCCTGTATTCTGCTTTGTGATGCTTCCTGAAAGGCTCTGCCAATGGGCGCTGGAGGGAAGCTGCAGGCTGGAGGCTGGAAGGGACTAGCCTCCTGGTCCCCTCAGAGCACTGCTGCTGCTCCTGGCAATGCCGGTGGGTCCAGGAGCACGAGCCTCATCGCACCCCCCTGTTCAGAGACCCCAGCACCCATGAAAGCCCCTCAAGTCCCTCCTCTGGGCTCCAAGACACTTCTGCTTCCTCCTCCTCAGAGGTCTGGGCCTTAAACTTCGAGGACACTGCCACAGCTTTTAAGTATTATTCACTCCAGCACCTTCCTTTGTTACCTCAGCCCTACAAGGGGTAAAGTTCTTCCTTTGTCTTTTTTTTTTCCTCCCCTATTTGTTTTTTTTTTTTTCCTATTTATATATATTAGAGAAGTTGTGAGCTTATAAAACAATTACACACAATGTGAAAAATTCCCATACATTACCCTTCCACCAACACCGTGCATTGTTGTGGAACACATATCACAGATTATGAAAGAACATCATCAGACTATTACCACTGACTATGGCCCACAGCTCACATCGGGCATATTTTTCCACACGCCCCCTACTATTAACACCATGTATCAGTACTGCATATTTGTTCTAGTTCATGAGAGAACTTTTTCATATTTGTACTGTTAACCACAGTCCATCATCCACCACTGTGTTATACAGTTCCATGTCTTGTACAATCCAGCCAAAGTGTACTCAGTGGCTCTCACTTTTATCACAGCATTGTTAAGTCATTGCCTCAGTAAGTTTGTGAATGTTTTCCCTAGGCCAAAAGAAGAAATCCCATCTGCCTTCTTACTGACCTGTAGCGTCCTTTGTCTTTTTAGTTACCTAGTTAACATCCCTTCTATATTTAATTCTCTGTGTTAGAAACGCACACACAAACACAAGAAACTGGTGTGGTTTCTGTCTCATGACTGGCCCCTGGCTGATATCATGGAGGCCGGACGGGAGAGAGAGATTTAACAAGATTCTCTGGGCTCTAGCCCGGTGGTCACAGCAGATTCTAATTACAGGGAAAAGACCAGAAGAGCCAACACACAGCCTACATCTAAACAACGAAATGAGGGGGAAAGGTGGTGGATAAGTTACTTAGGGATAAGGCATTTGCTTCAAGCCCCAATACTCCGCTCACTTTGGGAAATTTCAAAGGTGCCATCCGTACCGCTCTCCAAGTACAGTACCTTCTCCCTGCAAAGACAAGACAGCAGGCCCATGACCTTCCCTCTGCTTTCGTTTCCTTTCTTTACTCAAATAAACCTCAGTGCTGTCAGGAGAGGCTCAGTGAGGTGCAGGGCGTGGGGTTGACATGTCCAGGCTGGGTGGAACAGGACAGCAGGGGCACTTCGTATGTCCCTTACGTGGCTCCTCAGCCAGGGGTTCAGCCATATTTAGTTGTAAATGATAAATAGCATCAAGTGAGAAAGCACAGGCCTGGAGTCTCCTCAGCACAGGGTCCTTCCCACCCTGCAGGGTCCTAAGGGACTTAGCCTGAACCTGAATACAATGCTATCAGACATGTCCCTGTAGGCTGTTTTTCAACAACTTCCTCCCCAAATAAGAGGCCTCAAAATGGCCTGCTTATTTGGCCACTTGACATGTAGTAGGTAGATCGTCTTTTTCTTGTGGAAAACATGAACTTGACAACCTGGATAACAAGGTCATTTTTCTTGGCAGAGTTTTTCTTTTTTCTTTAAAGCAATTTTATTGAGATATAATCACATATCATAACAATCCATCTAAAGTGTACATTCAATGGTTTTTGGTAAAATCAGAGTTGTGCATTCATCACCACAATCAGTATTAGAGCATTTTCATTATTCCAAAAAGAAAAACTCTCTAACCCTTAGCAGTCACCTCTCAATCCTCTATCCTTCCCCTGCCATACATATCTTGTAATCTAATTTCATATCAATAAATTTATTTATATTTACAATTTATATAAATGGAATCAAACCATATGCAGTACTTTGTGTATGGTTTCTGTCACTTAGGATCATTTTTTTATAACTGATGAAAAAGATTAATATATTACTATTCACTACAGTCTATAGTTTGCTTCAGGGGTATTTTTACCCAAATATCACCCTATTATTAACATCTTGTACTATTAAAGTACATTTGTTCTCATTCATGGAAGAACATTCTTTTATTTGTACTACTGACCACACTCATCATCTGCTACAGGGGTCACTATGCTATACAGTTCTATGTTTCATCTTTAGCTTCCCTTCTAGTGACATACACAACCCTACACTTTTCCTTTCAAACACAATCATACCCCCATATTGGCGCTGCTAATTACATTCACTTTAATGTGCTATCATCATTTCTATCCCATTCCAAACATTTACAATCATTGGCAGGGTTCTCTGGGATTCAGATTTCCTTTATTTGATTTTGGGAGAGGAGGAGTTGAACAGGGTGGGGGTAAAGGGAAAAACCCTGGCTCCTCATTTCAAATGTCTGCATCTATTCTCTTACTGTTAGCACCCCATCCGTGAATTACTGTTTTCAGCTTGCTTCTGGGCACCATGCTGTTTGCCCTGGGTTTGGAAGGGTGTTGGTGGAGGGCGGGGTGGGCCGGAGCTACAGTCCCTGTGCAGAGGGGCTATAGGTGTACATCTTCCAAAAGAAAATGTGGGAGAAGGAGCTCCAAAGCCTTGAACTTCCTGGAGTTGATAAACTCGTTTCTCCCTGCCTGTCATGAGGGATTCTGTCTGCTCTGTCCACTCCTCCACGCTTGTTCCGTGTGTTGCTAATGAACCAAAACCATGTCCATGCTCAGGGAGGCTTTGGTTGGCTCCCCTTTCTCTGACTGTAACAAGGAAGTAAGCTGAGGGGGTATAAGGAAGAGCCCGCCCATCTCCCAATTGCCTAAAGAGACTGGAGCAGCCCTGCCTGGGCTGAGAGTGACAGCTGAGGCCTTCAAGTTCTCTGCAGCTACCTTTCAGAGGCCCGCGTTCCTGCCATGTCCTCCTTCCTGGGCTGCTCTCGCTTTTGGCCTGATGCAGCAGGCAAGGCATGCTGGATGTGTTGCGAATATGAAGTATTTCCTTGCTAAGAGGAAGTGAGGGGAGACAGAGAGGCTACAAGGACATCAGAGATGCTGTCTCCTCCCTTTCCCTGTTCTTAATGGCTCTTGATTGTGGGTGGCTGAAATATGGGATCCCCTCAGTTGACTGTTAAAAGCCCTTGCAGCTCTATGCCAAAGGCACCAGAGCAATCCAAAAAACAGCTGAAGAGTTTGGTCTGGAGGCTGAGTATTTGAGGGCTGGCCGCTTGGTGAGTTTCCCACTGTTTGATCTCACCACAGTTTTCAACTGTTTAAAAATATTACAGGTGAAATAAAAAAAAAAAAAAAAAAAATATTACAGGTGAGGGAAGCAGCTGTGGCTCAATCAGTGGGGCTCCCGTTTACCATATGGGAGGCCCCGGGTTCGGTTTCCGGGGCCTCCTGGTGAAGGCAGGCCCGCCCGCATGGCGTGGTTGGCTGACCCAGCGAGCACAAGCAGCAAGGGGGGGATAAATGAATTAAAAAAAAAATATTACAGGTGATAGTAGAGGTTGGACTCAAACATTCGAGCCAATTAAAGCAAAAATGGCACGTTCTGGAAAGGCTAGAGAACGGATATAAAAATATGAACATGGACAAAATGCATTGTCTGCAAAACACTTTGACATAAATCAGCCCATCTTTGTTGGTTTTTCCCTTTCTTTTTGTCCCTATTCCTTCCTTCCTTCCTTCAACAAATATTTATTGAATGCTATGTGCAAAGAAATTTCAAAGGCACAGGAGAGACACTATAATCAGTATAATATTCCTTTTCTCAAGAAGTTTACAATCTGGTGGAGGAGATAAGTAGGGGCTAAACTAATCTAAGTTTTTAGTTTAGATATTGGTTAAATTAATTTAAAGAATGAGGTCTAAACATAGTACTATGGGAATCCAAGGAGCAGATATTGCAAGTTGAGGTGCTACATGAGGGGAAGGGCTCTTTGGACCTGCACAATGGCAAAGGGAGGGAGGGAGGAGAAGGCTCTCAAGGCCTGAAGAGGTGGAGTGAGCAAAGACGTTATATGAGCAAACCCAAGTGCCAAGACACAGATGAACTATTTTGAGCATGGTCAATTTGAAAAACAATCAGGACATCCAAGTGGGCACATTAGCAGGCTACTGGGCTGCCAATTGTTGAGAAAGAGTTGAGGTTGGAAGCAGGCTTCAAGAAAGCAGAAAATCCGTGTTGTGTGGTCTTTCCCACTGCACCTCAACAGAGTGGTTGCTCAAAGAAGTTGATGTAACTTATAGCGATAACCTAAGATTTCTTGTCACTTTCAATCAATTCTCAAAATGCAAGAAGTTGAAAACCTAGGCTAGAATCACTCAGTGCCTCAGGTTTACCCTGCTTGCTGTTGCTGCTTGGCCTTGGGTCTCTTGGCATGAGTTTTAGTATCTAAATTTCATTTAAGTGTGGTATTATTTTTTCCAAGTTCCAATAAATTAATTAATACTTTGGTCAAAAAAAGATGAAAGAGTGAAATCGTCTTCATCTGAGGTTAATCTACATTAACTCCAGAGTGTTTCCTCGTCCATTCCCAAAGTTTTGGCCAACAGATGTCTGGATTTATTATGAAAATATAATGTTGCATTTGTATTTGTTCCTCAGATCTATCTTCTTTAATGTTACTGATTTAGAAATTTTAATGACTGTAGAATAAATTTCCACAGCTGCTTTTGATGACTGGTGAGTAATTTTCATGATTAATCCAATTTACCAGGAATTTCATTCTATGCTTACCAGGTTCAAGGCAATGAGCTAGCAGTTACAAAATCAAAAATGAATGAGATAGTCCTCCTTGACAAAAGCTTACAATTTAGTGAAAGGAGAAGGTCTAGAAATGCTCATAAACATGAGGCTAATTTTTTTTCCCAAAAAATCAAAGTCCTGACAAGCTTACTGTGATTTGCAGAGTTATCCTTCCGCTGACTAATATAAAATCTATTGGGACAGGAACCCCACACTTGGGGTTTAGGGGTAAAAGATGAATGCGAGTGGTCTATCAGTCCATCCCCTACCCAAATCCCTATTAGCAGAGTACATCCTGGGAATGTCTTCCTCTGAGGCGGGATGGCTGTGAACTCAGACCCTCAGGAGCCTGTCCGCATCCATGACAGCACTTCCTTGCATTGACCTCCACTGAGGTGCCACCTGTAGCTGGGAGCAGAGTAAGGCGGACAGCCCCAGGCAGCGAGTCCTCGGGGCCATGGGACATGTGGTCTGGCCTGGGGGCTCTCCCCTGGCTGTCTGGGTGAATCTGCATCTCCGAGGGTGCAGCCTGGCAGGGTCTCCTCTAAAAGTTCCACAGGGGCTTCTCATGCACATGGAGTGCTGGGAACCGCTGCTCCAGCCTAATGCAACTTGCTTATCTGGCTCTGCCAGAGGCCACAGGCATCACTTTTCACTATCACATTTGCCTGCACTGAGACCCAAATCAGTAGCACTGTCCATTTCAAACATATTAGCTAACATTTAATGCGCACTTACTAGGTGCCAGGCACCGAGCTGGGAACCTTACCTACCTTTTGATATTTCATCTTCAAAACAACCTTAGGAAGACATTATTATTAGTTCTCCAGTTTACAGATGGAGAAACTGTAACTTATGGATTTTAAGCAACTTGCTTAAACTCATGCAGCTCTTCAAGGCTGCAGTTGGGGCTTGAACCCTGTCTGCTTGGCCTCAGAGTTGGTGCTACTAACCACTAAGACGTACTGGCTCATTTATATATGTGGGTCCAGTTCTGGGGCTCGCCACCACCCCTTCCTAGGGGCCAGGCTCAGGGATTATAGAGAAAAGTAAGAAACAGCCCCCGTGAAGCTGAGGTATGTCATTTTCAACAGAGATGGGCAAGAAGGGTCAGTTGCAGGGGTGGTCTAACCTAAGGCTGCCAGGAGAAACTATCGAGAAAGGCGCGATCAGATCGAGGAGTTGTTCCTGGTAAATGGTCCTCGGAGCAGCTGATAACCTGAGCCAGTTGGCTTGACTATGGAGAAAGGTGTAGAGGGTGAGGCGGGAGGCGAGGATTCCCTGGATTCTGAGGGACTTGGGTCTGAGGCCTGATTCAGTTACCTGGGGGGACCCTGCCAGGTTGACCCACGGATTGAAGGGTTAGGCAGTGGGATCCCTACAAGGAATCACACGTAAAAGAACCTACACAGAGCCCGGTGCCTTGGGGCCAATCAGGGAATAAATGGCGGTTAATTGGGCAGGGAGGACTCAGAGGAAAAAGGGTCCTGGATGAGAAAAGACACCAAGTAGGCAGAACCAAGGGAACCCATTCGTTTAACACCAGAAGAGGGCTTCCTTTCCTCTTAGCAAGGAGAAAGGTAGAAGTCAGAGCGAAGCTAAAAGGGGGGCAACAGGGCAGGGTGGGAAGAAGGTAACACCTGTGAACTGATCAGGAGAGACGCCTGGGAGTTTCCCTTTAATGCAGAGGTTGCAAAACGGACAGCTCATGTGTTGTTTTGTGTTTTAATCTGAATTATTTGCCTACATCTAAAAATCAGGAAGGGTTACACCATCTGGCTTTCTAACTTAGCTTTAAAAAGTAGAAGATGTGACAACACTTGGCTTGCATGTCTATGAGGCAGCGGCGGCGGCCCCTTCGATGATGGGGCTGCAATATCCTATTGACAGGCTCTTTACCAATGACTCCCAACCTTTACCTGAATCCCCTAACTTGATTATAGCCCCTGAATATGTGAACTGACAACCCTAAGTTTAGATACTTTGGTCAGGAGGCAGTAAAGCTCAAATTCCCCTACAAGTAGTGTAGCAGTTTGATATTGTTTATAAATTCCAAAAATAGATACTGGATTATGTTTGTGAACTGGTCTTTTCCTCTGGGCATATTATATTGTATTGGATTCAGAGGTTTCAGTTTTACTTGATTACATTATGATTAAGGCTTTGATTGAGTCCCCTTGGTGGGCGGGGACTGACAGAGAAAACTACAAGGCAGAGCAGAGGAGTTAGTTGTTTTGAGCTGGAGCCCAGGAAGTAAGCACACAGAGGAGCAGAGCAGCCGAGCCCAGAGATAATCTAGCCCCGGGGAGAGAGACAGAGCCATTTGCCTGATAGTCTACAGCTGGCCTTGTGGAGAGAGCACAGCAGCTGAGCCCAGAGAAAAGCGAGCCCTGGGAAGAGAGGAACCCAGGAAGGCTGACCCCTTGCAGATGTTGGCAGCCATCTTGCTCCAACACATGGCAACAGACTTTGGTGAGGGAAGTAACTTATGTTTTATGGCTTGTTAACTGTAAGCTTCTACCCCAAATAAATACCCTTTATAAAAGCCAACAGATTTCCAGTATTTTGTATCAGCACCCCTTTGGCTGACTAATACAAATAGGAAGCGGCTATAAGGCCAAGAGGCTCTCCATGTAGGACAGTCCTGTGGCTGGTTTTGGGGTCCACGCTTTAAGTTAGGAGAAACAATCGTGAAGAGGCCAGGCTACCATGTGCATTGTGATACACAGCCATGAGGCAGCCACTGACCCAAGTGTTTCCAGCCACCTGCAGCCCCCACCACTCCTCAATCAGAGTTCTGCACATTACAGGCAGTATCTCCTTTGACAATAACATGGCTTCAAGGCATGTAATATCTCACTTAAAAGTCCTATGAGACAAATATTGCTGTCCCCTTTTTACAGAGGAGATCATGGAGGCTTAGAGACAGAAGTCATTTGCTCACACAGCCAAGGTTTAAACATAGCTCATGGACTTGAGCTCATGGTGCAGAGGCTATCTTTAAAAGGATTCCAAGGTCAAGTAAGTTTGGGAAATGCTAGCTTCAGGTTTCTTACTGAAAAACTTTGCAGAAATGTTAAAATACTAACAGGCTTTGTGTATCTCCAAATAAAGGAGATAATTTGTCTCCAAAAATTAACCATGAAATCTTCTTTTGCAAGGAATGTAGCATGGGGAATGCAGTGTTGGAAAGAGTGGATTCTGGAGCCAAATGATTCAAAACTTGCAATTATGGGTTAAGTAGCACAGACTCTGCAAACCAAATCAGAGGTGTGTAAACCTTATATTTTTGGAGATATTATTTCATTTACAAAAATCATTTAGCTGATGAGCCCACCTTTTCCTCACTAATCTGAAATCTCCTCAATGAAAATAGACCCTGTAATAAATTCTATTCATCTGAAATTCTATTCAAACGATTCTATCACATCTACAATAGTAAGATAATTAAAAACAATCTTACACGTACAGGATATTTTGACATTTACTGTTTTACACATTCTTCAATACAACTGTTGTGAAGTAGGAATCACTGCAGTCCCATCTTACAGAGGAAGAGAATGAAGCCTAAAGACGTTAAATGAATCGACAAAGGTGAAAGAGTTCCCAAGTAAGTGACGGAATGTTAACCCACTGAAACACATCTTAAAGAGGTGCAAGATACCAATGTAGCAACGAAATACAAATTTAAGCATGACTAACATAGTTCTGATATTAAATGCATTTTCTTATTATTCATTTGAAAGTTAGTTATATGGTTAAGTCATGTAGCTCCCTCCATATTAACCCAATTAACGACACATTCCTCAACTGTGGTGGTTTGCAGGGAATATATTATAACGGGGATTCTAAATAAGGTAGCATAGTCACATTGTGATTACAAGGACTGTAATACACCAGAGAGCCAAGCTGAAAAACCAATCGTTTTTAAAACAGAAATATGAAAGGTTTTTCTTTTCAACCTACGCAAAGGTAAATATTTATTTTTCCCCCGCACAATTCTGTTTTCTTTTTATATATAGTTCTGCCTAAAGATCTCTAGCCCCATGTTTGGGTCTGAAAAGGAATATGGGAAACAGGAGATTCCAATAATCATAACGCATTTCTCCTCCCTGGGCTGCCTCTTGTCATTTAGTTTCCCCGTAACCTAATTCTTATTCTGATCAGAGCAGAAGGAACTGAAAGCCGGGATTTTATTAACACCACCTATATCTAACCACACTCAGGCACATGCACAAACACAGCCCTCTTGTTTTCTAATTATACATTTTACAGATGAGCTTCTTGGGCTGCTCTTGATGCAGATGATGAATAAAATAGCTTTTGGTTTTAAAGATTTATTTCAAAGACCTGTTTGTTAAATGCTATTTGGGGGGTAGATACATATCTCTGGAAGATAAAAAAAAAAAAAAAAAAAAAAAGAAAAACCTGCCTGATAAAATAGCCACACATCAAGGATGTATGCTTCTGACAGAACCTAAGATGCTCTTTCTCCAAAGGACACATTCTAAGACATAAATACAACCCCCCAACACACACACAAAGAGGGGGTGGATGGAGAGAAACAGAAGTTCCTTTTAAAAGGGCTTTAAAAATCTCTTTTAAAATATATATAATTCCTATCCAGAGAGGAATAAGTACTTGAAAATATCAATGGCTGAGATTTGCTGAAAGTCAAACCAAAAAACCTGTTTGTTAGCTCATTTGTTTAGGGGTGGTCCAGGGGAAGAGGAAGATGATGGTGTTGCACAGTTGCTCAGTTCTGGAGGAGAGTTGGGTAAATTCTGCTATTTCTGTCTTGCAGTATGGATAGATGGGCTTAGGAACAGAAAAGGAAGAGTGGAAAGCAGAATTCTGGTAAGGGAGTGGTGTAAGCAGCCAGAGGTAGGCAGCTGAACTTTGTGCTCTGGTGTCCCACCTTGCCAGGCAGAAACCCAGGGTTTGCCTGTGCCCTCAGGGTGAGTGTGGGGGTGGGTACTGCAGCTGGTGGTCATTCTAGAATAGAAATGGTGGCAGTAGAGCCTGGAAAATCCCTCTTCCTGCTTTTTAAACCCTGCCCCCCCAAAACTGGGTGGAAAAACCATTTAATCCTTAGGCAGCAGCAATAATTTCCACAGGAAATTAAGTGCAGAATGCCTCATGTGTAGGCACACAAAAGAGAGCCCATCCAACGCAGACTATCCCAGTGGAAACAGTTGCTTGCCTGGGCCAGGTGGGCAGAAAAGACTGGGAGGTTGATCGTGTGTACTGGTGACGAGTACAAACCAGACAGTTTGAGTTCAAAACCTGGCCCCACCATTTACTGTTTGAGCTGTGTGGCCTTGGCCTGTTAGTTAACCTTTCTGGGTCTCAGTCTTCTTATCTGTAAAGTAGGGATATCAACTGTATCCAGGTAATAGGGTTTTTATGAGGATTAAATAAGCCAGTTTTTATAAAGTGCTTCGAACAGATTCTGGAAGCAAGATATTAGGATCTGTTAAACAAACAAATCTAATTGTACATATAGGAGAGAGGGAGAGCTGGTTCCTGCCATTGAATAAACTGATTCGTGAATAATGCAAATAGCATCCAATTTTTTCCTAGAATATTTAAACTGTCATACAAATGAAATCCCTTGGAAGAAGAGCCATCTTCATTTTATAAATGGGGAAACTGAGGCACTAAGAGAACTTCCTTGGGTATGTATAATTCTTTTGTAAGCTCTGCAAATTGCCTCCCCTCGGGCTGCAGCCACAGCGGGTGCTCAATAAATGCTTGTGGCCTGAGTGAATTTCCTGAGGTCTGAGAACCAACCAGGAATGTAGCCGAGACAAAAATATCCTTCTTTATTCTCATTTCATTCCTTTTATGGATTCTAATTATTAAGGAAGAAAAGTGATTTATCTGGCATACTGAACCATTTGCATTCTTATAATGACTTTTTTTTTTTTTTTTAAAAAAGCATGGGAGCTATGTATCGGGCATCAGGAACACTCAGTCAGTCCTTGGTAAAAAGTTTCTTTAAAGAGTGTCAGTAGTCTAATGATGAATGAATGAGGGCTGGAAATCACCAAACACTGCAGCACATTCATTTTTTTTTTAAAAGAAGTTTTCCCTCTGTCTCTTATTTTTATTCCTATCCCCCAAACAGCAAACACTTAATTACTGATTTATTTCTCCCCAGCCCCTCATTGTTTGCACTTGCTGTGTCTGTTCGTCTTCCTTGTTTCTTTAGAAGGCACCGGGAACTGAACCCGGGACCTCTGATGTAGGAGGGAGGCGCCTAATTGCTTGAGCCACCTCTGCTCCCTGCTTTGCTGTGTAACTCATGTTTTTATCCTTGCATCTCTTGTTGTATCATCTTGTTGCATCAGCTTGCTGCGCCTGCCCGTCACGCCAGCTCACTGTCTTCTTTAGGAGGTACCGGGAACCAAACCAGGGACCTCCCATGTGGTAGGAGGGAGCCCAATTGCTTGAGCCATATCTGCTTCTGCACATTCATTTCTTAAAGGCCCATTAGGCCTTGGATAAGCACTAATTTAATAAGCCTCAAACATCTCCTATATGAGCTTCATAGGTTACCTTGCTCTGAAAAATCTCAAGTCATCAAAAATACACCAACATATTACATCATGGCACCTGCAAGGTTGAGCAGTGTTGTGTCAGTGATGGCAACATAAGCTCTGATGTTCCATGCCTCACACTTTAAAAAAAAAATTTACCCCCCACTGTTTGTGCTTCACTGTCTGCTCTGTTTGTTCATTATATGCTCTCTGTGTCTGCTAGTCCTCTCTTTAGAAGGCACCGGGAACTGAACCCCGGACCTCCCATGTGGAAGGGAGATGCCCAATCGCTTAAACCACCTTTGCACCCTGCTTGTTGTATCTCTCATTGTGTTTCTTCATTGCGTCTCCTCGTTGCATCATCTCGTTGCGTCAGCTCTCTGCGCCAGCTTGTCATGTCAGCTCACTCTCCTGCTCATCTTCTTTAGGAGGCACTGGGAACCAAACCCGGGACCTCCCATGTGGTAGGGGGGCACCCAACTGCTTGAGCCACATCAGCTTCCCTCACACTTTTTTTTCCCCACACACTTTTAACATAAAGGAAAACCGTCCTAATTTGCTAAAAGCCAGTGCAAATATATATATTTTTTCACTTCTGCAAAGGTCATCTTCCCAGCTTATAAAATCTGATTAAAAGTTGGCCCAACCCCAGAGAGTTAGTCATCTAGAAATAAAGGCTCTGACACAAAGTATCAGACAGAACCATAGGAAATTGCTAATGATTGCCCATTTTGACCGCAAAAGGGCAATTTCACATGGTTCAACATAATTGTTGTGTAACTTTGGACAAATCTCTAAATTCTCTAAATCTCAGTCTTATCATCCAAGAAATGGGGAAACAGTCCTTTCTTTGTGGTGTTATTGTAAAGATTATAGAACATACATGCAAAGTCCTGAGCACAGCAACTGTGGTCCATAGTGCTTTTTAATAAAGGTTAGTCATGATTCATAGTCCTGATATTAGCAACTGGTTCTGGTGTTGATTTACTGAAGTAAATCTGAACTGGAAGCACCTTACAGGAGTCACTTTAATAAAAGCCTTGCTTCTTCAGAAGCCACCTTCATGCCCCCCATGCACAGGCTGGACACCTAACAATACCCTTCTTTCTTCTCTTTCGCTCTTCGGCCTGAAGAGCAGCTGCAGTTTTCACAAAGCAGCTGTCAGCTGGGGGAAGGTTCTGGAGCTGCAGAGTAAACAAGCAGGCCCGCGTCTCACACACACCTGGCTGGGAAATTCTGCCTGTGAGAGCAGCCTAGAGTTATGGCTTCCTGTGGGACGGTGGTCAGCAACAAACTTGGCAGCTTCTTCAGCAGCCTTGCTAGCAGGCTAGGGCATGGGGTGGATTTGGTTTTTGTGTTTTTTTTTTTTTTTGAAAAAGCAAAGTAAAACACATATAAAGAAGCATTCTGAAAATTTTCTGCCCACTTTGGTCTCTCCTCGTTTCTCCTTTTTTTTTTAAACTCCCTTTTGCATTCTTAGTTAAAAGGGCACATGAGTGTTCTGAAATTGTTTCTCTGGCATGAGTTTTCTCTCCCCAGCTACAACGGGCGCCCTCTACAACCCAGGAGCCCCATGCACAGGGCTGGGCTCTCAATAAAGAGACGGCGAATAACTGATGCTGAAAAAACGCTTGTGAAAATGGCTCCTGAGCCTCTACCCTTCCGCGCACGTTTAGGCACTGCAAACCTTCAGACCAGAAACCATGTTCTTTTGAGGCTGCCTGTAAACTCTGTCATGCTGCTGTGATTTGAGCTACTTACCCGCTTTATGCACACAGAGGGATGGCTTTCCAGAACCAAGGAATCTACCACTTTTCCACCAGCTCCCTTTATCCTCTATGTTAAACAAACCTAAGTCTTGGCAAGCGCCGATTTATGTTTTTTTTTCCCCATTAATTGCACATATTGACAGATATTTACATCAGACATGAAAACCAGTATTCCATGTGGAAAGGGAAGATGAGGCCAGTGAATGGCTTTCCCGACTTTCACATCTCCAGAAAGGTCTCCCAAGGCAGAATGGTAATTGACATTTTGGTTGGCAGTATCCTGTACTGTCTTGTACACACAGGGATTTCATAACCAAGGCCTTAGTCTCTCCTGTGATGTAAGTAGGGGGTGCATTACACCTATTTTACAGAGAAGGAAACTGGGTTCTGAGCAGTTCAGCATCTGGGTGAAGAGCTTCATGGCAGGTGCCGCTGCTGGCCTTTTGGGGGTGGGGGTGAGAATGGGCTTGGAGGAGGGCGGAAGCTGTTAGGAAGTTTCTGTGTGGTGGTCTTTCTGGCCCAGCAGGTGACAATGTAGCAAAAACACCGAGGTATTGAGTTCTTCAAATAGAAAATGGGGGTAAGACAGTCCAGAGAACGAAATGTATCTTAAGATGCCATCATCTACCTTTTCTTGCTTCTACCTCCATGTTTTGACAAAGGAAAAACAGATAAAACCAAAAAAAAAAAAAAAAAAGGACAAAGCAGGATAAGATGGGCACTTGATCCCAAATGAGAGGGCAATTTTAAATAGATTGCCAAGTATGTGTCTTATTTGCATTGCCAGCAAGTGACAGTGTTGCCATGGTGATGACTTATCTGTACAGAAGGGAAATAACCATAGAGAAAAATCATCAATGGCTCAACAAGGTATCAGCTGGTAGTCACAGACGATGAGGCACAAGCATCCCTTCCATGTGGGTTGTAAAGCATGTTCAAAGGAGCACACGAATAACATTGGTTGGGGAAAAAATAACTTGGACTCAAAAAATAGGCATTAAAGTTTCATTATTTATCCTATCTATGGGGGAAGCCATTCAAGTAAAAAATAAGAATTGTCCAAAAAAAATTTTTGGTGCATTTGCTTTCACTTTTAAGTACATCTATTAACTCTTGACAGAGCAGGTGAAGAAGGCTTTTATATACAAGCACTTAATATAACCATCTAAGTACACGTAAAGCATCTCTCTTACATACGCACATAGACATTTACATCTATAATAGTTGTGAATTATTGAGTGTTTACAGTATGTCAGCCACTGTTCTAAGGATTTTGCACATATTGAATTCAGTTCTCACAATCACCTTATCCCATAGGGTCAGGAATTTAATATTATTCCCATTTTATAGAGGAGAAAACAGGCCTAGAAGTTTCATACCCCAGTAGTAAGTGGTAGTGTTGGTGTTAGAATCCAGGCAGTCTGGTTCCAGAGCTCGTGTCTAACCACTACTTTATTATTTATCTTTGCATCTCTCTCTCTTTTTTTAAAAAAATAACTACCTACTTAATGGAAAAAGTAACAAAGTCCACTCCACCCTCCAAGCCCATGCACATAGGCATCTCCATTTTGGCCAGTCACACATGGTTTGTAACCCAGGCTGGATGTTGTAAAGGGGAGTTTGCTTGAGCACGGACCCCACCACAGTCCAGAGTTCCCTTCCCCAGGGTGCTGGAGCCCTGCCCAGAGAGAATGGGCATTGCCTGAGCTGCTAAGAGAGGGCGAGGGCGTGGAGGTACAGGGGCCCTGGCTGTGAACCCTCTTAAATGGGCACCGAACAGGTGCTAAGGAAGGAGATACCAGAGGACTAAAATACTATTCATTCTTATCAACATGGAATTGAAATATTATCAAATTTCAGGGAACTTCAATTTAAGTTTAA
Organism: Tolypeutes matacus; assembly: GCA_026826555.1. Classification (NCBI taxonomy): domain Eukaryota; kingdom Metazoa; phylum Chordata; class Mammalia; order Cingulata; family Chlamyphoridae; genus Tolypeutes; species Tolypeutes matacus. The sequence goes on from JAKSZT010054399.1 coordinate 11,987,553, forward strand.
TATTTGCAAGAGGACATTATGAAAGACACGATGGCATTGAAATTATTTTTTGATCAAAAGTTATTGCCTGATGTTGGTAAGTCATGCTTTCTGGATCTCTATGATTTTCAAGGATGACATGGTCTGCTTCTCTAATGTTTTGGTAAGCAGTTTGAAGGAAAAAGAGAATGTAATTAGAGCCTGTAGAAATGATTGTGAAGGAAGAAAATTTTGGGAAATCATAAAATTACACCCAATCCCACAACATATTCCAGATTCATCTTATATTTTCCCTGCCCCAGCCATAGAATCTGCCCTTTCTACAAAGAGCACCTGCTTCCTTTTTGTGGTGAATAGTACTTAGAAACCAAGATCCAAACACTAACTGTGCTCACTACTACTTTTGCCTCATTGTTCAAGGAGGGACTCAAAGTTGGCAAAGCTAGGGAAGGAGGGGGAAATACATACACACATTCACACATACATTCATATTTCGATCTAAAAAACTATGACTTAATAACAACCCCTCTGATTCCATTCTACCAACCAAGGTTTATTCTTGCCTTTCCTTTTTCCATATCCATAACTCCCTTCTCCAACAGGGAGAAACCTGACTCCCATTGCCCTGAATATATTTACTTTTGCTCAAGCTAGAATATACTCATACCACTGCAAAAAGACACTCCTAACTAGAGTTCAATTTTTTACAGTCTTTTAAAATTTTACATAAAATGACACATACAAATCATAAGAGTAAATTTCCATGGAGTATGATAGATGCATACAACTTAATAATCTACCTCTCTCCCCATCAAGATGGGGAGAGAAAATACAAAAAACAAAACAAAACAAAACAAAACAAACCCAGAAATGTGGGTCTAAGAACAGAAAATACACACGTGGGTCTAAGAACAATGGGGATATGTCAAAAGGACATAGGAATTAGCTTGAAGGTGCTCACAGAGACCAAATCTTGGAAAATTAGAGGTTTGAAATTTCTAAAAAATACTATTAATGGATTGTAACCCATTGAATAAAATAAAAATAAAGTCTTCCTGATATAAATGAATGAAGGATAAATAAATAAATGGAGGAGGAGGAAAAGCTCTTCCTTATAGTAGAATGTCAATTATAAATATTAATTTCCAAGTATCATTAATGGATGATACCTGAGAATAAAAGTTTGATGAAAGGCAAGAGATTCAGAGTGTCTATTATTTACAAAGGGAAAAAGACTAACTTTATGGTGGAGAAACACAGTGGGCACTTCCTTAACCTACTGAACAAAGCCATCATGCCAACATGGGAGGAAACTGACATCACGCTCCTCCTGACAAGGACAAGCCATCCCTCCTGTGCTATTCCTTTCAAGAGCACACAATCTGAATCTCACCATAAGGAAACTTTGGAAAAATCATTTGGAAACACACTCTAATAAATAACTGGTCAGTCTCTTCAAAGAATGGCAAGGTCAGGAAGCACAAAGAACGACTAGAAACTATTTCAGAATAAAGGAGACCAAAGAGACAACTAAATGCAAAGTACGAAATCTTACTGAATCCTGGAATGGGAAGAAAATAGCAACAAAGGACATAACTGGGGCAACTGCAAACATGTGTATGTATCTGAGTTTAGGGCATTCTGAGTAAAGGGCATTCAAGTGTTCCTTGAACTATTCTTTCAAATTTTCTGTAATTTTGAATTTATATGAAAATGAAAAGTTACCAAACAATCACATCAAGTATTAAAAAAAATCTAGAAAGGTAATACAGGCATATAGTAAATAATATGAATGTGATGAGTATAAAATAAAAAGGGTATTTCTCTTCTAACCCAGTCCATTTGTCTCCCTTCCCAGATGTAATCATGCTAATAATTTCTCGTTTATTCCTCTAAGGATTTTCTGTGAATACACAGAGGCATGCTTATATATTAATCCATGTGTTCTGAATTTTTACTTTTTTCTCCTTAGTAGTATTTCTTATAGATTGTTTCACATCAACACGTAGAGCTGCCTTATTCTTTTTCACTGCTGTATGTTATTGCTAGAATGCATTCCACAATTTATTTAACCAGTCTGGATGTGATGTAAGTTTAGGATGTTTTCAACCTTCTATGATTACAGATACCTGCTCCATACATTAGACCTATTTTTTGTAAAAGCCTCTCCTAATAATGTTTAACAAAGTAGCTAAGAAACACATGCAGTTAGCATTTTCACCACTTAAATACAAATGCAGCTGCTGAAGTGTACCATGGAATAAGTTTGCTAGCATTCACTGTGTAGTGTGCTAAACATTTCTTCAATTTTAACTATAATTTTATATGGCAAATCCAGTTAGTCAGAGACTATAGAAAGTACATTTTAACTGAAAATGCTCTACTTATTTCATTCACTAAACATTACTGAATGTTGCTTTGACCCAGAACTGGTGTTGGTATTAGAGGGAAAGCCAGTGCTGGGCAATGGAGATAAAGGAATAAAATTTAACCATCTGCATGCAAGGTCTCCCATAGCCAGACACAGAAAGAAAACAGTCAGGACCCACCATGGTACAACCTGGGCTATAATTAAGCTAAGTTTGGAGAAGGCAATTAAATTTTGTTGAATGTTTGTTGAATAAACAAAGGGCAATGGAAATACTAAAGTAAAAATCATGGAAGACTGCAGAGTGAATGCAATGTCTGAGCATGGCCTGAAGGAGAAGCAATGGGGCACAGAGAGGAAAAGCACAAGCCCAGGTTCAGAGGCCAGGGCTCCAAATCCAGTCCAGTCATACCAGCTCCAAGACTCTCTAAACTTCAACAGACTTTAGCGTAATATGGGAGTAATAACACCTGCCATATGGTTGAGATTAAATAAAAATTTTATATATGTATATATACAGGCTATGCATCTACAGTATCTAGCTAGCTAGCTATGAGACGGAGAACATGCAGGCTTAGTAAACAGCATTGCTTTGTCTCATGACAAGCACACAATAAAAGTTGACTATCGTTTTCAGGCAGGCAGAGGAGTGAGACTGGATACAAAGAGACAACTAGTGAAGGAAAGGCAAGGATATCACTCTAAGGAGTACAAAATCCATTCTTTAAGAAATCGGGAACTCCTGAAAATGAGTGAAGAGGTGTAAAACAGAAAAATCATAAGTGGAGAAGAGGGAAAATGAGGGTTTTTATGCTAGCTGGTTTTAGTTTTTTTTTCATGTGATAAGATGGGATTATTTGTTGAAGGTAATAAGGAGCAGAGGGCAAGGGTTGGGGAACTAAGGCACAAATTTACAACTCCCAATGGGAGATTATGCACTTGTGAGGGGGTCTATCAGCAATGTCTGGCTCCCTCCCCCCCAACCCCCCATGCATGTTCAGTATGCCTAGCAGTAAAGCAGGGAAAAGATAGATATTTGGGTTGACAGATGTTAGGGGCTTGACAGGGTAGGATGGCAGAAATAAAACCCATTTGTAAATAGCACCTTTGAAAATGTTATTAAGATGTGTCCAAACTGAATGATAGTGGGCCTTCATCCAATATGGCTGTAGTCCTCATAAAGAAAGGAAATTAGACACAGAGAGAGAAAGTCACAGGAAGATGAAAGTTGACAGAACCAAGAAGAGAAAGAAGATGCTGCCATGTGCATTGTCATGTGACAGAAACGTCAAGGATCAAGGATCACTGACAGCCAGCCCCAGAACATCGATCTTCTGGCAGAAAGCAGCGCCTCGCTGATGCTTTGATTTAAGTCTTCTCCTAGCCTCAAAACCGTGAGCCAAAGCAGCTATAGAAGAATGACCATCGCCCTTCATCTCCCCCTTAAGAATAAAGGTGTAAACTCTCTGGGGGGGGAGTTAAGGCAGGTTAGTATAGGGAAAAGAGGGAAGACTCAGCAGACTCAGCAGAAAACATGGCCGTGAGACCCTGCCTGGAAACCTCCTGAGGGGAAGGCTGCTACTAAAGAACAAAGCTGGAAAGACTCTGCGAGACCCTGGCCACAAGGTCCCATTTGGAACTCCTTCCAGGGTCAAGGGGTGCCCCAGATAACTCCAAATAGACTTTCCATTGGTCCCCTGAGAGCTAACAGGTGGGGCAACCAATCAGAACAGCAAACAGCTGAGGTCCCTGCCCCCAACATTAGGAAAGGGGAGGAGGAAAGGTCTTAGAAGGCCTAACTCGGGGCCCCAAACGTGCATCTCACCTGCAGCGCGACCGCAATCTATGTCTCAGATTGTGTACTCTTTTTTTGTTTCTTAATAAACTCTTTACTCCCTTGCCAAAAAAACACAAAAACCAACTAAACAAACAAAAACAAAAACACAACCCCGTGAGCCAATAAATTCCTGTTTGTTTTTTTTTTAGCTTCCCCATCGTACGGGTATTTGTTTTAGCAGTCAAGAAACTAATTCACCAAATAACTGTGGCACCTGGCATTGCACCTCAGACGATGGAGAGAAAATACTAGGTGCCAGCGTCACTAGGCCATGTAGGAGGGTGACGGGGGCAACAGGCAAAGGAGAGGAAAGTGGGAAAGGAGGTTATAACCTGAGGGCTCCTGATTCAAAGGAGCAGTCTGAAAATGCAAAACCTGGAGAACCCTAATCAAGGTCTTACTGTGCTTTCTTTCCTACTTTTGTTGCTCGGAGGGGTAGGATTCTCCCTGTGCTTTTGCAAGACCTTATTTTTCCTATATGATTCAACAATCTTTTCCATTAAATTGTTTATTATTATTTAATAGCTAAGTAAGCATCTAAATCATCTTGAAATGAAGGCATTTCACCCACATGTCAGAAAAGGGCATAAATTAAGTCAGACCAAAATGAAATTGACAGGCCCACCGCACAGAGTTTCATACATTCCTATAGGTGCTGCTGGGATTACAATAAAACTAATTAGTGGATAAATAATGTTTGGGGCTCTACCTCATTTGTTCAGAGCCCAAGTTCAATTTACATACTAATGGTTACACATTTGCCTTTAATAGATGCACTATGTGAAAGTAAATGTAATTAATGAATAACTATTTAAGTGTAAAGTTACCACGTCTTGATGAAAAATAGGAAAATGAAACAACCAGTGAATCTATTTATTTCTTCTACTCTAGGAAATAAAGCTTATCACAGAATGAGATGATAAATGACCATTCTTTCACAGTGGCACAGGAATGGAAGGGTTTCAGTGCCTTTTCTGTACAGAAATGTAAGCAGCTGATAGAATAGTTTTCTTATCAGTTTGACTTTTGTGATTTGGAACTGGCAATATATGTCCAACTGCTGGGACTGGGCAGATATTCTCTCCAGGTCTAGTGAACTGTCGATAATTTTTCTTGTTCTCTTCCTAGAATCTCAATAATCAGAGCGGGCTCTCCAATCAGCAGTCACATAGAGGCTCTACACCCAGAGACATCACTCCTTTGAGGTTAAATTTACTGGTTAACAGAGTACATGCTTTATTCTCTCTTTTTTTTTTCTTAAAAAAAGGTTAAATAACACAAAACAATGTTCTGTGCCCCAGGTGTGTAGCTAGCAACGTGTTAATTGGGAAACTGGGTGAGAAGAAAAAAAATCCTATAAACGAGAAATTGACATAATTTGAGAAAAGGAATGAATTATCGTGAGAAGATGCAAACATCGTGGTAATACAATGTTAAACAAGCATATGTAAGCCCCTGAGAGTGAAGAAAAAGAGAGATGTTACAGTTTCTATCATTCCACTAGAATACTGAGAGAATATGCAGTAATAGTCAAGATTGCGAAGCTTTAAATAACGAATGCAAATCAACTTTCAATATTGTCCCTTTTTCCCACTATTTTCACATGTCCAACAAAATTAACACATTAGGAAGACCTTCCAAACAGTAAGATGTGGATAGCCTTAACTAGAATATTTGATTCTAACTTTTTTTCTTTCACTTATTAGTCCTTGTTCAAGGTAGAAATAATTTTCTGTTTAAAATACAGAAATGCCCTGAGAAAAGAGATTTCTGAATGCTAAAGACAACTGTGAATTTTTAATTTTGTCTTAATAACTTGAGGTTAGCCTTCAGTAATGATCAGAATTTGCACAACTATTCTGAAGCAAGGCTCGGGAGACTTCAGCATCTTTAAGGAATCACAGCAGATAGTTCAGTGAGCTGAGCAGACGCTAATGGAGAGGAGTACATGCCTGACCCTGCCATTCCCCTCTACCCCCACCTCCACCTCTGTCAACCGCCTGAACGTTATCTTATTTCTTCAAGGCATTGGTACTTTGTCCTCTTTACAGCGATTCCCCAACCTCAAACACCAATCCATGCTAGCACTAGCTAACCAACTACATCCTACTTGGTAATGATACACACTCCCCCCGGTCTTAACCTGCCCTGGACCACCCTCCCAAAGGACTCAGCTTTCACTCATGCTCCATGATAATTTCTGACTTGAACTGAGTAGGCACTTGGGCACAGCTACACCTTCAACCATCACTCACTGTTAATTGCTGACTATTCTGATTAGCAAAACAACAACAAAAGCAGTGATGCCAGTAGACCCTAATTTAAATGTTTACATTCATGTACTCAAATTGACCCAAATTGGATTCATCGTCTTCTCCAAATCTGATTTTCCTCCTGTTTCCCATCTACTCAGTTCCCAAGCCTGGGAATCATCCTCTTTCTTGCTTCTTTTTACCTAAGGGTGCCCAGGTCTCTCCCACTGTGCACCTATTGTGCAGCATAGTTACCAGCAGTGCCCCTTTGAGCCCTCAGAGGCGGTGAATCTCAATTTAGATGATAAATTATATGGTCACTGCATCTCTGCCTCACAGCAGGCCCCGAGATCTTTCCATTTTCTCCTGAAATCTTTCTAATCCAAACCCCACTGTCTAGCCTCTCTACTGCTTCTCTTTTCAATCTCACATAATTACTTCCTTAGTCACTGTGCTAGGTCTCGAGTGGATGGCTAGCCTCACTGCCCCCAATGCATCTTCCACATTTCCAGCCTCGGGACCTGGCTAAAATGGAAATCTCATGTCAGATGAAATTTGATGTCTTTCCAGTTGCTTTCCAGAGAAAATCCAAACCCTTGATCTTCACATCCTAAAGTTTGTCCTTGCCTGTCTTTTCCACTCTATCTCAGGCCACTTCTCCATAAACAACCTAAAAGGAACCACAGGCTTTGGTTTGGTACATGCTTACCTTTTCTTCTGGTCATTGACCAGATCACCTCCTGTCTTCATTTCCTAGGGCTGCCGTATAAAGTACCACAAAGTGTGTGGCTTTAAACAATGGAAACTGATTGTCTTGCAGATCTGGAGGCTGGAAGTCCCAATTGAGGTGTGAGCAGGCCCGGGCCATGCATGAGCCCTCTGAAGTCTGCAGGATTCTGGCAGTGGTTTGGCCCGCAATCTACAGCGTTCCTTATGATTGTGGCATAACTCAATTTCTTCCTCTGGCACATGGCTGATTTCCTCTCCTTATAAGGATACCAGCCATATTGGATTAGGGCCCAACCTAATCCAATTTGGCCTCAACTGATAATATCTTCAAAGATCCTATTTCCGAATAAGATCATATCCATGAGGCCAGGGGTTATGACTTGAACTGTCTTTTGGGGGGCAATAATTCAACCCATTACACCCCCACTCCATCCAGAATCTCTAGCCTACCTATATCACAGCACTTACATATCATATTAATGTCCCTCCACTAGTCCATGAGCCATCCGAGGGCAGTAAACAAAGCTCTCTCTGTACCCCCAGGGTCTAGCACGAGGCCTGGCACAAAGCAGACGCTCCAAGCAGTTTTCAGAATGAACCCTTGATCATGTCCTTGTGTTTGGAATGAATCCTGTCCAGTTCCACACACTTATCAACCAGGGTCTCAACCAACAGCAGGGAAACAACTCCCTTTGTGGATTTCACACAGCCAGGGCCCATTACCTCTTTGCTATGTTGACAGCCTAAGTCAGATTAGAACCGTATACTGTATTCAGAGAGTGACGGAGACAGAGAGAAAATATCACATAGAGAGACAGAAACATGGGATGGCCGAGACAGACGCAAGGCAGAGGCAGAAAGAAAGGCAGAGAAAGGGGTTTGTGGCCCACATCATTAGCTTAGATAATCACGAGGCAGCTGAGGAAGGGATTCTTCAACAATACCCACAGCCTTTATCTACTACCCAGAGTGAGAAATACTCTACACGTATACACCTGCAGAAGGGAGCAGTAAGGATGGCTACATCCATGGGGGTCTGGCTCCTGAGGCTCCTTAATAAACAGCAGTTTTAATAAGGCATATAATATGTTCAAGTGGTCATGGGGCATTGTCACAGTGGGAAGAGATCCACACAATAACCAAAGAAATATCAAATTCCCATCCTTGGAAGCTCTGCCACATTCTCTAAAGGGACAGCAAGAATCCCTGAGTACAGGGGCAAAGACTAGTGAAGGAAAATGGACCACTGACAGGCCCTTGATTGTGATGACTGTACTTAGGAACCTTTACTTTTGAAATTGAAACTTAGCATAGTATTATAGGGTGCCTAAGCATTACCTCCTGAGAGCCACCTTGTTGCTTAAATGTGGACCCTAAGCCAAAACTCAGAGTATAAATGCATTACCTTCCCCCCAGTGTGGGATATGACTCCTGGGGATGAGCCTCCCTGGCACTGAGAAATTACTGTAAAGCACCAACTAGCAGTGCAACTGGAAAAAGACCTTGACCAAATGGGGGAAAGGATAAAGACAAATGAGGAAATGATTTTAAAAGTGAAAGATTTGCTCTCCTTCCGTGATGTCAGGTTCCCATCTCCTTTTTGCTCCTCTTGGACTTAAAACCCAGAATCAGTTTTGAGGTATTTCCACTATCTGGTAGGACTTTTCTTTAGGGATAAGGTTCTAGGTACAGCCATCATTTCTTTTCATAATAAATCTTTTTAAAATGAGTAAAATTCCATCAAAATAAAAGTCAGGAGTAACAACCTAATACGAGGAATATAAAATGAGGAGTTAAGAAAATCCTAATCACTTTCATAGTGCATAGAATATGGAATTGTCTTTGATAATATCGGACCAAACTTATTTACCAGCTAGGGAACTTAGTAACAGAGTGGTAAGGTGAGTGGCCCATGGCAAAAGAGCTAGTGTCTTGGGAAGCAGCTGTGGCTCAATCAGTAGGGCTCCCGTTTACCATATGGGAGGCCCCGGGTTCGGTTCCTGGGGCCTGCTGGTGAAGGCAAGCCTGCCCGCACGGCGTGGTTAGCTGACCCAGCGAGCACAAGCAGCAAGGGGGGGATAAATGAATAAATAAATAAAATCTTTAAAAAAAAAAAAAAAAAGAGACAGTGTCTAGCTACATAGAACTAATGCCTAAGGTTTCTAAATTCCAGATCATTTTTTTCTTACCATATAAAAGTTGATGTTGGGGTGGGTTTTCCTGGTGTCATAAACTAATTTCATGCACGATTTGCAAAGGCTGCTAGAATCAATGATTTTTCCTCCTTCTATTAGCTGAACCTCAGGAACATAAACATATAAAACACAGGGTGATTACACAAGGCTATACTCAGAGAATAGATCTGTATCGAGAAAAATACCAGAGTGATAATAAAGGGTGACAAAATAATCACTTATATACAATACCAGTTACCTAGTAGCCAATAATGGAGTTTAAGACCTTGCTAAAGTTATCATTCAAGAGTGAGGGAAACATGAAGACATTTTCAGATATAAAAAAACCAAAAGAGTCCACCACCTAATTCCCTCCCAGAAAGAATATTTGTTATGGGTATATCATGATAAGAAGGGCAAGTTTAGAATGCAAGGAAAAAATGGTGAGCACAAAAATGGATAAAATGTGCTTAAAAATAAGTTGTATGTTTTGTAAAACTGCTGGGATGATTAGAGAATATTATAAACAACTTTATACCAATAAATTTGAAAATTTAGGTGAAATGTTAGAAAATTATATTTTTCTAGAAAAAAATAAAATTTATCAAAACTGACACATCATAGAAAATTGGAATAGCCTAATAATTAGTAAGAAATTTAATCTGTGAACATACATTTCCCACAAAGAAAACTCCAGGCGCTGATGGCTTCACTGGTAAATTTGATCAAACACTTTAGAAAACCAGGTCAATTAAAAAAAATTATTCCATAGAATAGTAAAAAGAAAAGTATTCCAATTAGTTTTATCAGGATAACATGGCCTTAATATCAAAATCCGATAAAGACATTACAAAGAAGGAAAATTTCAAGTCAATCTCACCTTTGAACATACATTTGGAAATCCTAAACAAATATGAGCAAATCAAATCCATAAATACATTAAAAACATATCAGGAGACTTCTGGGAAGATGGCAGACTAGTAAGACACGGGAATCTCTTCTCCAGAAAAATAGCTAGAGGACAAGGTGAAACAGCCCCGAAAAAGATCTTCTAGGGTTTAGGACAGCAGGTGAAGGCTGCACACCACCCAGAGGAGAGAGGGACAGAAGGGGGAAATCGCGACTACAGAACTGTGAGTTGCAAGTAGCAGCTTCTGCTGCTGCCGGCACCCTCCCCCACACTCTTCAGAATTCTCAGGACCCTGGGCCTGCGACCACAGACAAAGGGGGCTTCAGGGATCTGCCACTCCCGGAAAGGGGAGAGAGAGGACACAGCCTTAGGCTGACTCAGGTTCTGACCTGAAATTTGGGCTGCAGAGCCCCACGGACCCTTCCACACGGAGGTTTGCCCTGGGAGCCTAGAAAGGACTGGAGAAATCCGACCCTCCCAACCTCCCTCTCTTCTAGCCTGGACTAATTGTTGAGGACTCCACGGGAGAGGGGAGAGAGAGCCTGGGGCTGACCCTGCTTTGGACTCCCAGGTTTGGTCTGCCCTGTCCCTAGAGCCCTTCCAGGCTGGGTGGGGCTGCGCCATTGTTTGCCTTGGAGCCTGCAAGGGGCTAAAGAAATACAAACCTCCCAATCTCCTCCTCTACTAACAGGGACTGATTGTTAAGGATTCAGAAGGGAGTGGAAATATTTCCTAGCTGGGAAAAGGGGGGCGCTACAAGAGAAGACTGGAGAATGGTCCCAGAAAGTTTGACTCACAGGGCTCCTAGCCCCCAGACAGGAAGCTCTATCACATTGATCTGGTCTGTGTCACAACAAATACTCTCCGACCAGGCATTGAATTGAGAGCTGCCAACAAGTGCCATCTCCTGGCATACCAAGGAAGTGCACATAACAAAATTAATAAGTAAGAGAGGCTTTTCCTGGCCTCTATAGCCTCCCTGCCCAAGGCCCTAGGAAACGACTCTACAACCAATTACTGGGTCCAGTGCCCAGTTTTGAGCAACCAGCAGAACAATCCTAACAATCAAGGTTAAGCCAAAAATCAAAGAGCGGTGCTAACTCACAGCCTCCTGCCACTAAAACCCCATAAAAGAGAAAAGATAGAGCCTCTAAGTAAAATACAAACTAACCAGATGCCTAAGCACCAGCAAAAAATTACGGGCCATACTAAGAAAATAGAAGACATGGCCCAAGAAAAGGAATACAGCAAAGTCCCAGAAGAGATGCAGAATTTGAGAGAACTAAACAGTGAGATGAGCACACATTTCCAAAATCAAATTAATGAAATGAAAGAGAATATAGTTAAAGAGATCAATGACATCAAGAAGTCATTGTGCGAACGTAAAGAAGAATTTGAAATCATGAACAGAAAAGTAACGGAGTTCATGGGAATGAAAGACACAATAGGTGAAATAAAAAATACATTTGAAGCATACAACAGCAGACTCAAAATGATAGAAGAAAGAATAAGTGATACTGAAGACAGAGCAGCTAAAATTGAAGAGAGAAAAGAACAGAGAGAGAAAAGAATGGAAAAAATTGAGCCAGGGCTCAGAGAGTTGAATTACAACACTAAACGCAAGAACATACGTGTCATGGGAGTTCCAGAAGGAGAAGAGAAAGGAAAAGGGGGCAGAAAGAGTATTTGAGGAAATAGTAGCTGAAAATTTCCCAACTCTCACGAAAGAAATGAACTTACATGTCCAAGAAGCACACCGTACCCCAATAAGAATAAATCCAAATAGACCTACGCCAAGACACATATTATTCAGAATGTCAAATGTAAAAGATAAAGAGAAAATGCTCAGAGCAGCAATAGAGAAGCAAACGATCACGTACAAAGGACGTCCAGTAAGACTTTGTGCAGATTTCTCTTCAGAAACCATGGAGGCGAGAAGACAGTGGTATGATACAATTAGGAAACTGAAAGAGAAAAACTGCCAGCCGAGAATTCTTTATCCAGCAAAACTGTCCTTCAAATATGAAGGTGAATATAAGGTATTCACAAACAAACAGAAACTAAGAGAGTTTGCAAAAAAGAATCCACCTTTGTAGGAAATATTAAAGGAAGCCTTAGAACCTGAAAGAAAAAGACAGGAGAGAGAGACTTGGAGGAGAGTATAGAAGAAAGAAAAGCAGAAAGGATAACCAAAAGAGTAAAAAGAAAGACAAAAATAAGATGACATATGAAAACCAAAGAATAAAATGGAGGAAATAAATAGTGCGTTTTCAGTAATATCATTGAATGTGAATGGATTAAACTCCCCAATCAAAAGATACAGGCTGACAGAATGGATAAAAAAACATGAGCCATCCATATGCTGCTTACAAGAAACTCACCTCAGACACAAGGATACAAGCCGGCTAAAAGGAAAAGGTTGGAAAAAGATACTCCTCGCGAATAGTAAACAGAAAAGAGCAGGGGTAGCTATACTAATATCAGACAAAACAGACTTCAAATGCAAAAAAGTGATAAGAGATGCGGAAGGCCATTATATATTAATAAAAGGGACGATCCTCCAGGAAGATATAACAGTCATAAATATCTATGCACCTAACCAGGGTGCTCCAAAATATATGAGACAAACTCTGGCAAAACTGAAGGGAGAAATAGACATTTCTACAATAATCGAGGGAGACTTCAACACCCCTCTCACATCATTAGATAGAACAACTAGACAGAAGATCAACAAGGAAACAGAGAACTTGAACAATATGATAAACAAGTTAGACCTAACAGACATATACAGAACACTGCATCCAAACTCAGCGGGTTATACGTTCTTCTCAAGTGCCCATGGATCTTTCTCCAGGATAGACGACATGTTAGGTCACAATATAGCTCTCAATAAATATAAAAAGAATGAAATTATACAAAGCACTTTCTCAGATCATAATGGAATGAAACTAGAAATCAATAACAGACAGGAAAAACGGAAATTTGCAAATGTGTGGAGATTGAACAACACACTCCTAAATATTCAGTGGGTCAAAGAAGAAATTGCAAGTGAAATCAGTAAATATATTGAGACAAATGAAAATGAGAACACAACGTATCAAAACTTATGGGATACAGCAAAGGCAGTCTTGAGAGGGAAATTTATAGCCCTAAATGCCTATATTAAGAAACAAGGAAGAGCTAAACTCAAAGATTTAACTGAACAACTTGAGAAACTAGAAAAAGAACAGCAAACCAATCCCAAAGCAAAAAGAAGGAAAGAAATAACAAAGATTAGAGCGGAAATAAATGAAAATGAGAACAAAAAAGCAATAGAGAAAATCAACAAAACCAAAAGCTGGTTCTTGGAGAAGATCAATAAAATTGACAAGCCCCTCGCTAGACTAACAAAGAAAAAAAGAGAGAAGATGCAAATAAATACAATCAGAAATGGAAGGGGGAAATTACAAATGACCTCACAGAAATAAAAAGAATCATAAGAGGATATTATGAGAAACTATATGCCAACAAACTAGACAACCTGGATGAAATGGACAAATTTCTAGAAACTCATAACCAACCTACACTGACACAACAAGAAATACAAGAACTTAACAAACCAATCACAATTAAGGAGATTGAATCCGTCATCAAAAATCTCCCAGCAAAGAAAAGTCCAGGACCAGATGGCTTCACAGGTGAGTTCTACCAAGCATTTCTAAAAGAATTAACACCAATCCTGTTTAAACTCTTCCAAAAAATCAAAGAAAAGGGAAAATTACCCAACACATTTTATGAAGCCAACATCAATCTAATACCAAAGCGAGATAAAGATTCCACAAGAAAAGAAAATTACAGACCAATCTCTCTCATGAACATAGATGCAAAAATTCTCAACAAAATACTTGCAAATCGAATCCAACAGCATATCAAAAGACTTATATATCACGACCAAGTGGGATTTATTCCTGATATGCAAGGCTGGTTCAACATAAGAAAATCAATGTAATACACCACATTAACAAATTGAAGGAAAAAAACCACATGATCATCTCAATAGATGCAGAAAAGGCATTTGACAAAATCCAACATCCTTTTTTGATAAAAATACTTCAAAAGATAGGAATAAAAGGAAAATTCCTCAATATGATAAAAGGCATATATGAAAAACCCACAGCCAACATCATACTCAATGGGGAAAGGTTGAAAGCTTTCCCCCTAAGATCAGGAACAAGAAAAGGATGCCCACTGTCACCATTGTTATTCAACATTGTACTAGAAGTTCTAGCTAGGGCAATTAGACAAGACAAAAAAATTAAAGGCGTCCAAATAGGAAAAGAGGAAGTAAAACTCTCACTGTTTGCGGATGACATGATCCTGTATTTAGAAAATCCTGAAGTATCCAGAAAAAAGCTACTTGAACGAATAAATTAGTTCAGCAAAGTGGCAGGATATAAGATCAACACGCAAAAATCAGTAATGTTTTTGTACACTAGTACTGAACAATCTGAGGAGGAAATCAGGAGGAAAATTCCATTTTCAATAGCAATAAAAAGACTCAAATACCTAGGAGTTAATTTAACCAAGGAAGTACAGGGCCTATAGGCAGAAAACTACAAAACAATGCTAAAAGAAATTAAAAAAGACCTAAACAAATGCAAAGACATTCTGTGTTCATGGATTGGAAAAATAAATATTGTGAAGATGTCAATCTTGCCCAAACTGATTTATAGATTTAATGCAATACCAATCAAAATGCCAAAAGCTTACTTTACAGAATTAGAGAAGGCAATTACCAAATTCATCTGGAAGGGTAAGTGCACCCGAATAGCCAAAAGCATTCTAAAAAAGAAGAGCAATGTGGGAGGAATTTCGCTGCCTGACCTTGAAACATATTACAAAGCTACAGTGGTCAAAACACCATGGTACTGGCATAAAGATAGAAATATCGATCAGTGGCATAGAATTGAGAATCCAGAAATAAACCCTCACCTATACAGTCAACTGGTTTTTGACAAACCTACCAAGCCCACGCTGATGGGAAAAAACAGTCTCTTCAACAAATGGTGTTGGGAGAACTGGATATATAAAACCAAAAGAATGAAAGAGGACCCCTATATCACCCCCTATACAAGAATCAACTCAAAAGGGATCAAAGATCTAAATATAAAAGCCAGGACCATAAAACTACTGGAAGAAAATGTAGGGAAACATCTTCAAGACCTTGTAGTAGGTGGTGGTTTCTTGGACCTCACACCCAAAGCACGTGCAACAAAAGAAAAATTAGATAAATGGGACCTCCTCAAAAGTAAACACTTTTGCACCTCACAGGAATTTGTCAGAAGGGTGAAAAGGCAGCCGACTCAATGGGAAAAAATATTTGGAAATCACATATCTGATAAGGGTTTAATATCCAGGATATACAAAGAGATGTTATGACTCAACAATAAAAAGACAAATGACCCAATTAAAAAATGGGCCAAAGATTTGAATAGACATTTCTCCGAAGAAGAAATACAAATGGCAAAAAAACACATGAAGAAATGCTCAACATCACTCATGATTAGGGAAATGCAAATCAAAACGACAATGAGATATCATTTCACACCTATCAGAAAGGCTACTATTAAAAAGACAGAGAACTACAAGTGTTGGAGAGGATGTGGAGAGATAGGAACCCTTCTTCACTGTTGGTGGGAATGCAGGATGGTACAATCACTATGGAGGACTGTTTGGCAGTTCCTAAAGAAGTTGAATATAGACTTGCCACGTGACCCTGCAATACCACTACTGGGTATATACCCAGAAGAACTGAGAGCAGTGACACGAACAGACATCTGCACACCGATGTTCATCGCCACATTATTCACGATTGCCAAAAGTTGGAAACAACCCAGGTGTCCATCAACAGATGAATGGTAAACAAACTGTGGTCTATTCACACGATGGAATATTATGCAGCTGTAAGAAGAAATGAAGTCATAAAGCATATGGCAACATGGATGAACCTGGAGGACATTATGTTGAGTGAAGCAAGCCAGACACAAAAGGACAAATACTGTATGAATGCATTACTATGAACCAAATATATTGTGTAAAATATTGTTTGATTCACAAAAAAAAAAACAAAAACAAAAAAACAAAGAAAAAACAAAACAACAAAAAAATATTTACATGTATCCATTACATTTAATTGAGAAATGTATATATTTATTCATCTGTGTTTACTTTTTAGTTTTTAATTGCTTATGCTTTCAATTATTAAATGTACAAAATAAAGTTAAAAAAAAAAAAAAGAATAGAGGAAGGGGGAAAAAAAGACTAGAGGAAGGGAAAATCATTAAAAGAAAATCGGGGACTGTTACTTGGAAGGAGGGTGAATGGATACCAGATGACCCCAAATCAACAAGTGTCCATTACCAGCCCTGTCTAACCTTTTATTCTATATTAGGATAATATTCTATATTAGGATAAGATGTTTTTAATTTGCCAAATATTAAAAGGAGGCCTCAATTTTCCCCACAAAAAAACAAAACAAAACAAAACAAAAAAAAACATATCAGAACCAAGTTATATTGTTTCAGGAGTAGAAGCTTAATACTTAAAAAACAATCATTATATGTCACTATATGAACAGAATAAAGGCAAAATTCTTGTAATCACCTCAAAAGATATTGCAGGGTTTAATAAACTTTAAGATCTGTTTATGATAAAAAAAAACTCTTAGCAAACTAGAAATAGAAGGAAAAATCTCTAATTTGATAAAAGGCTTTAAGAAAAACCTTCCAAAACCATTGTAAGTAAATACTTCTTTCAAAACTTCAAGACCAGACATTTAATTAGACTCTAATTTTACATTACTATCGTTCATTTACTTCAGTCTCCCAAATTCAATTTACTTCCATAAGAATCAAAGAATCATTCATGGTAAAATGACTTTTTCAAAGGCAGTAAGCTAATAAATTGTCTTCTACATTTAGATCTATAACTCTTCTGGAATTTATCTTTGAATAATTAGGATATGGGGTCAAGCTTCATTTTTTCCATATGGATGCCCAATTATCCCTGCTCCATTTGTACAAAAGCCTTTTCCTGTTGCCTCTGGTCTACAGTGTCAGAGTTGTTATAAATCTAGCATAATGTACAAGTGAATTTCTGGGATTTTTATTGCATTCTATTGGGCCTATTCTATCTGTTCATCAGCTTCACACTCTCACAATTATTGTAGCTTTTAAAAAAGACTTGTGCATTTAAGAAAGTCCTTCTATTTGTTTATTTGGCCCTTCTTGGTCCTCTGCATTTTCATATAAATTTTAGAAAGCACTGATCAAATTTCTACAAAACTTCTCTGGATTTCTATTTTGCCATCTTTAATTTAGAAAAAAATTGATAAATTGTTTCTGGTTATATGTAAATGTAGCAATAGTATAAAAACAAATATGAGAGTGTAAATACCAAACTGAAGTTCGTGGTTACTTCTGTAGAGGAAAAGGAGAAAGGGGAATGTCAGTCAGGACCTGCAGGCATTTCAACTACATTGTTAGTGTTTTCACTCTTTAAAAGAATCCATTGCAAAATTCTAGGATTTGATAGAGGTAGAGAGCTGGGTAGTCAATGTAAGGTTCTATGTTGTTACTTTCTGTAAAGTAGACAATTTTAAAAATGAAGAAAAATAAATACGAAATAGCAATTTTTTCTTCAAATAGCAGTTAACCTGGGGTTCAAACTCTACCAAATAGACTCTTCTAAGGGCCATCTATTTATAATTCTCTATCCTTGGTAGTGAATTATAACTTATCATTGTAATTTATAAATCTTGCAGGGAGGCTCTTTAGAAAATAAATTCTTCCCTCACATTGAAAGAAAACATTTGATTCATTACGTAGCCAAATAATAGAAAGAATAATTAAGCTATCCACTATATAAATTACTGCTTATTTTAACCACATCCTTCATTTCCAAGATCACAAAATTACACATGGAAAATGCCAATGTAAATGAGCAGAGTTTGAATAGCTCTGTGATAATGTAATCACAAAGTAATTCCCATTTCTCTGTCTAAACACAGGCAGCCTCTAAGTCCTAACATTTCAGATGAACCCAAATGCTCCTCTTATCCTTTGAGTAAAGGAGCAGAACGTGTCTCTAAAGGAAAGAGTGAAGATAATTTTTTTCTTTTGTATGGGATGAGCAAATTTAAGACACAGAACAACCATGTTTACCTTTCTTGACTAATTCATCTTCGTAAGGTAAATTACACTGATTTCATTTAGTCCTCAGAACATTAACAGGCACCCTGAATTTCCCATTGGAATTGGCCCTGATCAACATTTCATATTTCTTTGATAAATCTGAAGCTCTCATTCTGAGGTTGAGTGGCCTTGAAGTTAGCTATTTCCGCCTTTCCCCCCCTTTTGTCTGACCTAGATAACTTAGCAGATGCACCATGATGACCCTGCTTTCTATAGGCTCACTTTCAATGAGAGAGAAAAATGTTCCATAGGCACAAACACCAACTTATCCCATCTGGTCATCCTATAGAAGTAGGCACAGCCAGTTCTAGGCAAAAGGAAGATTTTACATTTGACTAGGAATCAAGCATTAATCTAAATGAACACTCTAAGAGGATTTCAAGCATTAGCCAGCAGAAGATAAAGATTTTAGGCCTGCAATAATTTTTCCAGTGGCTCCTATTTTCTCCTTTCATAAGTGAGTGTCTATTCATAAAATGATATAATTGCACATATTTGGCTTTATTGATTATGAAATAATTCAACTGGCAAAAGCTTGGTATAAATATCATAAAACAGCATGCTAACTTCACAGACCACTCCAACTGCCTTGGAAAAGAAGGTGTGAGGAAAGTCTACTGGACTCCTAGAAAACTTTCCTCATTTAAAGAAGAAAACAAGGGTTGTGGTAGTTTGAGATTATTTTATGAGTCCCCAAAAGAAAAAGATTATGTTTGTAAACTATTGCTCTGGGTGCGATACCCTTTGATTGCATTAAATTCAGTTGAGGGACCTTTGATTAGATTACTTGATAAAATTGCTCTAGGGCTTTTGATTGGAATACATCAGTAAGGCGTGACTCAGGTTGAGCTCCTGCCCCCGTGCTGGGTCTGATATAAATGGACTCACATGGACAGACACAGGAAAAGGGGAATTGCCTTATAAGAGAAAGGATTGCATAAGCATGAAACCCCAAGAGGCTGGGTCCATGAAGCAGCTCAAGAGGAAAGGGTGAGCCCAGATGGGAAGGCTGAAACCTCAGCAGAGATTGGTGGCAATCTTCATTCACCACTTGGCTACACGCCAGGCTCAACAGTTGCTAACTTTGGTGAGAAAGCACCTCTGATGGTGCCTCAGTTTGGACTTTTCATGGCCTTGGAACTGTAAGCTTTTACTCCAAATAAATACTCTTTATAAAAGCCACATTTCTGGTACTTTGCATCAGCAGCCCTTTGGCAAACTATAACAAGGGTGTTCCATTTTCTGCCTCTGGACTTTGTTGTATGAGGTGACACTTGGTGTTCTTGCTGCCATCTTTCAGTTTGGAGAGGACAAGCCTGGGAGCAAAATGGTCAGAGTTCCAGTGCTCTCGTATCATTAAAGGGTACCTGTTATTGTGTGATATAGTCTATCCCCTTATATATGCCATTTTGAGCTGGATTTTTTCTTAGTTGAAGAGGAAAGTATCCCTACTGCTACTGGGTAACCTGATCTTCAAACCACTGACATACCCATATCAACACAATCGACATGTTTATAATAGTTATCTTGTCCTAAGTCAATTCCTTCATACTTGTATTTGTTTCTAGTCCCTATTTTGATGCTTTCTTTATAAAACCATAACTTTGAACTTTATGATCCATGAACTATTAGTAACCAGCTTAGATAGTTCTGTGTATTTAAGTATCCCTCTGGTTGCAGAGACAGAAATACCAAAACCTTTTCTAGTGACAAAGCTGATTCCTGAAATACATTGCACATAATCTGTAAAATTTTATAGATGTTGGTGAGATTTAAGGCTTAATGTGCTGTCTATAAATAGAAGTTCTTGTACATTTCCATAAGGTTAATAGTCAAGAAAATGTAATGAGGATATTGAATATGTTTATATATAAATTTCATAGAACACACGTCTTCAAAACTTATGACAAGAAAGCTGTGTAAAAAGATGCCGAGAATCCTGCAAATAACTCTTTTTAAAGTGCCTTAATAAACAAGAAAGAAGTTTGTGGTTGTAATTCTCTAAACATGTCAAACATAACACAAGAGACCCTGCCTTCACAAAAATACAAAACCACCATAAGTGCACAGGCCTCTGGTGACAAAGGCTCTAACACAAACATGGGGCTGCAATCCACTGGGCTCAATAGACTATGATCCTATGAAATATCCTAGTGTCTTGAGGCTAGGGTTATGAAACCCCAATGTGGATAAAGCAAGCTAATAACGGAAACTCTGGGCATGAAGGACCAAGAATCCTGAGACAACTGGCGGCTGTTCTCCAAACAGTATATGTTTTCGTAGCAGTGGTGGTGAAAATATCAATAGCATTTATTAAATACTTACAATGTGATAGGTTTTCTTATAAATGAATGGTGTACGTTCAAGCACTATTATGATTCCCAGTTTTCAAATGAGGCAACTGAGGCTCAGAGAGGTTAAGCACCTTCTACAAAGTCCCACAGGCAGAGTAAAGCCTTGACTGGAACCCAGGCTTCTGGGCTCTTGAGGCCATGCTTGTAAAATCATGATATGACAATTACTTCTCTCGGTAGAGAGGCCATTCTTAGTAGGGCATAACAGACCTAAAAAAAAAACGAAGGTGATGGCAATGACCTTTGATGTTTCCTAGGTCTTTTCCTTAAGAATTATATAAAAATCCAAGAAAGTTGGCATAGAAATCATCTGCTTCAGCCACCCTCCCCCCATATTCTTTTACAACTGAGGAACTTCAGAGCCAGAGAGGTACACTAACTTGTTAAAACAAAACAGGCAGTCATTGGTAGGACCAAAGCTAGAACCCAGATCTCTTCATTCCCAGCCCAGAGAGTGATACTTCCAGCTGAAGAAGAGCATCACAATCAAGATGATAAAAGCCTCATTCTAAACTGACAGGGTATACAAGCCTCTTATATAACATACCAGGATGGTGGACTATGGAATTTGTATGGAGGGAGGTGAGATAGGAAAGCTAGCAAAATCCTGGAACGGCCAGGCTATTTACACAGGGGGACCAGATGTCCTCCTTGGCCCTTTCACCACTTCCAGTCATCTACCAACACCCAGGTTTCACTTCATCATTCCTTGAGGATTTTTAGCTTCTGATTCACTGTATGATTCCTTACCTCATTCTTAGTGATTTCAGTATCAACACAGATCATCTTTCAAATGTCCTGATCTCTCAGTTCCTTGATCTCCTCTCCTCCAAAGGTCTTATCCAACCTACCTAAGCCACTAACTCCCATGGTCATATTTGACCTTGTCATGATCAACAACGGAAACTACTCTTAAATCTTAATATCAAGGATCCCACACTCTAACCTTCTAAGCTCATCCCTCTATTATCCTGACTCCAAGAATCCTTATCCTTGCCTACCTAGGACTTATAATCCATAAATCCCACCACTTTCTCACCCCTCTCTTGTCCTCACTTACTTACTTATTGTAGCAGTTTGGCAGTTTGATATAGTTATGAATTCCAAAAATAGATAGAGGATTATGCTTGTAAATTGGTCTGTTCACCTGGGCATGATTAAGTTATGATTAGGGATTTGATTGGGCCACATCAGTAGGGTGTTGAGCCTCGCCCCTTGGTGGGTGGGGTCTCAAAGATAAAAGACATAGCAAAGGACAGAGTTGAAGTTTTTGAGTTGGAGTTCTGAAGCTGAGTTTTAATCCTGTAGCCTGGGGAAGCAAGCACACAGAGGAGCTTGGTCATGAGGAAGGAGAGAAGGCCCTGGGAAGAGACAAGCCGTTTGCCTGAGAGTCTATAGCTAACCTTGTGGGGGAAAGAGAGGAGCTGAGCCTGGAGAGAAACAGAGCCCTGGGAAGAGAGGAACCCAAGAAGCTTGAACCGTGGCAAATGTTGGCAGCTGTCTTGCTCCAACACGTGGCAACAGACTTTGGTGAAGGAAGGAACTTATGCTTTATGGCCTGGTAACTGTAACCTTCTACCCCAAATATATACCCTTTATAAAGACCAACAGATTTATGGTATTTTGCATCAGCACCCCTTTGGCTGACTAATACACTCATCTAGCAAAATTCCCTTAAATATATATTTAACTCCCTTGCTCCTCTCTTGCAGTCACTTAGCAAAACCCAAACCCTGATTAAACTCATTGTTCCCCCTATTAGATATCTGCACCATAAGCTGAACACGGCTTGAAAAATAAGCACCATCAAGCTGCTTGGTCTCACTTAAAATTCATGGCCCTTAACCTAAAGCAGGTTCTTAATGCTGCCCATTTCCAGACAGTACCAAGGATTGCACTGGCGTTTTCAGGCCAATGTTTATCAAAGCACAGTAGACTTACAGGAAGTCATGGAATTAAATTTGGAATGTTCCAGATGATGCCCCAATGAAAGTACAATGCCAAATTGCCCTTCACTCAAGCCGTTCAGATATACGAGTGCCTTCTGTTCTTATTTACTAGCTTCTATCTAGACTGTACATTTGTTGGGGGCACAGGCGATGTCTTACATATATATGTATTCCACATGGAATTGGATGCAGACCCTTGGTAAAATAGGCAGTCAACAGAAACTTGTCTAGTCTCTTGATCACTGCAACTCTCCTCACTTGTCAGTCAACAATGCTTACTGAGAGCTCATGTAAAAGATTCTACGGTTGGCCATCTTCCCCATTTCTTCCTCTACCTCTTTCTTTCAGCTTCTTCTGGGATAAACATCCCTTTTCCACAAAAAGAAAAATATTTGTACAAATGGAAATGTGAAAAAAATTGATATCTGATAATTTCATTGCAGCAGAATGAAGCTGATGAGATTCTCATAGCTGGATTTATTGGGGAATAAAGTGAGGAAACACTTGTAAAATTCTGCATTAAGTCTCTATCAGACAACATTTATGATAATGATAGCAAAACCAGATCTAGGAGCTATTCCAAGCCATGCAGATTAACCAGTAATCACAGGCTCAAGTCCTAATACAATTCTGTTGAGATATAAAAGGATTTAAAAAATTAACTAGCAAAAAGGGATTAAAAGAAGATGAAGAAGAAAATTTCGACTTCTATATTCATTGGTCAATACCTTAGTTAAATTCTACATTCACCTATGTATAGCTTCATCATTGTACTTTCACATTATTCTGTAAAAATCTCTTGATAAATCTTTCTCTTCCCCTAGGTTAGAAACAATGTGAAGGCAGGAACTTGGGTTCTAATCCTGGCTCTGTCATTTACTAGTAGAGTTATTATGACTGAGTTACTTAATGGTGACCAGCCTCAGTTTTATCATCTGTGATATGGGTCTGTAGTATCCACCCCCATAGGATTATGGTGAATAAAAGCTATAAAATAGGCAAAGTATTTAGTTCAGTGCCTAGCACTTAGCACTCATCCAATGGAAAGTATTATAAAGTATTTGATAAAATAATGGACATACGGTGCACTGAACTGTGGTTGCTAGAAGGCATAGATAAGGGAAGAGAGCTAGCCTTGGCCTTAAGAACCTCTCAGCCTCATGTAATAAAGCAGTCACTACTGATGCCCGGTACTGTAGGGTGGGCAGGGTTCCACCTGACGGACTTCAGTCATAAATGAGTTGATGCAAGACCCTTTCACAGTCACCTTCTGTGGGTGCCTACCACATTCTTTGCCCTTTGAGTTCCATCTTTCATCATCTCTAGTTCAACTTTTTTTCTGTTTTAAACAGTAACACTTTTCCTTCACAAATTACACAAAGTACACAAGCAAATCCCTGACCAATGAATAATTTTTAAAATATTCATTTAAACTGCATGAGTTTATGTACATGGAACCCTCACTTTGATGAATAAAAATAGAAAAATAAAGAAGAAAAGAAGGAAGGGAGGAAGGGAGGGAGGGAATGAAGCTTATTTAAAAAAAGTGTAATGGCATTACAGCTTTGTGGAAGATACATGGTAACAAAATTTAAGGCAAGAAGAAAAAAGCAAAGAGCTTCAAGATTAAGTCCTAAAGGAATCATAAATTATAGGTTAGCTATGCTGAACCTAAAGTCAGAGGGCAGCAGAGGAAGAAGTGAGTATAAGCACCTGTGAGACCATCTCACTTTGCAGATGAGGGAAGAGAGGCCCTGACAAGTTAAACGATATTGTCCATCACGACTTCGATCCTGGCAATTCAGTGTGTGGGCTGGGAACCAGCAGTTTCAGCATCACCTGGAGCTTGTGGAAATAGACTCTCAGGCCCCATCCCCACCTCCTAAATCCGAAACTGCATTTTAACTAGATCCCCCAAGTAATTCACGCACACAAGTTTGAAAAATAGTGATATAGCTGATTTGTTACCAATGAGTTCATAAGTTAAATAATTTAATAGCAGATGGGAGAAACAGCAGTTAATAAGGTAACCTTCAATACCTTATTTTTCTGTAAATCTGATGTCAATCTTTGGATTTGTTAGAAAAGTTTAAAACCTTTGGCTCTGAATAATCAATTTATGAATTTTATACTTAAGATAAAACCTTATGAATTGGCTCCTTTAAGCCCTAAATGAACAATCTGTTACGCAAACACTGATATTAAGATGGTTACTCAGCCACAATTTCCTCATCTACAAAGTGTAGATAATAATGGTAGCTGACCTCAGAGGGTTATTGAGATGATTAAGTTAATACATGTCAAGCCTTTATGAGTGTCAACTACTAACTATGATTATTATTATCTTGCATAGAGTGTTGTTATGAGGTGAACTGAGTCCCCCCAAAGAAATATTCAAGTCCTAACCCCTGGTACTTTGAATGTGACCTTATTTGGAAATAGGTCTTTACAGATATAATGAAGTTAAGAGTAGGTCAGGCTGGATTAGGGTAGGCCCTTAAATCCATGATTACTGGGGTCCTTATAAGAAGAGGGAAATCTGGATACAGAGATACACAGACAGAGGGGAGAAGGCCAAGTGAAGATGGAGGCAGAGATTGGAGTGCTACATCTACAGGCCAAGGAACCCCAAGGAGTGCGAGCAAACACCAGAAGCTAGAAGAGGCAGGGAAAGGTTCTCCTCTACAGGTTTCAGAGGCAGCATGGCCCTGCCAACACCTTGATTTTGGATATCCGGCCTCTGGAACCATGAGACACTAAATTTCTGTTGCCTGAAGCCACCCAGTTTGTGCTACCTTGTTACAGAAGTCCTCCACAAACTAATATGGGTGTGGTATGAAAGATGTGCCAGCCACCACCCACTCGTTGTCACTTACTCCTGTTGCTGTGAGAAATGTCTGCAGTATGTGCAAACACTGCAGTATGTGATGGTGCGAAGCTGTATGGGCCCCAGAAAAGTATGTTCTTAAAGCTAATCCATTCCTGTGGGTATGAACCTATTTTAAGTAGGACCTTTTGATGGCGTTACTTCAGTTAAGGCATGACCTAGGGTGGGTCTTAATCCTCGTATTGGAGTCCTTTATAAGCAGGATGAATATGGGGGGCGGGGGAGAGAGAGAGAGAGAGAGAGAGAGAGAGAGAGAGAGAGAGAGAGAGAGAGCGCGCGCCACAGAAGCAAGAAGCCAAAGCAAAGAAATCTAGAAGAGACGGGAGAAATAGCAGACACCGCCAAGAACCTTGCCATGTGACAGAGGTGTCCAGGACCACAGGCAGCCGGTCACTGGGGAGAAAGCATCACCTGATAATGCCTTGATGTAGATATTTTCACAGCCTCAGAAATGTAAGCTTGTAAGCTAATAAATCCCGATTGTAAAAGCCAACGCATTTCACGGTGTCTGCATTTCAGCAGCCCAGCAGACTAAAACATAGTAGTAACCAATACTGGGAATAAATATAGTCTGGGCCATAGAAGGAAAAACCCCTCAACTGGAATAAAAGGTAACAGCCTCCACTAAGGAATTATTCATTAAAGGGGACTGTGTAACCTCATAAGCCAATATGGACATACATGGAATTCATAATTCTTAAGTAAAATATGTAAATAACATTTACAGTACTGAGTAATGAATGCTTTTCAAATACAAGCATTACTCTGTGCAAGACTAGACATTGAAATCAGAATTCAGGGCTGCGGAAAAACATTATTTGAAGAACGAATAAAGGTTGGATTATTGATTATTCAATTTGATGGACCAAAACAGCACGAGCTGGCAGGAGTACATCTAACCAACACGAAATGCCCAGTGTGGGAGGAACTGTCCTGGGGGACAAAGGTCTCTTGTACAGACTAAGACAACACTTGCATGAGAAACCAGCCAAGCTGTCCATCCACTTAGTTCAAGTGTGGATCCAGGATGCTAGAGAGACACAATAGGCAATACACTCAACAGGGCAAATAAAAGCCAAAAATGAAAAATTGCATAATAGCTTGAGTTCCCTACTTCCTAAATTTAAACAATGGTTAGGAGTTCAGGAAGGGAGTCCCAAACAGAGCGGGCCTCTGGGTAACATAACTCACAGACTGTTGCTATAACCAACTGGGGAGCCATCACAGCTAAATGGGTCGGTTTAAAAGGCTGTAGAGTGGGTTCTGTGTAATATTTTGGGTATCTAAGCACCTCTTAAAATATATTTATATATACACATAAATAACATTTTTGTAAGCAAATGCACATATATGCATATATATTTATATATCATTTTGCAAATGTTGGTATGTATTGTGAAAATTTTTATTTTTACCCACAATAAAAATAAATAAATAAATAAGTTAAATAAGAAAAAAAAAAAAGGCTGTGGAGACCATGGCTGAGCAGGACACCACAGAAGCCAAGAGGGCCTAGAGTCTGATTTAGGAGGGCCTGAAGGGACAGGAAGAGAAACCTCTGCCTCTTGCTGGCCAAGTATACAGGGCTCCCAGGCTTGCCAAGCCAGAGAAACCACAGCGCACAGCTGGCAACACCTCTTTGCTCCCATAAGTCCCTGCTTTGGAGAAGAGATTTGCATAGGTTTATACTCATATTAAATATTCCCCTCAGGACAGGTCAATTAGACTAAGCAACAAAACTAGTTTCCTATTCTGTCTCTATATTACTGCTCCAAACAAATAATGAAGAACACTGCTATACTTTAATGCTAGCGACATTGCTTATCCTTAACTACAAAAAACTGCTCTGTTTTCTAGGAAGAAAAACAAAATTCCAGGATAAAAACTGAATATATAAAGGTATATAAAAAATAAGTGGCGCAATTGGTTGAGCACCTGCTTCCCACATGGGAGGTGCCAGGTTTGGTTCCTGGTGCCTCCTAAAAACAAAAACAAAAAACAAAAACCCAAACAACAAGCAAACAAATGAGAAAGCTCAGGGGAGCCAATGTGGCTCAGTGGTTGAACGCCGGCTTCCCATATACGAGGCCCTGGGTTCAATCCTTGGCCCTGGTACCTCTAAATAAATAAATAAATAAATACTAATTATAAATGAATAATTAAGAAACAGCCCTCTGTCATCTGCAATGTACAAAGTATTTTACAGACATGTACTTTTTCAGCGATCAAATCCTAAGTGCGCCATCAGACGTTAAGTTTATCATGACGCAAACACAACCACATAAAGGATATGATAGTGCACAGATACATACACGAGCTTCCAACTTTAAAGGCAAAAAAAAAAAAAAAAGAAAAAGAAAAAAATGTCATTTAATACAAGAGACACAGCATTTATTCCTGGCCAGCTCTGTATTCCCCTAGAGAATTAACGGTGTGTGTATGGTTAAAATTGGATTTAAGCCATCAAACAATGGTAGCAACTGTGTTATTTATTTCTGTAGTCCCACCACAGCATGGAACACCTTGCTTGGCATAATGTGGGTATTCCATAAACATTTTCAAATAAATAAATGACTGAATAAACGAAAGGGTGAAAAATAAAAAGCTACCGCTTTAGCCAGGCTTTCCTTTTTTTTTTATTTTTTATTATGGGTAAAAATCAAAATTCTCACAATACATACAAACATTTGCAAAATGATATATAAATATATATGCATATATGTGTATTTGCTTACAAAAATGTTGTTTATATATATATATACACACACATATTTTAAGAGGTGCTTAGATTACCCAAAATATTACACGGAACCCACTGGGATTTCCATGTTGCCCACCTCCCACACCTCCCATCACATCCCACACAAACATCTCCCACAGTGTGGCCCACCAACCTCAATGAACTTACACATCCTGGAGCCTTGCCACCAACCATAGACCACAGTTCACACTGTAGACCACACTCTCTCCCACTCAGTTCTGAGTGGTGTGTGCTGATTTAAAATGGCCTACATCCGTTGCCACAACAGTACTCAGGACAACCTCCAACTCCCAAAGAAGCTTGATCATTTAGAAAAAATGAGGGAGGTTTATTTCAAATTACCTAGAAGGACTTGATGCTAGACTGAAAATAAAGGGCCTGTTTTAAAAAATAACAGGACTTTTTTTTTTAAATGGCCATAGAATTTGAAACTTAAAAAATTAAAGAGTAAGAAAAGGTTCCACTTCTGGTTAGGATGCACCAGAAAAGGAACTCCAAAAACCCATCAGCCTCACTGTAACAATGAGAAAACAAAAAAGTAAAAAATTCTTGTTTTTCTTTAAGGAGGTTGAAGATGCGTGGACACAAATCAATCTAAATGAACTAAATTCTGGGGGCAGGATAGCCCTTCAATAGTGGACTGACAGTGGTGGATGCTTTTCTTACTGGGGCAGGCAAAAGAGCTAGCTAGCCTGCCACAGGTAAAGAAACTTGGCTGAAATCAGGGGAAATGGCCCAACTTTTATCAGCCAAGCAAGGGCATGTGTGGCAGACTGGAAAATGGAGAAACAGAGCCAGCCATTGCCGTCAGCCAATTCTTTACAATATTTCTGCTGAGTAAGTGCTGCTGCTCGGAGCAGCTGGGATTAGGCTGGGAAGCAGAAAGAGATCCTGTCTTCTCTCATGTGTAGATCCCAAACTGTGCTGCAGGGCCCAGTCTCACCCTCCAGGTGAAAACAGAGGTGAAAATGGAATTAAAGGAGGCAGCAACTTAGTCCTAATCCAGCACAGTTACTGGATAAAAGAGAGAGATCAGGCCTAGTCACCTCAGTTGCTGGAAGAGGTCTTTCCAGGGGTAAATACTAAGTGCCTCAGTCTCCATGTTCTTTTCAACAAAATTCAAAAGCATAAGACAAGTAGAGATGCAGGAACAACAACCCGTAACCAGAAGAAAAAAAAAGTCAACAGAAGACAATAGATAACTAAGTTGTTGGGAAATATTAGACAAGGTCTGTAAAAATTTATTGTGAATATGTTAAAGAAAAATGGATAAAATGGCTGGCAACACAGATAATTCAACAGAGAAAATAAATTCTAAAGAGGAAGCAAAAAGAAATGCTAGACTTGAAAACTACAATATCTAGAATGATGAATGCATTGAATGGCCTTCATGGTAGACTGGGCAAAACAGAAAAAAAAATAATAGTAAGCTCAAAGATAAATCAATAAAAATTATTGAAAATAAAGCACAGAGCGAAAAAGGTATCGATAATAAAAACTTTAAAGGCTTTTCAAATCTACATTATCTTTTATTTCAATAGTTTCCTTTTCAAGTCTGTGGGCCTCTCAATCCTTGAAAACCATTTTTATTATGATTTACTTAACTCTTACAAGTCATTTTACCTGAAATTTCACATTCTGGTTGATGTCGGACACATGGAATTGCTTCAGGAAGCGCTCGTCCTCGCTCCAGAACAGGCGGATATCAGGAATGTCATAGAGGATCATGCCCAGTCTTTCCAACCCCAGGCCAAAGGCCCAGCCAATCTTCTCTTGAGCGCCAGCTACAATGAGAAAACAAAACAATCATTTTAAAAAATGGAAAGGTTATAACAACAAAAAGACAAACTACCCAATTTAAAAATGGGCAAAGGACTTGATTACACCTATTTCTCCAAAGAACATATATAAATGGCCAATAAGCACATGAAAAGATGCTCAACATCATTAGCTATTAGGGAAATACAAAACCAGACCAAAATAAGATACCACTTCACATCCACCAGGATGGCCATTATTTAACAAACAAACAACAAAAAACCACACATACACAAAAGACACAGAAAGCAAGTGTTGTTGAGGATGTGGAGAAACAGGAATCCTCCTGCATGGTTGACAGGAATGGAAAATGGTGTAGCCACCGTGGAGAACAATTTGGCAGTTCCTCAGAAAATTAGACATGGAATTACCATATGACCCTAGGCTCTACTACAAGGTGTATAACCAAAGGAGTTAAAGCAGGGACCGAAACAGATAGTTTGAACATTGCACACCAATGTTCATAACAGCATTATTCACAATAGCCAAAAGGTGGAAGCAAATTGAGTGTCCATCAGCAGATGAATGGATAAACAAAATGTGGTATACACACACACTGGAATAACACTCAGCAATAAAAAGGAGTGAAATTCTGATACATGCTACAACATGGACGAACCTTGGAGACAGCATGTCGAGTGAAAAAAGCCAGGCACAAAAGGACAAAGGTTGCACTTATGTGAACATCTGTCACATATGTGTCACATATACCTCCACTTATGTGAGGTATCCAGTACAGGCAAATTCATAGAGACAGAAAGTAGAATAGTGGTTACCAGGGCCTGGGGAAAGAGGGGAATGGAGAGTTAGAATACCCTTGTTATAACAGTTTCTGTTTGTGGTGATGAAAATGTTCTGGAATTAGATAGTGGTGAAAGTTATACAGCATTGTCAGTGTACTTAACGTCACTGAATTGTAAACTTAAATTTGGTTAAGATAGTAAATATTATGTTATGCATAAAATGTAAAAAAAATTGTTACTAAATAAGTATAAAGATCGGCAGATATATACTATTTCCTGAAAATTGCCGGTTGCATGGATTGAGGGCCTACTGGTAAGAAGGCATGGGAAGGGGCTGCTCAGACATCCAAGTGTGTCCTGACTTCCTTCATTGAACCACTCTGGACTCATAACTGTCTCTAATAGTCTTTCATTCCTGATTAAATTCCAGGCTCCGTTAAGCCCTGGCTGCTGCCTCTGAGCTATTATTTTTACTATAACCCTAACTTTCCCTGATTCAAGCATTTAGCCAACTTTGTGCTGGTTACGGGGCAGGGAGAGAAGACAGTCTAGGTAACCAAGTGGTTTACTTGATGGGTGGGTACGTTCAAAATGCACCAGTCGACTCTTAACATTAACAGAAAGTGTGTGCCAGGCCCTCAAGAACCCTCAGTTTCATTGAAACGCCACAACCCTTGAAGTAAGAGCTACTTCAACAAGGCTCAGAGCGCAAGCAAGCCCAGGTGAAACGCAGACCTAGCACCGCTCACCCCAAAGGGAATGCATGCCGTTTAAATGATGCCAATGCCATGAATTCTAAGGTTTATTCACACCTGTGAGGCAGAGCAAAACAGAAAATATAAACCACTGTATGAAAAAGACAAGGGAGCAATTTGGACTGCTGAGAAAGCTTCAGGAGAGAGCTCATGAAAGGAGTCTAATTTCAACAGGACATGAAAGGATGGGTAGGAGCCGGTGATGGGCTGAATTCCAAGATGTGGTCCCCAATTCTACCCCCTGGTGCACATGCCCTGGGGACAGCCCATTCCTAGGCATGGGTGGGACCATGGATTCGACCTAATAGTGGCCTCCTTGATCAGGTAAGTTACATAAGACTCCATCTAAGGTGACTAGAGAAGAAAGCAGCTGCCATGTTGTGACAGGGCCATGTGGCTAGGGCCAGAGGGTGGCCTCAAGGAGCTGAGAGAGACCCCCAGGCCAGGAAGAAAACGGGGGCCACCTGGATGATCTTGGAAGAGGATCCCAAGCCCCAGGTGAGAAGGAAACCCAGCCAACACCTTGACTTCCACCTGGGGGACCCTGAGCAGAGGAACCAGCCTGAAGGGAGATGCTAAATTGTGTTGTGTTAAGCCCCTAAATATGAGGTAATTTGTTACGTAGCAATGGAAAATTAATACTGACCGAAAAGGTGGAGCTAGGGGAAAGGAAGCCCCAGACTGTGGGAAGCCCTTTGGTGGAGGAAGGGAGGAGGCACAGCACAGGGGGGCCGAGGAGTGGGATCCACAGCACAGGGCAGGCAAGGCCGTTGTGGGCGAGGCACTGGGGAGCCGTTCAGCTTCCTGCCAGGGGCTGCCGCCACCATCTGACATGAAACAGCTTGGAAGAATATAACACAACAGGAGCCACAAAGCAGCGGGAGCCTCCTCAGGGATATATGGATTTTAAAAAGGTTTAGAATGAGATCACAAAAGGAAGTGATACAAAAAGAGAATGGCTCCATAAGTGGGAGAGACGGTGTACTTAAAAGAAACGTGTTTAGGTAAGTGCTGAGTGCATTCATGCTAGTCATAAGAAATGCCCATGAGGCGGAGGAAAGGGAGGGCATTCAACCCCAGGAACCAGGACATGATAACCAAGTGTGAGTAGTGCCTGCCCACTGCTCAACTGCCTAAGAAATCACTGAAAAGCGAGGCAAGACATTTTAGAATAATTCACACTCATGCATGAAAACCTCTAAAGAGACGTTGGTGACTAAAGACATGAAAATGAATAAAACCCCATTATAACATTTTATATCTACTATCAGATTACTTTTTCTTTTCCTTTTCTTTCTTTATGATACCACTTGGTACTGGAGATGTGATTTTGGCAACAGTATCCTTCTTTGTTGCTGGTTACAATATTTTTTTTTATAAGAATTTGGAAAACAATATGGCAATACACAAGGATAGCCATGAAAATGTTCATACACTTTATGATTCCAGTTGTGAATTTATCCTAAGGAAATAATGCAGCAGAAGCAAAAAGATAAATGAAGATATTCAAAGCAAAAGCATGGAAGCAACCCAAGTGCCCAAAATAAGGGAATGGCTTAAAAATTATAGCACATTTTAATGTAGTCACTAAAAATCATAATTATATAAATAAATGTTTAAGTGACAGACTATAACAAAACATGAAAAATATCTATGATAAAGTGAATATTCCCAGTGATATTACTACCTAATATAGTACAAGTGAGGGCTGTAAAGTGGAAAAGTAATCAAAAATACATATATAATAGGTGGGTTTTAAAATAACTTTAAAACAGTTTCTGTACTTGTTACAGTCTTTTCAAATAAAAAAATAATGCAGGGTGGGAATGTTACTGTTGCTTCTTGACTCAGGCTTTTTCTTTGATGATGAAATCTTTTAGATTTGTGTATCAAATTTTTAGATAAAACCAACTAACAAGAGCTTAATATCTGCAACATGAACGAACAGCAGAGTTAGGATATCTGATTTTATTTAAGATCTACTAATTTTTCAGTATTTTAGCTTTTCTACTTTTCTTCCATCACTCCTCAAAAGCCTCTACTTCCCTATTCTCCCAAACTTTCTAAAGCAAAAATAATGACAAAAAGTCCCTATAAATAGGTGGGGAATATAAGCATCAACCTAATTTAAAAATGGACAAAGAATATAAACAGACCTTCATAACAAAAGAAAGAAAAATAGTCATAAACAAATGCAAAAGGTTACTTAAGAAAAATGCAAGACAAAACTGCACCAAGGTACCATTTTTTAAAATAAAAACATTTTATCACATATGTGAAAGCAAAGCTGAGAAGAAACAAGTTCTCTCGTGCACTGATTGTCAGTGGGGTTTTAACCTATTTACCCAAGGAAGATAATGTAGCAATACCTATCAAAATTACAAATGGGGGAATGGATGTGGCTCAAGCAGTTGAGTGCCTGTTTCCCACATGGGAGGTCCTGGGTTCAGTTCCCGGTGCCTCCTAAAAACAAAACAAAACAAAAAACAAACAACAAGAAAACACATGAGAAAACCAACTCAGGGGAGCCGATGTGGCTCAGTGGTTGAATGCTGGTTTCCCACATAGGAGGTCTGGCGTTCAATTCCCGGCCCTGGTACCTAAAAAAAAAAAAAATTACAAATGCATATTCCATTTGTTACATCTACTTCTGGAATGTATCCTACATATGGGAAATTATGAATGTGCAAGGTTACTTACTGGAGTACTGTTTATAATAGCTATAGACTGGAAACACCACAAATGCCTACCAACAGGGAACTGGTTAAATAAATCATGCTATGCCTTTATAATGGAAATTATTATAAGTCTCTGACAGGTTTCAAAAACTGAAAATAGCATTTGTCTTCTTAAATTTGGATCCAGAAAGAACTGGGCTATGAGGGATGAAAGTGGGGGAGACTTTACACTATACACATTTTTCTATAATGACAAGAACTATTTCGGGAAATAGAAAGGACTATAAAATACAGTAATTTGTTTTCTGCCCCCTACCCCCACCCCCATCCCACAGCTGTTATAAGAAGTCAAATTATGCCTGTTTTCTCACACTGGTACAACTTTCAAAGAATCATGATAAGAAAGTCCCCTTTCAGCCAGTATTGGTCTCTTTCTCCCCCTAAGAACCAATACACTTCTGAGCCTGGAAAATTAGTGTCGTCATTCATGGCCACGATTCCTTATTCACCCCACCCTAATGTCTCAGTGGGCTTGTGATTGCTTCAACCAATGCAGTCCAAGGATGTGATGCTATGTGACTTCTGAGGTGAGGTCGGAAAAGGCCACACAACTAAGGCCTGCTCTTCTTGGAACGCTCCTCTCCAGAACATTCCTTGTCAGGGTGCCTGCTCCCTCTCAGAACTCAGTGCCATGCTGTGAGAAGTGCCCCCGACGGTGCCTGCTGAACCGGCCTGCAAGGCTCGCCAGCTCCTCAGCAGGCCTGGGATGGAGAAGACTTGAGCATTCCAGCCGCAGCTCTTCGAATCACTGCTGGTTGTACAAGTCTTCCCAGTAGAGGTCTTAGAAATTGTAGCTAAGGCTCAAACCATCCCCATTATGTCCTGTCTGAATTTGTGAGCACAGAATTTAAAAAATGACTGCTGTTTTATGCTCTTCTGTTTGGAGTGTTCCTCTATACGCAGAAGTAATAACCAGAACTGCCCTTTTAAAATCATCTGGGTTTTGCTTTGATTACAAATATTTCCCATTGTGGTAAAAATAAGACTAACTAAATTACTCCTACATGGTCTTATTTTCCAGATATAAGAATAATGCAAATAAAGACTAAATAGGGTTTCACAGCAAAAATGAAGAGTTTAAAATAAAATTAATCCACTGTATGATACTACCTCATATACATATAATATCCATTCATTTAACCAGAGGCCATGTTATCCCACATCATTTACCACACTGTTCATCCTGGAAACAAACCAGGTAGTCCTAAGTCAAGGCTACCCAATATCCCTTCTCCAAACCAACTGCTGCTATTCTTCTTATCCTTCCATATTGGAGTATGGGATCTTCACCCATATAGATACTCAGAGCAGACACCTGGGACTGAAGTTTGACTCCAATCATGACCTTTAAATCACATCTCAGAAATTCCCTCAACAACACCACTCCATTCTAGTCCTATTATCACTGCACATTTGAGCCTTGAACAGTTCTCACTGTGACTATTCCAAGTAAAGCAAGGGGTCATCCTCTGTCTCCCTATCCAACCTACCTGTGATAGTGCTACTGATTTTCTAAAATATATCTGAGCACTGTGACACCAAAAGATGTGTGGTACATGTGGGACAGTGAATGGCTGGGATCACAGAGCCACACTTAACACTTTGTTATTTTAATTGCATTTAATGTCTTTCTAAAACCTTAAAAAAAATTTAAAAAATTTCCCCACAGGTATCCATTCACTCTAGCTGAACTGGAATACTTGTGAAGCCATAAGACTATATATATAAGGTCCAGCTGAAGAACCACTTCATTATAAGTTAAATACTGGCACTATTTATTATCGCTTGACACCAAGGCAATCATAGAGACAAATGCAAACACGGGCATTCATCTGTCAGTTACAGAGAGGTTGAGAAGCACTGATTTCTAGGGAATAACTTTTTGTAAAAATCTCTAACACATCACAGGCTGATAATTTTATAGCATATCAAATTATGCACATGACACTCCAAGAGTAGAATTCATATCCTTCTCAAGTGCACATGTATCATTCACCACCTCCAACCACATTCTGGAACGTAAAACAAATCTCAAAAAAGTGAAAAGGATCGAAAAAGTAGGAAGCATGTTTTGTGACCAAAATGGAATTAAATCAGAAATACATAATAGAAAGATATCGAAAAAGCTCCCCAATATTGGAAAGTTAAATAACATACTTCAATATAACATGAGTTAAAGAAAGAAATTACAAGGGAAACTTGAAAATACTTTGAAATGAATAAAGATACAAAACATCAAAATGTGTGGTTGCAACTAAAGGAGTGTTTCAAAGGAAACTTACAGCACTAAATGTTCATATTAGAAAACAAAGGACTCGAATCAATAATCTAAGCTACCACTTTAAGAAACTAGCCAAAGAAAAAGTAAATTAAAACAAAGTAAATAGAAGCAAGGAAACAATAAAGATAACAGCATAGGCAATGAAATAGAAAACAGGACAATAATAGAGAAAATCAATGAAACCAAAAGTTGGTTCTTTGAAGAGATCAATACAATTGATAAACTGCTTGCTAGACTAATAAGGAAAAAGATGGAAAATACAAAATACCAATGTTAGGAGTGGTAAAGGACCTCACTAAAGCTTCTAGAGACATCAGAAGGATAATAAGGGGATATTATGAACAACCTCATGCCAATGAATTTAACAACTCATATGAAATAGACAAATTCCTTACTAGACAAAAAAACCAAAGCTCTTTAAGAAGAAATAAATAACCTATGTCAATTAAAGATATCAACATCGGTATGAAGTTAAACATCTTCCCATAAAGAGAACTCCAGACCAGTGACTTCACTGAATACTACCAAACAGTTAAAGAAGAAATAATACTAATTTTGTAAAACTCTTCCAGAAAATAGAAAAGGATGGAATACTTCCCAACTCTTTTTATGAGACTAGAGTTATCCTTATACCCAAACCAGACAAAGATATTACAAGAAAAGAAAACCACAAGCCAATATGCCTCATGACTACAGAAACAGAAAACTCAAACAAAATATTAACAAACAAAACCCAGTCATACCTAAAAGAACACTACATCACTGCAAAGTGGGGTTTATCCCAGAAATGCAAGGGTGGTTCAACAACTGAAAATCAATCAATGTAATTCATTAAATAAAATTCATTAAAGAAAGCACACAATCATACCAGTAGAGGCAGAAAAAGCAATTGACAAAATTCAACAACATTCATTATAAAAATTCTCACAAATGAGGAACAGAAAGAAACTGATAAGGGAAGCGGCTGTGGCTCAATCAGTAGGGCTCCCGTTTACCATATGGGAGGCCCCGGGTTCGGTTCCCGGGCCTCCTGGTGAAGGCAGGCCCGCCCGCACGGCATGGTTAGCTGACCCAGCGAGCACAAGCAGCAAGAGGGGGATAAATGAATAAATAAATAAAATCTTTAAAAAAAAAGAAAGAAACTGATAAAAGGCACCTTTGAAAAACCAACAACTAATATATACTCAGTGGTCAAAAACAGATTGCTCTCCCACTGAGGTCAGGATGGGGGCAAGGATGTCCGCTCTCACTATTCCTATTCAAAAATGTACTGGAACTAGCCAGTGATAGTAGGCAACAAAATAAATAAATAAAGGCAACAAAAACAGATTAACAGATTGGAAAGAAGACAGTAAAACCGTCTCTCTTTGCAGATGTTATGATTGCCTATATAAAAGATACTAAGGAATATATTTAAAAGGTAATAGAACTTATTAGTGAATTAAGGAAGATCACTATACATAAAAGGCAACTGTATTTCTAAACAAGAATTATCTGACCCAAAATGTCAATAGAAAAACCCTGCATTAAATATACATTTAGTAAATATTGTAGCAATTCCTTTCTTAAGTATTTGTCCAAGATATGGAAACATGTGTACATAAGGACCAATATAGAAATGTTCATAACAGCCCTCAAATTGGAAACAGTCCAAATGTCCACAGCTAGTGCATGGATAAACAAATTGTGATATATCCATAGAATGGAATAATACGCAAAAGCTGAAAAAGAAATGAATTCCTCATACATACAGCAACATGGATGGACCTCAAAAGCATTATGTTTAGTGAAAGGAGACAGTTGCCAAAGACTGTTATAGTATATTTACATTTATAGGACATTCTAGAAAAGGTGAAACTATGAGGACAGAGAATAGATTGATGGTTGGCGTGAGCAGGGCAGGAGGAAAATTTGGGGAGTGCCGGAAATGGTCTGCATCTTTGATAGTGCAGTGATTAAATGACTATATATTTGTCAAATTCATCTCATTTGTATGCTTCAGAAGTGTGAATTTCGCTGTAAATGACATTATAATAACTAAAATCATGCGTTAGGATGCCGGGCAATGTCAAATGGCCATAGGTTCCTCAATGCTTACTTTCAGTTGCCGTGGTCATCTCACCATGAGCTGAAAACTAATGTTTTCTAGACTAGCACGGTTAGAAGGATCACACTCTGAGCCACAACGATTTAGATGATCTAGAATATGCTTACAATATTTTAAAAATGAAAACACAAAGCTAGGAAATTCCGTAGCAAACTAAAGAATTTATCTGGGGATCCCTAGGAATCTGTAGACCCAGGTTGAAAAACAGTAGACCAGGAAATGAAACATGCACCCCGAAGCATAGCCCTGAAGGCCTTTCACACCTTGACTGCATCTGACCCCCAGGCTCCTAAGGACTGGACACTGGCTCTGTCTGACAGCATCCCATGGTAAGAGGAGGGGTCATTTGCCCAGGCACCTGCAATCTCAAACCACCCTCTGCCTTGGGAGTCACAGCATAAGGACCAGACCTGCATTAGCAACAGTGAGTAGATGGACTCCAAGAATTGTTATCAAAACCTTGGCTGTGACAATCAATTACCATGGACGGTTGTAAGAAAAGAAATGGCCTCCATTCCCTGGCTGAGCTCCGACAAACCTTACCTTTGAAACGCATTGTTTTGCTCCCACCTAGATGTGCCTCGGCATTTGCCATCTATTACATTATTCAGACAACACGATGAACTACTGTCGATGCCAATCACTGTATTACCCAGTGTTCTCTGGGAGACCTTGTGAAATACTTTTATCTCAGAGCTGTGAAAGTCCCTTTTGGTCTTGGGACCAGAAAAGGCTTCCTGCTCTTGAACAACTGGATTGTTTTTAATTTGAAGGGTATCATGACTTACTGTGGCCCCATGGAAGCTGAGAGCCAAACTTGTAGTTTGCCTGAAAACTATACAAGTGTATGGTGGGGCAGTGTTATTTCTCTTTGTGACTTATCCCAGTTGTACTTCTTATCCATATTTCCTCTTTGTCCTGATTATCTCAGCTAATTTTTTTATATCTCTGTACATAAATTTATAAAGCACTTCCAATTCTTTACGGAGGAAAATGAACCATAAATAAATAGACACTTAAAGATACTGGCAACCAAGATAGGTATAATTTTCAGGTCTCTGGCACTCCTCAGTTGTAATTTGTTGCTAAATGCTCAAGGGCTGACAGGGTTTTAAGGCAGTATTTTATCTTTCCATTCCAGAACCAGAGGGTTTCAGTAGATTTGATTCTCCAGAGCAGAAAACTGACTGTAGAGGAACATCCTCAATTAAAAAGAATATTCAGAGAGGGAAGCAATTAGAGATTCTGACTAATGTAACCTTGTACTGCATTGAGCATCCTATAAGGGAAAAAAATTTTGTTGCTGTTGTGGTTACTCAAAATCTTTCTATAAAGATCAGAGTAGATATAGAAGCAAGAGAATATGGGAGAAAAGTCCAGAGATGGAAAGGGTGGGAGTGGGGATGGGATAATAAGTGGCAATGTAAACAGGACAGCAAGATGTCATCAGTCTGAAAATGGAGAGACTAAATTGATACTAGAGACTTTAGAATTCTTGGAGACCATCAAATCCAGGGGTTCTTAAGTTTTTGTTCCATGGACCCCTCTGCCAGTCAGGTGAAAACCACAGATCCCTTACTAAGTCCACACTATACTGTGTATTATTTAATAAATACATCATACCTGCACCAACATGTCCCCACAAGAATAATGGTTTTTTTTGAATTTCAATTCAAGCTCACGGACCCCTTGTTAAGAACCCCTGAATCCCACAGTATTCCTTCTACACCAGAAGGCCCTCCAGGCTCTTCCTCGACGCTCCAAGGAGGATATGCACTAGCCAGGAAGAGGCCAGGGCTGAGGCTCAGAGGTCTGCCTGTGCACACAGCCTCCTGATGCACCTCCATGGCAGGGACCCTACGGGCATGGGGAATCTCCAGAGCAAGAGGGGGTATGCTGGGTGTGGGGTCAGGCTGGGGAGAAAAGAGCACCAAGGGCGGGCTGAAAGTGGATGCCATTGCTCATTGCCTACCTTGGAAGTCCACCTCACCAGCCTGAGAGAGGGCTGGGTGGCCAGTCATGAATATGAAACCAAAGTCCACGTACATGCAAACGAGTACTTCCATTGGACAGAGGCAAGCAAGCTTATATGCCTTCATCTAAAGCTGTGTGATTATCCTGAGCCATAAGGGAAGGTTACATTAGGCAACTTTTCTTTTACTGGTCAAGGCAAGAAAATAAGGAAAGGAAGAGAAAAAGCTTTCCATTTCAAATGGTGTCTTATGCTTAAGTGATTTCCCTCACCTTCTGAGAAATGAAACTTTTCAGTTTAACCCTTACTGAGGCTTTAGGAGAATTAGTTATGGTGTCTAAATGAAGTCAGACCTAACTTCTAGTGTTTCATTTAAAGAAGGTATTATTAATATCACTCCCATTCTCTTCTGAGATCCATTGCTCAATTCATAATCAATGGCCTATCAGGCCTTTTGGAGGCTATGAGTAAAACCCTTGCATCAGCACATCATTTAAACTAGATTACATGTAGAACCCCAAACACATCAACTTTTCAGAGATGAAATATAATATTTAGCCTGAGTTTTGCTGTGCTTTGTGCTATGGAGAAGAATGTAAAGGTGTTAGAGTATCAACTGATGAAGGTTCTGTTTTTCTGGCAGAGTGTACACCCTTGGCTTGCTTCCATAAAAGGAAGCCGATTTCCAGCATACACTTCCATTTTCTCAGAGGTTATAACAGGAGGAGGAAGAAAGATGAATTAAAACTAAAGATAATAGAATTTTAAAATAAAATTAAATTTCAGAGGGTCTAAACATTTTAGAACATTTGCAAGAAACTTGTGCGTGTTCATCACTTTCTGAGAGGAAAACAATTTCATTACGTTATCTATCTCTAAGAACACTGAGAGCTACTGAGTGAGCCATTATTAATCCCATTATTTCATTGCCCTCAGCCTCCTCTCCACACAATGAAAAATGGAGCTTCTCAAGTTCCTTCCAGCTGTAACAGTCTATGGTTTCTGCCAGTTTAGAAGTAGTTAACTGAGGTTTCTGCTCTAAATAAACTTTCAATAAAAGGCCAACTACCTAAAAATAATTCTGTTTAATATTTTATAGCATAGAACAATCCAAGAATAAAATTAAGAAAACAATTCCATTCACAACAGCATGAAAAAGAATAAAATACTTGGAATACATCCAACAAAGGAAGTGTAAAATTTGTACTCTGAAATCCACAAAACATATTGTTGAAAGAAACTGTGAAGATCCAAATAAATGGAAAAATATCCATGTTCACAGATTGGAAGACATAACATTGTTAAGAGGGCAATGCTCCCCAAGCTTATCTATAGATTCAGCACAATCCCTATCGGAATCTCAGCTGGCTTTTTTGTAGAAATTGAAAAGCTGATTCTCAAATCCACATGGAATTATAGGTGACCCACAATAGCCAAAATAATCTTGAAAAAGGAAAATAAAGTAGGGGGACTCACACTTTCCATTTCCAAACCTACTACAAAGCAACAATAATCAAGACAGTGTGATAGTGGCATGAGGATAGACATATAGACCAATGGAAAAGAACTGAGATCCAGGAATAAACCTACACATTAATGGTCAAGTGATTTTTGACAAGGGTGTCAATATCAC
Organism: Tolypeutes matacus; assembly: GCA_026826555.1. Classification (NCBI taxonomy): domain Eukaryota; kingdom Metazoa; phylum Chordata; class Mammalia; order Cingulata; family Chlamyphoridae; genus Tolypeutes; species Tolypeutes matacus. The sequence continues at coordinate 12,030,031 of JAKSZT010054399.1, forward strand.
TCAAGGCGGAAATAATAGCCATTTCAACAAATGGTACTGGGACAACTGGATAGCCACATGCAAAAGAATGAAGTTGGACCCTTACCTCATACCATATACAAATCAACTGAAAATAGATTTTTTTGAAAAAAAAAAAAAAAAAAAAACTGTGAAAATAAAAAAACTTAAAAGTATACAATTCTTAGAAAAAAACAGGTTTGGCAAAGAGTTTTTAGAGTTGATACCAAAACAACAGATAAACAAGAGAAAAATAAATAAATAAATTGGACTCCATCAAAATTAAAACCCTTTGTGCTTCAATGGATATTATCAAGACTGTGAAAAGACAATCCACAGAACGAAAAAAAAATATCTGTAAATCTTATATCTGATAAGCAACCTGTAAGTAGAACATATAAGGAACCCTTTCAACTTAATAATAAAAAGACAAATAACCCAATTAAAATGTGGACAAAGTATCTTAATAGCTACTTCCCTAAAAAAAGATACCCAGGGAAGCAGATGTGGCTCAACCAGTTGGGCACATGCCTACCACATGCGAGGTCCCGGGTTTGGATTCTGGTGCCTCCTAAAGAAGATGAGCAGATGCCACACCCACTGCAATGAGCAGACACCTAAACGAGCAGATGCCTCAAGCCAGCAGATGCCGCAGCCCACAGGGAATGGATGTGGCTGAGGCTTTTGGGCACTCGCCTCCCATATGGGAGGTCCCAGGTGCAGTTTCCGGTGCCTCCTTGGAGAAGGTGCGCAAACATGGAGCAGACAGACGAGAGAACCATGTGGGGGAGGGGGGAGAATAAATAAACAAACAAACAAACAAATAAATAAAACAGATCTTAAAAAAATAGATATACAAATGACCAATAAGCACATGAAAAGGTGCTTAGTAATCAGAAAATCAAAACCAGAATGAGATATCACTTCACACCCACTAGGATGGTTAGAATAAAAACAAAAACAAAATAAAAAGGGTTGGCAAAGGAGCAGAGAAATCGGAATCCTTATATACTGCAAGTGGGGTTGTAAAATGGTGTAGCTTCTTTGGAAAACAGTCTGGGAGTTCCTCAAACAAGTTAACATAGAGTTACCATATGATCCAGCAACTCCCCTCCGAGATATAGACCCAAGAGAAATGAAATCATATGTCCACACAAAAACTTGTATACAGATGTTCACAGCAGCATTATTCATAATAGCAAAAAGATGGAAACAGCCCAGATGCCCACCAAAGACAGGTAGATAAACAAAATGTGGTATACCCAAACTATAGAATATTATTCGGTTACAAAAAATAATGAAGTTTTGGCGGTATATGGGAACACTGCATTTTAGGCATGACTTTTCTGTAAACCTACAACTTTCCTAATTTAAAAAAAAAAACACAGCAAATATTAGCAATCCACTAAAAAAAAAAAAAAAGGAATATAGTTCTGATACATGCTAACATGCTACAGTGTGTATGGATGGTGAAAATATCATGCTAACTGAAAGAAGCCAGTTGTGAAACACAAAAAAAACACATATTATATGATTCCATTCATATGAAAGTCCAGAATAGGGAAATCTACAGAGACAGAAAATAGATTAGTGGTTGCTCAGGGCTGGGGGTGGGAATGGGGGTCAGTGATAGCTAAAGGGTATGAGGGTTTCTTCTGAGGTGATGACCTGTTCTAAAACTGGCTGTGGTGATGGTTGCACATACTGTGAATATCATGTAAAGCCACTGAATTGTACACTTTAAATGGGTAAATGGTATGTTATGTGAATTATTTTCTCAATAAAGCTGTTAAAACATAACTAACTGCCTAACAAATGATCTCTGTTAGCTGCTCTCTCTGCTCTGGTCACCCTGGCCACCCAGCCTGCCTTCAGACATATAGGTACAGTCAACCTGATGCCCTTTGCATGGACAGTAACTTCCACTGGGAATGGGCTTTCCTCCCCCCTTTTCAAGTCTTTGTTCAAATGTCAAACTTTCTCAATGAAGTCTTCCCTGAACACCCAATCTAAAATTATAAACCCCTCTCCAATACCTACACTCCTAATCCCCCTAACTCTGTTCTCTGTTTTTCGTAGAAGTTATTACCTTCTAACATACTACAACATTTCAAATTTATTTCACTTATTTGTTTGTCCTCTGACTCCTCCACTAGACTGTAATACATGATGGCAGGAATTTTTCCTTTTTCTCTTGCTGTTGTTATTGTTTTGTTTTCTCTTCTTTTAAACTTAAAAAAAATTCATTGTGGTAACACACACATATATAAAACATTAAATTTGCCATTTTAACCATTTCTAAGTGCACAATTCAGTGGCATTAATTTTACTCACAATGTTGTGCTACCATCACCACCAGCCATTATCCAAACTTATCCATCACCTTGTTAGGGGTTGAATCATGTCTCCCATGACGACATGTTCAAATCTAAGCTCCAGTTCTGCAGGTGTGAACTCATGTGTAAATAGGATCTTTGAAAATCCTATTAGGATGAGGCCTAACTGAATCAAGGTAGCCTTAACCCAACAGGGCTGGAGTCCTTATAAGGAGAGGAAATTTGGACAGAGATACAGGTGACCGAGTAGGAAACAAGAACAGACAGGAGAAGGCAGAAGGAGACAGATGGCCAAGTGACAGAGGCACAGACTGAGTGTTGGACTGCCTGCAAGCCACCACAACACGACCGGCTTCAGAAAAAGCATGGTCCTGCCAGGACTTTGATTTTGGCCTCCCAGCCTCTAAACCTGTGAGACAGTAGATGTCTATGATTTAAGCCAACTAGTCTATGGTATTTGTCGTAGCAGCCCTGGCAAACTAAGACATACCCCAAACAGAAACTCTCCTCTCATTAAAAGAATCGTTACTTTTTAAAGCACTGATATATCTTAAGAAGCTAAAACAGTGCCTAGCACATAGGAAATGCTGAGTAAATATTCATTGAAGAAATGAATGGATGGTATAGAAGGAAAAGTTTGGAGAATCTTCCACTTATTTCATTGACTTGCTTTATTTGAATGGGTAATATTATAAAGGACTTCATGCTTCAAATGAAGTTTTCAATAAAAGGAGTGACGGTCTTAATTTTGTGTCTGTGAGAGATTTTTTTTTTTTCTCTCGTATCATGAGATGAAATTTTAACAATAGTGCTTTGAGAGATGTCATTTCTGAAAAGACATCTCAGAAAGGAGAGATGTAGAAAATGAAGGAACAGCAGGAAAAACGAGCATTTTATTCTTTCATCCCTCAATTAAGTCATTATTCACTGAGCTCTACTCTGGATGAAGTGTGAAGGCAGGAAGACTCCAAAGTGTTTACTGTATCTTTAAATCTTTATTTTCTTACCCAGGAACTGTTGAAATCTATCCTGAGGTTTTCTCCTTATAAGTCTGAAGCTTTGTTCTATTACAAAGCCAGGGGGTAAATGGAAACTTTACACTATTACATCTTGAAAAATAAATTTTAAATTATATTAAGCATATTTTTTCTTCCTTATCAAGGGGGCTGATTTATAGGAGTTTTTACCTTCATGAACAGACACGTTCCCAAAATAATCGCTAACAAGTTACATTGAAACAACTAGCAGTCAACACTCATATTTGGTTATGAATTGATGGAACTTTTACCAATTGCACAGCATTTTACCTACATTATCTTCACAATGGACGAGGAACATGAAACTGACATTACTAGCTACATTTAAAAAGTAATCACTGTTTAAGCAACCACACACAGAGATTGGAACTGACTTTAAGTACACATCCCAGTGAATGCTTCCACAGATTCTATGTTCAAACATTAACCAGAAGGGCTAGGTTTAAAGTATGTCAAAACATCAGGAAGGGGAAGCGGCTGTGGCTCAATCAGTAGGGCTCCCGTTTACCATATGGGAGGCCCCGGGTTCGGTTCCCGGGGCCTCCTGGTGAAGGCAAGCCCGCCCGCATGGCGTGGTTAGCTGACCCAGCGAGCACAAGCAGCAAGGGGGGAATAAATGAATAAATAAATAAAAATCTTTAAAAAAAAAAAAAAACATCAGGAAGCTCCACAAATGTCTATGCACCTTCTATTTGTTATTGCTAATTTCCTGATTGACCTCACCATTCTTCCATGAAAGCTAGTAAAATGGCTTTCACGAGCGGGCGCTCAGATACATTACTCCCAAAACATCAGTCTTATCACTCCCAAAACACCTTCACACCAGATTTGATGGTAGCATGTTCATAGACCCACAGAGTGATCCAACAGGGCTTGTGCTGTGCCATGGTATCAGACAAAAGCTCCCACTTCCCTTGGCGATTAGTGGGAACAAAATCTTCACAAGATTCCAATAAGACACCGCACATCTGGAGGCCAGCCAGGGAAGGCCGTTCGCCTTTCTTCTGATTTCTTCCCTTCCTTTTCTTTCCACCAAGGATGTAGTCCTTGATCCCCTGCTTTCCAGCAACAATTCTTGAACTGTTCCCTTGGAAGCTTGCCACTGGATGATTGACTTCTAAGCTGTGCCCAAATATCGATCTCCTGCCGAAAAATTTCACTAGTTGTATATATCCTTGGCCGCACACATTTCTGTCAATAAGTCCTTCATGCTCTCCAGAGGCAGAACTGCTTTTCTAAAAGAATTTTTCCATGGTATGGAACAGATGGTAGATCAGATTCTATAAAACTTGAACACAGTTTTCCTTAATACAATCAGAGCTAGACTATATTATAATCAACTTACAGCAAGAAAACTTTAAGAGCCACCTTAAAAAACTCAAAACTTACTTTGGACCATTGCCTTCCCTTCCTGGGTCCTACATTTCAGTTTTCTATAGTATCATAAAGGAGATACCAGTTTTTGATGCATCTGCTAATCAAAAGTACATGGCACAATTCTCATTTGTCTTGCCCAGTGAGATCTTTCTTACAGATATCTTCCACTTCCCTCAGGAACCTGTTTCCTAGAAATTTCCATCCTCCTGCTACTTCAGCCTTTGATCTAGCTGTGATGGATGCCTACACCTTTCCCATGGCTATTTGTCCTTATGTGCACTTTTGGCAGTGACATACCAATCCCCAGGGATGGACTTGATGGTCTCAGGTATGTATGGTGACCCTGTTTTCCAATGACTGATCTAGGGGTAGGCATGGCTAATGAAAAGTAAGAGGAAATCAGGGAGGATGCTTCTCAGCAAGTGTATCTATCTGAGAAAATTACCTCAGGTAAAAAAGGCCCTTTGGAACTATTCCCTTCTTCCTTCTTGCCTTAGATGCCATCACATGAGAATGTGATGTCTGGAGTTGCAGCAGCTACCATGTGACTAGGAGGCAACAAACTTAAGGTTGAAAGCCAGTGTGCTAAGGATAGGGGAATGGGGAAATATAAAGAGCCCAGAACTCTCAGAAGTGACCCTACAAGTTCAACATTAGGACTTCCTATGAAATGAATGAAAGTCTTGATGATTTAAACCACTGTTAGCTATGTTTTCTGCTTTTTGCCACCAGATGCATAAAATCTGATATCCAAGAAATGGGGAGAGAAACATATAGAACTATTTGAAGGCCAGGCCCTGTTGGAGAGACCAGGGTAAATTTAAGACAGAAAATCTGGCCTCTTGAGGCCTTCTCTCAGGACTGCAGACAGCACATTTCAGCTTTTATTTGGGTCTCAGATTGCCTTCTTTAAAGTCTAATCATTAAGCACCAAACAGAGATATGCAAACCCCAGGCCTGAGCCTCTATAGAACCAGATGTGGAATTTAGGGTATTAATAAAGTTCTAAACACCCAATCTAAATAGCCAAAGTGGATAAAGACTACACAGGAAAGTGTGGAAAAATGAATCCAAAGAAGGCCATAGAGATTCACCTGAAACATATAGAAACACTGTGATATACTACTCTGTCACTGCTGCCAAAGAAGGATGGCCTCAACTCTTTTCAGAGCCAGGAAGATGACCCTGAGAAGACAGCCACATGATTTACCACTTCTCCAATATGTTCCACCACTCAGAAGTGCAGCAGTCAGGTCTACGTGTGATACACAGACATCTCAGGATGCAGAGTAAGTCAAAACGCACCTGAGACAAGAATGGTATTGACACGACTATGACTCAAGGAAGCAAACTGACAAATATATGTCTCCATGCCTGGGCTCCAATGAAACGGCACAAGAAATCAATGGAGTCAGCAGTGAAAAGGCATGTGATAGTCACTGTAGGTCACCAACCAAAAATCATCCTAAATTCCAATGGTAATCATCCTAGCACGATAAGAACAAGGAGAAAAGGGCAGCACAGGTGATCAGTACCTTGCTATTACAGGCTGATCATTAGCAATGCTGATTTTGGTTTTGCGCTCAGAAGCATCATGAAGTTCACCTGTAGTCTCATTTGATCTGCCTGTAACTAAGAGGTGTAATATACAGAAGAGTAGGCACACCCCACAAAAACTTACAAAAAATTCCCTTAATCATAAGAATGTGGCAGTGGCTGTATCAGTTAGTTTTTGCTGTAAAACAAACCACCCCTAAACTTAGTGGGTTAAGACAACAATGATTCACTTAGTTCACTACTGTTTGGTGCTTGGGGCTGTGCTCAGGTGGAAGGTTCTTCTGTTTTCCACTGGGCTCACTCATGCATTGTAGTCAGCTCGTGGTCAGTGACCTCACTCACATGCCTGGTGTTGACTGCCTGTTGGCTGGGGCACTTTGGTTGTCTCTCACCATCCAACAAGCCAGCTTGGGCTCATTCATATAGTAGCCACAGGGTGCTGAGAGCAGCAGAACAGCAAGGTCCAATATGAAAATACTCATGAGGTCTCTGTACCAGGTTTCCTGCTTCCCTACTGGACAAAGCAAGTTGCACGATGAAGTCAAATTTAAGGGGTAGAGGAGGACTCAATTCCCTGAAGGAAGGATTTTGCCATCTACCACTTTGTTAGTGTGGCTTTATTGCTTCAAGCTCCTCTCCAAAAACATCTCTCTCCTGACCATTCCCTGATTCTCAGATAACTCTTTCTGTGCTGTTCTTAGTAATTATCAGGTTTGCAGGAGGAAAAAGGAGCAGCTTATCTTGCAAGGTCTGTTCAACTGCTCTATTCTAATTCATTTACTCATTCAACATATATTTTTTGTGGCTTACTTCTGTGCAAAAACAATGTAGTAGAAGCTTTTCCTTATTTTACAAGGGAAGGAGAAGGGAAGGAACAATTATCTGTTTACACATGCCAGAAAATATTGATTATTTCATTTAATCCTCACATCAACTCTGTTAAATCACTATTATTAGCTCTGTTGTATAGATGAGTGTAGCAGTTTGAGATTATTTTATGAATTCCAAAAAGAGAAAGATTATGTTTGTAAACTAATCTATTCCTCTGGGTGTGATACCTTTGATTGCATTAAATTCAGCTGAGGTGTCTTTGGTTTAGCTTACCTGTTAAGATTAGGGCTTTTGATTTGATTACATCAGTTGGTGTGACTCAGGTTGAGTCTCCACCCCCTTGCTGAGTCTGATATAAATGGACATTCACTCAAGAAGACACACGGGAAGAGAGAGCTCAGTCATTTTGGATCTGGCCATGTGACAAAGTAGGCGGCTCAAATAACTGAAGGCCCCAGGGAGAAATGAGTCATTTCATCTGATAGCTTATAGCTGAGATTAGGAAGAACAGCCGAGACTGATACAGGAAGCCCTATGTCAGTCTGCAGCTGAGATGGGGAAGAAGCTGGGCCCATGGAGCCTCAAGAGGAAGAGGAAGCCCAGAGGGGAAGGCAGAGACCAGCCAGAGATTGGAGACCATCTTGTTTCAACACGTGACAATTGACTTTGGAGAGAAAGCAACCATGAGTTGGACTTTTTATGGCCTTGTAACTGTAAGCTTTTACACCAAATAAATACCCTTTATGAAAGGCAACAGATTGCTGGTAGTTTGTATCAGCAGCCCTTTGGCAAACTAATACAATAAGAAAACCAAAGTTTAGAAAGTTTGACTAATTTGCCCTAGATTAAGTGGTTAGCTAGAAATAGTTCTGACTGCAAGCAACAGAAAACCCTATTAAGATGGCCTAAATAATATATATTTAATTTTTATCACAAGGGTTCTGGAGGTAGTCATTTCCAGGTTTGGCACAGCAGATCAAGGAGGCCATCAAAGATGCATACTTTTTCTATATTTCTGCTCTACCATCCTTAGCAGTTTAGTTTTCATCCTTGTTGTAGCAAGCTCAAGGCTGCAAGATGGATTGTCCCATATCCAGTCACATAATTAAGGCAGGAAGAAGGTGGAAGGAGCAGTTCCAGTGAGTGCTGTTCTCATGCCTATTACTTTTATGGTAGCCCCCAAACTTCCTCTACATTTCATTGCCCAGAACCAGGTCACTTGGCCACCCTTAGATGTAAGGGATGCAAGGAACATGACTGTCTGGCCTCTCAGACTCTAAAGTGGGAGATACCAAAGGAGTTGGGAATTGGCCAATGAACAGTTAGGAAGAGCCAGATTTGGGCAAGTAGAGCTCCACAGTTCATGCTCTCAAGGGATATACATTTTTGAAGCAGGAAGAGAAAAACGTATATGTACACATGTGATAAATGCTATGAGTGACAGAAACTAGGTTCTATGGGACCACAGAGGAAGAAGAAGGGGATGCTTTGGAAGAATCAGTCAAGTATGGTCTTAAAGGAGAGGTGAGGTTTATCCAACCAGAGGGAAATCTAAAAGCAAACACATGGAGGCAGAAATAAGAAATGAAGGTGAGTTAACCACATTGGCTACAGTGTGGGGTAATCTAGAAACTTGAAAATGGGAAGGGAATAGTCATGACCTGCTCAGCATTATTTAGCATTTAAGAGTTAAAGGCTAAATATATTGACTTTAATATAATCAACCAAGAACTCAAATGCCACCTCTTATCTGTCTTTGACTATCCAAAACAAACCATAGTATTTATATCTTTCACTCCTTTCCCTCAAGTTTCCACGTAAGATCCTAGAACTCATGGGAATTAAGTACTTTTAAGCAATACGTTCAGCAAGAATTGCCCCTCCAAACAGTTTACTAGCTTTGGAAATTTTCCATTTTTTGAGAAAGAAGTTGTTTTGGTTGGATTGTTTGTGTGTGTGTTTAATTGCTTGTATGCATACAGAGTTTCAGGTAACAGTATATTTTCCAAAAGTTGTGGGTGAGACATTTTTTTTAAAGTGCATTGAGGTGGTCATTAATTAACATAATCACTTTCAACTAAATGTGGTTTTCATGAGGTGGGTCATATCTATCATAGGTGACAGAGGACATACTGCCAAATGCAGCTGAGAATTATCCAGTTATTAACTAGAGTTATCAAAACTGGGCCACAACCAGAAAGTTAGCTGCAATCTAGTGAGGTCACTGCAGTAAAAAAAGTCTATCAAGAAGAAAGGAGCAGAAATGGAAAGATACTCCGCAAGTCCCCTGAGCCAAAATTACATGAACAGCGTGACCCTGGGCGACAAGGCTTTTGGGTGGTAGGCCAACACTGTCCTTCTGACCAACGGACACCAGTAGACTTTTATTGCTCCGATTCAGCTCATCATAAAATGCAGATTTATAGGATCAGCTCCATCTTGAGAAAGTCCCTTGGTCCCTTCCCTTGCTGATCGATGAGAATAAAGTCCAAGAACTGCCAGAAGCGAACGCACGATTGCTGCCATGAAGAATACCTTATTCCTTTCTGAGGGTGAAGGACATGAAAACCCACCCATGGACCTTTTAAACATATTGACCCATTGTTAAAGACCCAGAAGTATTAAGTTAGATGCACTTATCTGTTTCTTTCTGTTATGGAATCAAGGAATAATAGCTCATGCTTTATAGTCTAAAAAAGTGGGCCTTCCTATCTCTATTAGAAAAATTGCTTTCCAAAATAAAAGTTAATAGTGCTCTATTTCTTGTCACACTTAGAATTTTTTTAACCATGAAAGGAACTTAATTTAGAGTAAGTAATGCCACTGTCACTTAAATATATGAATGATAAAAGAAATGTCAGCTGTTCTAATTCTATAATACCCAAGTAATGACAATTAATGAAACACTCTTTACCAGTGGGAGTTGTTTTAAGCAGTAGATAAAGGAGTCACTGAGCCTTTTAAGATTTACTCTCATAACAAAATTGCATCTCTCTTCATCATTATCCAAAATATAATTAAAAGATGACATTTAAAAATAAACAAAAAAATCAAACCCACCCCCAAAGGAAAAACAACTGACAGACAACTCTTTTTTTTTTTTTTTAAAGATTTTATTTATTTATTCATTTATCCCCCCCTTGCTGCTTATGCTCGCTGCGTCAGCTAACCACGCCGTGCAGGCGGGCCTGCCCTCACCAGGAGGCCCCGGGAACCGAACCCGGGGCCTCCCATATGGTAAACGGGAGCCCTACTGATTGAGCTACAGCCGCTTCCCTACAGACAACTCTTTACTCTGAGAGCTAACAGGAGTCTCCTGTCTCTAACTTCTCACTTTTGTGCTGGATATGGGTCTACTTGGAACATAAATCTCACTAGTCAATACAGGAAAAGATGAATAATATTAGCATTGAATGTTATTTGATAGATATTAATTGGGTTGTTTCACTGCTGTAGAAATATTCTCTGGCCTTTCCAAAGAAGAAAAATCAATAGAAGGATCTTGTAAAAATTTCTGTTTTCTTCCTCAGTTTGCTCCAATAGTCTAAAATCTATTGAGTTATATATTTATGGTCCTAATTGTTTTAGACCATTTGCTCCAGGAACTGTCTACAATCAAGAAAACAGGCATCCTTTAATGTTCTCCCAAATACAACATTCAGTGGTCTCCTTGGCTGAAGCCAAGTTACTTATCAATACATAAAAAATTTCTACGCCAAGGCTGAAAAGCTTGATCCAATCTGTTTCTAAATAGATGGTCTCACTTCTCTCTTCCCTGCCCAACCCTTTTTACTCCTTGCCCTCTGCCCCACCATCACCATGCCTCAAGTTTCCAAATGGTGTCCCTGTCCTTAGCTAAAGGAGTGGAAAAAAAAGCTTTGAGTTGGTTGGAAGACTGAATCATTATTGAAAATGAATAGAAAAGTTACAGGAGCTGCTTGAAATTTCACTCTGTACGAGGAAGAATGATTCGACAGGACTTTTGCAAGACAGTGGTGTGAAAGATAAAGCTATTTTATAATTTTAGCTCTACTGAGTCCAATTCCATCAGGACAGTGTCTCTGAATATGTTTGACTTTAAGCTTTCCATTTCTCTCCCCTCATCCAAATGGTTTTATTCAGTTCGCTCTTGATTTGTGCTTCCCTCTGCCCCATTCCTAGTCTTGCCTCCTTATACCTCTAGGCAAAAAAAAAAAAAAAGACTTGATATATTTAAATGTGCTATTCCTGACCCAAATAAGAGTGGAACATAATGTTAAATTGAGTCAAAATGATGGGGAACAGAAAAGGGAAGTAGAAGAATGTGGGTTAAATGAGTCCAATTTCTCCATTCATATTCCTTTTATCCAATGCTCCATCTTGCCCAAATTTCACCCATTAAGTCAAGAGTAGCTCCCTCTTCAAGCAAATCCAATGCATGTTTAAGCCATAGCTAAGGAATATAAGAGACAAAACAGATGGAGGAGAACTTAAAAGGGCATTGGAATAAAATTGGGTAAAAATAGGATCTCAGTTGACAGAGCCAAAAACATGCTTCCACAGGTCCAAGTCCATGAAATTTCTCTAATAAAATGAGTTAGTCGGGCAGACCAACTTGGTAGAGTTAATCTGTGGAACGATGATACAGAACATCCCCTTCACCAACAAATTTCATCAAATCCTATCTAGGCTGATAAGGATAATCTATGTGAGAGAAAATGCCATGTGAAAACAAAGCCTTGCTTCATTATCTGCCTCCTGGCCACAAGGGCATGTAGGTTTCTAGTACTTCTTGAAGACACAACTGTGTTCTTGCTAATGGAGTCTAAGTAGACAGGATGTGAGCCCATGCCAGATTTTTTTTTTTTTTTTGTCTTTTTTTTAAGGAGGTATCAGGGATTGAACTTGGGACCTTGTACATGGGAAGCAGGAGCTCAACCACTGAGCTATACCCACTTCCCCCAGGTCTGCTCTTTTGAGACCCAGCCCTTTCAAGAAACCTCTTCCCCTGCTATGGGGTCCTTGGCAGTAATGCATTCTGAATGTTTTAACTATGGATGGAGGACTCCACACTGGTCTCTGCCTGACTGGGACATAAATCTTCAATGGCTGAAGCTACTGAGATTTCAGGAGCCTTATTTGTTCACACTGCATGACCTAGCCTATTCTGACTATAATCAGCTGTGACATTCTGGTACACTAGAAGAATCCAGAGTCACTGAAGAACTGCGTAACTCCTGGATGGCACCAAACTCTTAAGATCAAAGCTACATTACACTTATAAGTTTGCTAACTCAGTATATGTCTTTCAGTTATGCTGATTTATAGATTTATAGTGACTCAACCTAAGAATAGTCATTAAGAAGTAATGTTCTGCAACTATGTAACAGTCCAATAAGCAAGAATTTGGTTAAAATATATATTTTTAAAAATCCTTCAATGTCTAAAGAACTAAACACTCAAACAGGTTACCCAAGGAGGCTGTGCAATCATGAGTTCTGGAAATCTCTATAATTAGGACTGATAATCGCCCAGTTTACCTGCGTCAGAAATTTAGTTTAGCTAGTGCCTCAGATTTCGGTCAGAATACTCAGAAGAGTTTTTCCAGTTTTATAATTCTTCGAGCAAGCAGTGGCTTCCTACTACAGGAAGAAAACAAAGGGAACTCTCGTATGCACTCATCCACCACGTACTTAGTGAACACTGGCTATGTGCATACCAATACTCCATACAACAATGAGTGAAAGAGGTTCTGCCTCTCCCTCCATGAGCTTGTCATCAAGTGGCATTATAGGGCACCCCTCAATTTTTTCAGGAGGACAAGATCAGTACCATGTGTGGAACACTGCTTTTCAACTCCAGTGGCAACTGTCAAATGCCTGCCAGTCAACCGAATGCCACCAAATGTCAATGCATAGACAATGTTTCCCACTGTCTGTCATTACCAAAAACCAAATGTTATATTAAAACTTACAAGAAATCATCAGGATTTTCTTTAGGCTTACTAGGATTCAGTCATTCAATGAATTTTTATTTTAAAAGTTAAAAAAGAGAAGTAAACCAAATAGAAAACAAAAAGAGGGAAAGACAGGATGTCAGAGAACTCCTGAGAGTACATAAAAAAGCTGATAAGAACCAGAGCTGTTCTTTGTGTGATTTTATCAGGAAAGAGAAAAATACAGGGCTATCATTCTTGCATTTAAATAATACCTGTCAAAAGAAAGCCTAGCCTGACTTCTTTGGGGGTTGTAGCCAAATCTATCACTTGGTGACCAATCAAAATCCAACAGGATGTTCAAAATACTCCTATTCAGAAACATACAAATATGTCAATATTTTCTCACTTTCAATTTTAATAAATTTATCGTGAATTTTAAATCAATATTTTATTTCCTTTTGGGGCTGTGTTTTCTCTGAGAACTTATCCTGCCTTAGTATTATCAATTCTCAGGAACTCTGAGGACAATTTAAAAAATATGGCTTCATCATTTCTTCACTCATCAGACTGGCAAACATTTAAATTTGATGATGAAAAATATTGACCAGAGGGTGGACAAACAGGTCTTTTACACGCTGCTGCTCGAGAGAAGGAGGGGAACATGGTGGGCTTCAGGTGAATCTGAAATGTCTTATTTCTTGAGCTGGTAGTGTGAAAAGGGCATGCATTACATTATTCTCTGTACTTTGTGGAATGCTCGAAAAGTTCCAGAATCATAATTTTCAGAATGCATCTTTGCGAGGGCAGGGACAGGATGGGCCACCACTTACTTTTCACACCGTCAGATACAAACAAGTATCTATGCAAGTTCATGATAAGAAAGGAAGTGAGACATAGCACTTTCCTAACCAGGAGTGTTGAGCTGTGTGTGGTTATTCCCAGCAGAAAGCCAGAACCAAGACACCAGCTGCCACCACAGCCTCCTCTTAAATACCTGTTCCCAGGCTAGGACTAATAAAATTGTCAAAAAATTAAAAAAAAAAATTTTTGACCCAAAGTTCTGCTCCATCTTTGAACAACATTTATGATCCTCAGGTTTTGCTCACCCTACAGTGCAGCGGGATATGAGCTTTAGGGCACATTTCTGGTTTGGGTCTAGAGGCAGTACTGTTGTCTCTCCCCCTACCCTGACCCCACCAAGACTGAGAGCCTGGCACTGGGGAGAATTGGCCAGCGCTGCAGGAACACCCCAATCCTAGGCATTCCACTTGCCAGGAAGTAAAGGTGAATTCCAAGGAAGTCACCTAAGTCATGGGTAAGACTTCTGAGCTTTAATGATCTATTCTAATCTCAGTTGCCTAAGCAAAGCAACGCAATAAAATTATTAATAGACAATGTATCCACTTTCTCCCACAGTTCAAGAGTAAGACCACACTTGGACCCACGCAGGTGAGATACATGGAACAAACATAGTGACTTTATCCAGGGCCTGAGCAACTAAATGTGATAAAACAATGGGTCCTTATTTTATTTTTTAATTGCACAGGGGACTGGGCTAACAGTCTTATCATCTTTAAGGATATAGTGAAAAAAACTGCTCTTTCATCAGACCGTCTTCCTTGGCCTTGCTGCTGGGTACAGGAATGCTGGAGAAATGAACAGCGTTATTTGTGTTCCACACCCAGGCCTTACCCAGTGGACAGTGACCCACATGTTTAAAGCTCTTCCATCATAATAAACCCACCTTGACCTCTGTCCCTTCTAGCTACCTGTCTGATTTTACTTCCCTTCTGGACAATCTTCTTGACAAAACAATCTATACTCACTGCTTCTGCTTCCTCAACTCCCATTGACTGAAGCACAATGGCTACCCGGCTGCCACTGCGCCATCCCATCAAAACTGAAGAGAAGGCACCAGCAAAGTTCATGCTGAGTCAGTGCCAGAATCCGGTCATTCACTGCTCTTGGACAAATTTTCCGTACGTGATTTTCATTTGACGTAGGGTTCTGTATGTTACGCACTATATCCAGGCTTATGGCATGAGCATTTTATAGGTAAGATTTTACCTTAAAAAAAAAAAAAAAAAAAAATCATTCTTAGTGTGTGCAAAAATGATTCCCTAAAGCACTGGAATTATTATTATTGGTTCACGCTGATTTGGAAATCTAAATATCCAGCAAAACTTCAAGTACTGATGTGTCAACTGCTACAGAGCTCCTTTTTGCCTCAGGAATTCTTCAGTTTTTATTGGGAATTGGTTTTATTTATCAGGAAGTAGTTTAATTAGGAATTATTAGTTTTATAGGCATACAATTATCAAAACACTTTTCCTGCTTGATGTGAAAGCTCATATTACTGCTAATAGAAACACTATACTTTTAACATTAGTGATAATAAAAATTAGTGATCCTTTGTGGAATCAATTATGGGTATATTTTTAATATATTTTGGTGTCAATCACAGCCATATATTTTCATTTCTTTTCCTCTGTCCCTTCCTTAAATGTTGGTGTTCCTTGGGGAACTATTTCTGCTTCCAGTACGTCTCACTCTATTCTGTCTAGGTGACCTCATGGAATCCCATTGTTTTATCTACCACCTGTACAGCCTGATCACTCCTTAATCCACTTTTCTAGTCCCATGCTCTGGCCAGAGCTTCAGATGCATCTGTTCAAATGTCTTTTGAATGTGCCACAGCCAAGTCAAATCAACACGTCCAAATCTGAACTCATTATCACCCTTCCCAATGTGTAACCTGCTTCTTCCCAAATCCAGTCTCAGTCACCCCAGAAAGGAATCCCCAAATCACCCCTGACTTCTCCTTGCTCCAAATCTCCAACTCCCCAGGGCTCCATGATTCTTACAACAGCCCCATACATGCCCTCGTGTTTCTTTCCCTGGAGCCCCTCACCCCATCATCCCCATAGCCCAGAGCTATCCAACCTTGGGACTCTCCAGTTTTGCATAAAGACTAAGCTCCTTAGAGAATAGCACCCAAGGCTCTCTCCTCACCTTGACTGCTGCCACCCTCAGCACCATCAACTCCTGCCACCCCTGCCCTGTAAGTACGTTCTAGCACAGCCCTGTCCAAGAGCAAAAGAAGACGAGCCACATACACAGTTTACCATTTTCCAGTAGTGACCTTACCAAGGTTAAAGAAACAGGTGAAATTAAGAGTGGTCATATTTTTACTTAACCTAATATATCTTAAATAGTCATTTGACCATATGATCAATAGGAAGAAATTATTAACGAGATATTTTACATTCTTGTTTTTTGTATGAAGTCTTGGAAAGTCAGTGTATATTTTATGCTTAAAACAAATTAGTTTCCACTCATTTGCTTGGTAGCCACATTGGATAGGCAACTCACGCGCTAACCAAATGCCTGATGCATTTCCAACACACCATGCTTATTTCTGCCTTTAATTTTTTCCTAGATGAACTCATATTCATTCCTTGAGATTCAGTTAGCACAACCTTCCCCCACCCCCACCCCCACCCCAAGCTGTGGCAGGCACAGCAGCTCATAGCCCATCAGCCAGTTGTGTTGGCACCATCCCAGTCCTTCCCAATCACACTAAAGGTATCTATCTACTTGTCCATCACCAACACTAGAATGTTACTTCCACCAGAGCAAAATCCCACCAGATCTATTCATTTTCATGTTTCAAGCACCTTGCAAAGTGCTAGTATCTAGTAGGGGACAAATAAATCTTTGTTGAGCTGAAAAGATTCAGAATAGCACAAAACTCTGGAGACAGAGTTTTAAGTGTAAGTTCTGGGTTCCTGAGAAGACATTTTATGTCCTCCATCAACCAAAGTATGTGATGACGTTGCAAGCACACAAAATCCTTTTACAGATTCTCTTTCAAGGCAGCATCTACTCATGGAAGCATTATACCTATGCTATTATAGGTATACCTATTATACCTACAGTTATAGCTTGCATAGAATAAATTTAGATCTTGGAGTTATCAGGGGTCTTAGATATAATATAGTTATTTTACAAATGAGGAAGAAATATTTGAAAGGGTTTTAGCGGCCACTACAAATTTACAAAACTGGTAACACAGAACTAACACTATAACCTCTGCCCAGTTCCCTATAATTTTTCATTATATCACTGTTTGTGTCAACCATACACTTTAATCTAACACATTTTTTATTAAAATCTATTTTAAAGTTAAAGGAAATGTGTACAGTTGAAAATCTACTGTTTTGTTATTGCTGCTGTCAATTCCTTTCAAGATGGCATGGCAGAAAATATATTCTCCTCAACAAATAGTCCTTGTGCCATACTTTTTGCCCCGCCACAGTTACATGGGGCCATGTGAGCAGTTCAAGCCAGTGAAGTAACTGTGGAAGTGACATGTATCACTGTCGAGCTGAGGCATTTAAGAGCTGGTACAACTCCATCATTCTTGTCCCAGGCCCTGGAAACCAGCATTGGGATGGCAGTGTCACAAAAGGGAAGGAGCCTGCAGTGCTGAGCTACCAAAAGGAGGGTGTCAGTCCCCAAGGACGAATTAGCACTTTGCAAGAGGAAGAATTAAGCTTTAGTTATGCTAAATTATGGAGATGAGGATGTTCTGTTGCAGCAGCTGGTGGTTAATTACCCTGACTAATGTAGACAGCCAACTAAGTTACATATCAAAGAATGGGTATCTGAAAATGTCAGTATTCTGCCAAATGTAATTAACATTACTTTAAATTGCTAAATATAAATCCACTTTAAAAATGTTTTTCTGCTACTATTTTTCTTTTTAAAATAGCATGCTAAATGATACATTAAATTTAAGATATATGAGGTATCAAATCTGGTTCAAAGTATTTAAATTATCAAATGTGGAGAACATGCCTGCAAAGTGAAATGCTGAATCAGGTTTTAGTACCAGTTACTTTTTCTACATATGACAATATGCCCATGAAATGGCTATTACAGTCCAAGTCACTATCTGGGCCTTAGAGCCTAGAGTTCTTCCTCCAACCTGGTGACTTTACTCAGTGAGTTAGCCCTATTGACTACTGACAAGAGTATCATGGAATCCAAACAGGCTTCATGGCCCCCATCCATGGGCAACATTGCTGCATCTCCTTATTTCTGCAACTACAAAAAATAAAAATGCTTTTACTATTGTTGTCAGATGAAACTCTTTAAAGTTTACAGATTGCAAATTATTTCCCTATCCACACATATATTAGCATATATCCTTTTAATTAAGCCACAAATGCCACTTTGGGGAAGAGTGGTGAGGTACAATTTGAAACTCGTGTCTGTACGTATAGGGATGTCAGAATAAGCCTGTTTTGGAACATTTGTAAAGAGTTAGAGTTGGTGTCAGTTTTGAGGAAATTCTATTCACGAGGCAAAGTTGCTCACAGCAATAGTTATTTTGCAAACTGAAAGCATGATTACTTTGTATTTCATCCAGAATAGTCTGAGCCAATTGTGGGGTGAATTCCCTGAGCCCAGAATATCTGAATTTTAAATTCGTCTGAAAAAACTTTTAGACATTTAGGATAGATTTTCATAGATATTTAGACTTCTAAATGCTGCCAAGCCTTTCTAAATAATGGATTAAACCAGGAAATTCCCAATTACTATTGCAGAATGACTAAGCAAGGCAAGCCTACCCAAATCTCTGAGTTAAGAATTTTGTCTTTTTAATGTTCTTCTGAAGTACATTAAAAATGTGTACTTTGTTGGAAAGAATTTCATCATAATTCACAGAACTTGTTTCAACTAGATGGTTGGCAGATCACTTGCGCTTCACTTAAATGTTTGAATACTTGTCAATTTGCAATACGTAGAATTTTTTTAAAATCAAAACACATTTGGGATATTCCCATTCCTAGATTCACTTTAGCTTGTAGTTTTCCCTGTCCTTGACTTTTATTTTCATTTCCTAGTATTTTCCCTATTTTACTATATTGTGTGTTTTCCTATAAGCAGCCTCAAATCCTCCATGTAACATCATAGATTGCCAAACGAGATAAAATGTCACAAATGGTCAATAGACGGTTTAAGAAATCTAGCATGTGCTTCATACAGTCATTTCTTCTTGAGCTCTTCAGGAGTTGCAATGGCTTCTAAGGTCTCCCCTACCATGGGAATCTGACAGAACCCCTTGTGGGGGCCCAAGCGACAACTTAGACAGCAACAACCCCTAAAGGACTCAGTTTCATTTTCTTTGGCTGAGGGTTGCTAAAGCAGACGGGTACAGTAAAACTGCTTAAAAAATAGTAGTTACTATGACAATTGTCATCATTATTATCACCCAAGGTGACTCACTACCTCCCAAGACGGACAAAAAGAGCCTCCTGGAACAGAAGGCCAAGAGGCCAAGCCAAAACTAGAGAGGAGTTTGAGGCAGCCCCTGGAGCAAAAGGACAGCTGAGCCCTAGGTGGAAATCCCGACTCACATAAAATGCATTACAAATTCCCACTCTATCTTTCCTGCTCAAATTTAATTCATTTTTCTTTGAAACTCTGTCTCAAATATCATTTCTTCAGGGAGGGCTTCCCTCACCCTCTCAAGTATTATAAATGTGCATGCTATGTACTCCTTGAAAACTCTTTGTAATATTCAGATACGCACTCAAAATATCCTTACTGAGCACCTATCCACTGTGTATTGGCACTGTTCCAGGTAAGGTGAGCTCAGCATGCACAAAATTCGTCTCCTTTTCCTGAAGTTCCAGTCTCAGTTAGTGATCTCACCACGCTCCCGGACACCTGAGTGAGAAGCCTCAGAATTAGTCCTGACTCCTTTCTCTCCTTCTCTCCTCCCACTAAATGAATCACTGAGTCTGGCTGATTTTGGCCTCTGGATTATCTCTTGAATCTTCTCTGGATCCCACCCACCACTGCCTAGTGCAGCTGCCATGCCCTCCCTGGGGAAACATTCCCACAGCCTCCATATGGTCTTTCAAGCCCTCTCCAACCCAAACTTCGTACTTCCAACAGCAGCTCCTAGAATGAAAATGGATCACGTTGCTCTCTTGCCTCAAACCTGTCTACGGTTTCCCCTACATTTCAGGTGATTTGACACTGGTCGACCTTTGACCCTCTGTGCCCACCATGCTGAACAACTTGCAGGTCCCCACTTACGTTTGACTCTTTTATGCCCGCCATGGCTCTTGGCACCTAGTACGTGCTTTAAAAATATTTGTTAATTAGAAGAATGAACAAATTAAAGTATTCATCATCTTATCTTTATTGGGCCTTGTGTTTGAAATGTTCTTCATCTCCTGTTGTCAACATCTTCATCACATTTGCAACCCAAATGCCCAGAACAGCATCTGTAACCTAGGATATGCTCAGTAATGTGTGCAGAATAAATAGATGAACAAAATGATTGATGGGCAAATCCTCTATCTTAGTTTAGGAGACAGAGCTGGTAGAGAATGAGGGCTTTCTCCTTCCTAGATGCCCCAAAGCCTTTGATAGGTCCTTTATAAACATGAGCTATGTGGGTCTTGAGTGGTGAAAGCAGAATAACCTATCAGAGTGGCCTCAAAGAGGAAGCAGGCCCTTCTTGTTTCACTTTGCTTTTAATTCAGCCGCTATTGATCGAGGCGGCATAAAGGTAGCCCTATGTCATGGGAACAGAATTGCCCTGGAAGTCCGAAGGCCTGCAGTAAATTCCACTCCGGCCCTGCCTCTGTGAGACCTGGAACCAACCATATCCAGCAACCAGCCCACCTGGGTGAGCGATGGAATTCCCTTTTTTGCTTAAGTTGGGTTTCTGACTCTTCTGAAAGAGTGCTGACTAAAATACCACTCTTCTTTTTCCTTGTGGCTACATTACTGTGTGGGTAAGCCAAAAAATACCAAAGATAAAGCATATTTTGATGACAGCAAAGCATTTGGCCAAAGTCTCTTATGATTTACTCACAAAAGAGAGGGCTTGATAGTTCATGTAGATGCACCTGAAACCTGTTGAACTAATACGAGCTAAAAGTTTTGATTAATGGATGAGCATGTACAGAGAAAGGCTTCTGGCCTGTCCCTCTTCTAGCCAGTGTTCTCAGCAGCCACTAGGAGAGACAAAGGGCGTGCTCATCCGATTTCTAGGTCTTCCCCAAGCTGAAAGGCATAATCACTGTTATAGATGCTTGAATCAAGATTCAGTGGTCCAAAATGAAGAGGATGAGTTTAAGATGGAAGAGAGAGCAAAAGTCCATTTACGGCTCAGGTCTCTGAAATGACCCTCTGTCCCACAGTTCCTCAACATTACCTAGTCGAGGAAATGACACTTTTCTGTCTTCCTTTTTGATTTTTATGACTTGCCTGAGGTTCCTTTTCTCTTTGTATATGTCTATTCTGCTTTGTGGATGGGACAATGCTTCTTAATTGTTACTGTTCCTGGAGTTATTTGGGAGAGTTGCACATTTGTGATTAATTAGCTTTTTGGTTATTTCATCTTTCAGAGCCTTGAGGCCTTTGGGTATGTGCACCTGAAAATAAAATGCATTAACCTTAACAAAATGAAAGCAAAATTATTTTATGTAACTACATGATGTATCTTTATTTGGAAGGTTACTTAACTGCAACTTGTAGGTGTTTCCATGCCAGTTCAATGGTTTTCCTTCTCCTCATTTTCAGCTGCAGGAAATGTTTGAGATTTCTTGAATCCCTTCACATCTGAAAAATGTTCTTCTTGGGTTCTATTATTCTTTCTTGTTATTGCTTCAATCCCCCTACCTTTCCTCTCATTTGCTCCTGTGCCTGCATCTCCTTGCCTTCATTTTCCCCACTGTCTACAGAGTGCAGGACCTCCAGTGCCCTCTCTGAGCTCAGGGGAGATGCAGCGGCACAGCTCTCAGTCTGTTCCTCAGGCCCACTCTAGCCCAGAGAGGGAGAGGAAGAGAGAGGTGAAACCCAGATCGGGTTCCAGACCCTAGCCTGGGCTCCAATTCTTGCTTCCCAGCAAAGCCTGGCACGGACAGAGGAGTAGTGGACTTCTGCCTGCCATTAACGAACAGCAGTTCATTTCTCCTTGGATTGTTACTTTAGTGAGTTTAGCTCCCCTGGTGGTTAATCCCAGAAAGGAAGAGAATGGCGGTAGGATTTCAGAATCCTTTGTACTGTAGTCAAGCTCATGACTTTGCATAATCATTCACTTAATTGCTCACTCAGCAAACATTGATTATCGTCCACGGTTCTCTCCCTGGGTGCAGAGGTAGGAAGGCGAAGACATATAGGCTCTGCCCTCAAAGAGCACGAGTCTTTTCATTCATTCACAGGAGGTCACCTGCCTGCCATGTGCGAGGATGGCAATCACTGCTTTGGGAGCCTCAAGTAGCTCAAAGACTAGGATGGAAAACAGGTTATGCTGTGGGGAAAGAAAGGTTCAGGAAAGTGATCTGAGGTGTAAAGAGGCAGAAACTGATTTAGGTCCACGGCTCTGAGAGGATGGCAGGAAAGAAAGCTAGACAGATGGTGTCACTGCAGGGAGAAGGCAAAGGGATGATGTGAGGTCTCACCTAAGAGGTCACATAGCCCACTTTCCACCCCTGAAAAGAGAACAATAGCTTCACTCTTTAGATAACCAACAAATTTAAACAAAGTTTCTTTGAAACAAGGCAAAATCTTTGTTGAAAAAGAAAAAGGAGCAAAGAAAAGAAAAGAAAAAAAGAAAAGAACAACAACAAAAAAAAACCTCTTGACCTGTGCCTCCCCTTTCCAATGTGTGTGGCTGTTGCTCTTTGCCACCATCTAAATGGCAATTTCTTCAGTCCCTAACCTAATATTGGCAAGCAGGCCATACAAAATGCAAAGCTAAAATTACAGTTGACATTCTACAGAACTCCACGGAAACCAGAAAACAAAACTGGGAGACATCATGTATTTTGAGTAAAAGGAAAATAAACTAGAGACTATGTATATATATAAACACATAGAGAAATATACATATGGTATATGTTGGTATATATAGATGTTGTATTGTGGAAAATGCTCTTGGCTGTAACCTGTTTTTTAAAAATCAGTAAACTACAGTAGGAATCCACATAAGGAAACCACCCACTGTATTGTCTGAGGACAATACAGTCCTGAAAAATCAGAATCATTTGCTCTGCCTACTCTTGCCCTGTTCCCTGCTCTCTGGCTCCAAGGTCAAGCTTGACTTCTTACTGACCTGCCATCTTTTTCTCACTCATCATCTATGCCCTGGAAAAGTAAGTCATTTTTGGCCCTTTACAGAAAAGGTTTGCCAATTTCTGTCTTATATGTATCACTAAGTACTATCACTTTTTCCTCCAAAAGGTTCCTCATTTTCTCAATGCCCCTCCTTTCCAATGATAGGGCTAGGAGTCCCACTCTGCACCTCGTGGGGAGGGCCTCTGCCCTTTCCCATCTCCCTGCATGCTGCTGCCTGGCTGAGCTCCCAAACCACCTGTGGAATCCTCTTAATCCCATGTCCAAGAACAGATGTGCTCCTCGTTGCCACCAAAGCCAATTTCCCCATTTGGGCATTCAAGGCTCTCAATCCAAACAGCTGTCTCCCTTCTCCCTTCTGCTGCCACTCGGCTGGCTCTGCAGCTCCCCATCTCTATTGCTCGCAGTCCCCAAGCCCTCCCCTCTGCTGGGTGGCCCTGTCCCTGTCGCTCCCTCTGCCCAACTGGCCTTGGCACAGCTCCTACATCCTCAATGGTTTCTCCTCCTGACTACCAGCACGCTCCCCGCTGGCCACTCCACATGCTGCCTGGCTGCTCAGTCCACACTGCCAAGGAGTCATGTATGTCACATTGCTTGCTAAAATATCTATTCACTTTACTGATTCTAACAATGGCAACTAACTAACTAAACAAATAAATAATTATTTATTTATTTGCTCTTGAGAAATGTACATGGAAGTATTATGTGTTCAAGGATCATGAGGCATACAACCTACTCTCAAATGTTTAGAAAATGGACAGCTAGATTGTTAGGTGACAGATAGATGGATGGATGGATGGATATATAGGTAGATGGATAGAGAGCATGATATGGAAACGGTGGCAACTTA
Organism: Tolypeutes matacus; assembly: GCA_026826555.1. NCBI lineage: Eukaryota > Metazoa > Chordata > Mammalia > Cingulata > Chlamyphoridae > Tolypeutes > Tolypeutes matacus. Next base: position 12,054,097 of record JAKSZT010054399.1, read on the forward strand.
AACTATCTGGGGGTGAGGTATGATGGCATTGTCTCTATCAATTTCATATTGTTTTTGCAACTGTTGTGCAATTTTGAAATCATTTCAAAATAAAAAGTTTAAGAAAAAAGTATAAATAAATAAATAATTAAAATTGGAACAAAGACGATAGAGATTCTGCTGAGAGGAGCTCATTTTAGAAGTCTTAGAAGTCATATCCACAAATATACCATATCTCAATATGTGGACCACCTACATTTTAGGCAAAATTCTCCTGTCTCAATACATGTTGCATTTACAGTTTACAGCACATGCTTAACTGTTTTAAATTTCACAGTTTTCTGTTTTGTCCCCTCAAAGAGGTACTAAGTTCCCCTTGGAATATGGCATATGTATTGTAATACTAGACAAAAAGGGGAAGCAAAAAATTAGCTAATTGTGGGACACAGAAATGCCCAGTTTTAATAAAATCTGGCAACTTGTGTATTTTCCGTATCTGCATATGAAAAATCAGAACTCTTAATCACATGCTTGAAAGATATTCTGTATTGAGACGAAAATGGAAACTCACCCTGTGGGGTGTATCCTCTGGCCCAAGAGACCCATTTGGATGGCCAGGCCTTAATAGGCTGAACATTTATAAATATACTGTTCCAACAAAATAACAAAATCTTGCTGTAAAATCCCTAAGAAGTATAGGCTAGAATTTCTTCCCCACTGTCTGCTTTTTATTTGTTCCTTTGTTGATCATCTTAGTCTTTTTTTCCACACCAGGAGAAAGGCACTGTACTGACTTACTATCCAATAGGTCACTGATTGCTGGACTGGGCCACTGGAAAATGAGGTTAACTTAGAAATTAAGCACAAATTATAATTTCTGCCTCTCTTGAAAGCTATTATCACTGACAATTAATATCTCTGCCTTCCCTTTAGAGTCTGTTAAAACTGTTGCGTGTCTCCAGCCTCCTCCCCCAGCCTGCCAATTGCACACTCCTATCTAGGAACTGTCAGCTTCTAACTGCTTTTTCAACCATAAATGAAAGTACTAAAAATTAATAGCTGAAAGAAGAGATGAAGAGGGCGATGTTTCAAACTCATTTTTAGCCATTACAAGTCAAGAGGAGTTAAACTTCTTCAGCCTTTTAAAAGCAAAACAAAACAAAGCAAAAGCTGTCTTTTTATGAGCAGGTGCGAACCTAGGTGGGAGAATGGGCTTTTGGACGTGAAAATGTAAGTTCCTAAGTAAATGCTGGCCAATGTGACTACTGTTAACGAGGGGAAAGCCAGTCAGTCATGGCGGGGTTAAATAACTGCTATTGTCAACCACACTGTTAACGTGTTGGGCGCCATCAATTTTTTGCTGTCAAATTTCAAAACCCCTGGCTTTGAACAGCTATGAGAGCTGCATTCACAGAGAAGGGAGGTGGCAGAAAGGGGTTGGAGAGGTTAGGTATCGGTGTGAATCAGCTTTTAAAAGATCTGAAACTCTGAGCAGCAGTGTGCCTGCACTCAAAAGTAAAAAACTGGAAAAAAGTCATCCCGTGTTGAACAATGAAAGCCATTTACAGTAGACACAGATCCAGGAAAGGGGGCCATCTTTAAATATATAGTTAGCCTTTTAGCCTCTCTCTGTGGAAAACTCTGGATTGCCAGGAGCTACAGCAAAGATGTATTATTATAGTCAGGTTTCCCCTGCTATCTTACTGTTTGTGGACTTTCGGAGTGATTTTTCTGAAAGTTGTTTTCACAAGTGCCTAAATGATCAACCACTGCAGCAGATGGCTTTTCTCATGAGCAGCTCCCTCTATTAGCGAAATCTGCTATGTCCAAAACAGATCCTTCCTACATCCAAAGCATGATCATTGTCACGAACAAGTATTCATTATTCTGGCCAGCCATTTGTAAATGTTAGTCTTCAGTAGGCTTGATAGACACTGGAAATCATCAGGGAGGGGTGGGAGCTGCTAGAGACCAGCCAGTAAACAAAAAAAACAGAGTGAGGTCATTGAAAGAATTGTAAACAGAGAGCAAGGTGGTTGTAAAGATGCTGGCAGAGTAGGATATGCTGGATTTCCCGCCTCCTCCCCCAACTCTCTCCCCGAGCTCTCTAGCTGTCCTCTAAATGTTGCATGCATAGGCCCATCAGTGGAGTGTTTATAAGTCTTGAGAGTTTAGGTTCACATGGTTGATAGGACTTGTGATGGGGTATCCTCCTTCCTGCTGGTCTCAGGTTTCCACCTGCAGAGACTCATCCTTTAGAGTAACTCTTCTGCCAGAGGAGGAGTAAATTCCCTGACCAGGAGGAGATCCCTCGTGGTCCCTACTTCTGGATGGGATGACACTCATTTGTTAAAAGGCCTCAAATATTGAGAATTTGCTATGGGTCTGTGCTCTGCACCTCAGACAGATGAGGGACAGCCATTCTGGAAACTTTGTTCTGCAGATCCAACCATTCCCGTTGGAGGGCTGGAGTAGAGGGCAGGGTGGAGGGAAGAGAGTAGGTCTCTGGAATGGAGAGCACAGGCCATGCTGTCCAATCACCTCATGAGAAGCCAAGTTCTGTTTCCCTCCATCTGCTTCAATGTCTCGTTTTTAACTGGCTTTAAACTCAGGAGGGAAAGAAAAGACTCTTAGGGTTGCAAATGACAGCAATCCCAACTGAACTGACAATAGCAAAAGGTTAACTTTTAAAAATACAGAGGTGGCTGGTGGAACCAAAGGGAAAACCTGGACCCAGGAAAACCAACATGACTGTGCCTCTCACTCTGCATTTGCTTTCATCCTCTGTTTCTGTCTAGAGACTGGCTATCTCCGCTTCTCAAGTCCAAAGGATGAGATACATGGTGATCGACTGCTCTCAACTTCACTCTTATAGCTTCAGGCACTAAAGAGAGAGACTGGAAGTGGATGTGGCTCAAGAGGTTGGGCTCCCATTTACCATATGGGAGGCCCCGGGTTCGATTCCCAGGGCCTCCTGGTGAAGGTAAGCTGACCCAGCCCGCGCAGCATGGTGAGCTGGCATAGCGAAAGGATGCAACAAAGGGAGACACGCAGACACAGAAGAATGCACAGCAAATGGACACAGTGACCACAAGCAGGCAAGGGGGGATAATAAAATAAAATAAATCTTAAAAAAGAGAGAGAGAGAGAGAGAGAGAGAGAGAGAGAGAGAGAGAGAGAGACTACACCATTTCTGGTTTTTAACCCAAAATTCTTGGGCAAAAATTGTGATTGGCCCAGCTGGGGTCAAGAGCCCATTCATAGACAGTCAACTGCCTAAGATGAAGTAGAGCTAATCAATTATGGAAGGGGGTTATGGTGCAGCAAAACAGCTGTTCCCACAGTTACCATGTGTATGGGGGAAGGAGATGCCTACTCCAGGTTGAAAAACCCGATGTCATGCAATCCAATCACTGTGTGTTCACTCAACAAACACGTGTTGGTTACTACTGTGAGAAACATAGTAGGTCTATGAAAGAAGACAATGAAAACTGTCAATGTAAGCCTATGTTATAAATACTAAACATACAGAGAACATTGAGGCCATCATGTCAGGTTCTGTTTTTATTTATATGATGCTACCATACTTGTAACCTTGATCATTTTACTACATCATGAATTTCTGAGTCAGATTCAGGAAGGATCTTCTAAATACCTTATCTTCTAAACACCTGGAATTTTAAAGACTGGAAAGGGGATTTCTTTCTTTCTTTCTTTTAAATTACTGCTGTGAAATAAAGAAGAGGTCCTTATCAGAAAGCTATCTGATCATTCACAGAAGCTAATTGTTGGTTAATGCCACCCCCAAAGGAGGTGGGGGTGTACAGGTCTGGGTGGAAGGAGATCACAAAGGAAAAGACAGCAAGAGCCACACCAGGCTGTAACCAGAGTCTGTATCAGTGGTCCCTCAGGAGGTTCCTACTGTGCTCCTCCTCTTAGCAACCCATCTGACTGTCAGCACCAGTGGTTAGGGCTGAAGGGCTAGAAATTAGACAAAAAGGGGGATGGGGGTAGAGTGAATGATGGCAGCAGTTCATAAGCTATGTAATATACCTGGAATGGGAGGTGTGCTAGGCAAAGGTGAGGGGGCAGATATGGTCTCTGCCCTTGAAGACCCCAGGATACGTAATAAATAGAAATGCAATCGAAGCTATCAAAACAGAAGAAACAAACAATGAAGGCACAACCAGACGTTAAGTGTCAAGCTGGACTGGTGAACAAACCACGAAGGGAATGAGTTTTCTGGGTTACCAAACCCTTTACATTCTGATCTTATATTGACTTTCACCTTGTTTCATTCCTAATAACCAAGCTATTAATAAATTTATTTTTCTTTTGAGCGTTTTACCAAATTTGGAAGATAAAATATTGGAGGCTTTCTCAATTTCATTCCAATCTGCTACAGAATAAAAAATTTATCCAAACACAGACATTCCATCAAAATACTCTTTCCACAAGCAGAACTATTGTAAATCAACATTATAGGATTCCAGATTAAATTTTATATACCAGAGCCCTCATCAAATCATTTGTTGAGCCTCTCCTTTGCTTTTGTGGAGATATATTACGATATTTTCCAGTTCGCAGGCATTTTTTTTTTAAACAAGTGCAATTCTCTAGAAGTGTCAAATGCTGAAATCACTGGTGCTCCATTAATTAAATACTTTAAGATTTCCAAATGATTTTGGATAAAGATGCAGCCAAAATTTAAAGGACCCATACATTCAATAATATTGCAAGATAGTTAGGGTGAGATATAAAGAAGTTTTCCAAAGGCTGATATATTTTAAAAATTCAGATGATGACAGGTGGCAAAAAAAGCAAGTGTGTTCTTGCCACAATAAGGTATATTTCTGTATTTAACTTCAGCCTTGTCAAAAAACCTTAGAGTTCAATTACTCTGTATAAATATGTAAATATTTGTAAATTCTTACTATTACAATTTCTAATTCTATTGCTATATTGTCATAGCTTGTTTGAATTATGAGTTTTCTACTTATATAATCACAACCTATTCCAAACATATTTCTTTCAGTTTTTTAAATTTCGTAAGAATATCATTTTTATTAAAACACTGTCCTCCACAAAATTTTTATTGTATTTTTGTATTTTATATTATATTTACTATATTATCTATAATTATATTATATATATAAAAGTAAAGCATTTGATCATAAATGTTGAACTTCTGGATTTACAATGACAAATATAATAATGTCAGACATATTATGCTCAACAGAATGGATTTCCAAAAGCTTTCTCTTGAGTCCATGAATTAGATGGAAGAAAAAAACTTAATTATTGAAATTAATATAGCTGATTTTCTATTTTAAAAAGCTGATGGGATGACAGAGACTTCTAAAAATGGCATATATCATTTAACTGTTTGTAAAGTTCTTTTGCCAATGGAGCCGAGAATTTGACAGCCATCACTATATTTTTTACATGTGCACAAGAAAACGTGAACTCTAAAATGAGTGAAATTAAGTTAGAACAATAGTTACTTGATCTAAATGAAAAGTTATTCTTCACAAAACATTTCACAAAATATGTAAAAATACCTTCTGTCACTGCGTGTGTTAAATTGCCATCTTTAGAATTTTTAAGGTAGGTGCCAATGTTTCTTCAACCGATTTATTTCTTTTGGCTTTCTGATGGCCAGTGATATCATTATGACCATCATGTAAATGACAAATATTGACAGGTTACACAATCAATATCAACTTTCTTGAGAAATGGAAATCAAATATTTCATTTTTCCTTAAAAAGGTGCTTTTTTTAAAAAAAAATAAAATAAAAACTAGAGAGCGGATGTGGCTCAAGCAGTTGGGCACCCACCTCCCACATGGGAGGTCCCAGGTTGGGTTCCCGGTGCTTCCTAAAGAAGACGAGCAGACACCGCAATGAGCAGATGCTGCACCAAGCAGATGCTGCAGATGCCACAACAAGCGGACTCTGCAATGAGCAGATGCTGCAACTGCTGCAACAAGTAGATGCTGCAATGGGCAGATACTGTAAACAGCAGCAGCCACAACCAGCAGATGCTGCAACCAGCAGATGACCCAACCACTAGGGAGTGGAAGTGGCTCAAGCAGTTGGGCACTCGCCTCCCACGTGGTACATCCCAGGTTCGGTTCCTGGTGCCTGCTTAAAAAGAAGTCTAGCAGACAATGAGCAGACAGACGAGGGAACCATCTCGGGAGCAGGGCTGGGGGGGGTGGTTGGGATAAAATAAATAAATAAATAAAATTAAGAGTTGCCAGGGCTGCTATGACAAATATCAGACTGGTTGGCTTAAATAACAGGAATTTATTGCCTCAGCTCTGAAGGCTAGAAGTCCAATACCACAGGGTCGGCAGGGCCATGCCTCCTCTGCAATCTGAAGTGTTCTGGTGGTGGCTTCCCTGCAATCCATACCTCAGGCTCTGCCTCTGCCATGGCCACCCATCCCCATTTTTCCTCCTGCTCCTGTGTCTAAATTTCCCCTGCTCATAAGGCCTCCAGTCCCATGGGATTAAGGCCCACCCTATTCAGTTAGGCCTCACCTTAACTAATAACATCACCAAAGAACCTTTCTACAAATGGGGTCACACCCACAGGACCGGGGATTAGGATCTGAGCATGTCTCTGCAGGGGATTGATTAAATCCACAACAGCTACCAAAAGTGTTTATTGTAAAATAACAAGCATGACCCAAAAGAAAATCAATGAAGAGTTTCGGGCTTATCCCCTTTAAAATCCAACCACCCCTGTAAGAACATGCAGACTCCTCTCTACAGCTATGGGTGCTGTTGAGATTTGCTTGGCCCCGTTCCTGCCATGTATTTCAGCCTAGCATTTGTTACAGTTCCCACTAACCCTGCCAATGGCCTTGTGTATCCTGAAAGCTATGCAATGGGCCACGCCACAGCTGGCCCAAGGATCACACAGCAGGCAGGGGCAGCAGTCTCTAAATCTTCTCCCACCAGCACACTGGACTGGAGGAGTTGACTGCTCCTAGCTGTGACTCTCTCAGCTCTCTTTGATTCATCAGTGAATACTCTGCATCCTGTACTTCAAAGGGAGGTGCTGGTTAAGCTGCATCTTGCAAAGCTTGGGAAAAGACAGAAAGGTTATTGTTGGTCAAATTTATATTACACAAGAACTGTGTTCACTACACATGCATCGCACATACTCGGGGGGAAAGACTTCTTTTATGAAGAAGTACATCCCAAGCAACATGCTCATAAGCAAAGTTTTGCAAAACCAGAAGGTCCTGCGGGGAAAAAGGGATTCAAAGACTCATTCAGGGGTCCAGCTGAAACTGAAGCCACTACTGACTGAAATCATTATATTAAACATTACAATGCTAGTTTTTTTTTTTTTTTTTTTTTTTTTTTTTAAGTCCAGCTTTTAGTCCAGGAGACCTGAAATCATTCCATGTTGGTATAAAGTATGGGGGTGGGGATCTTTTTTTCAAAAGAAAAAAAAAGAAGTAAAAGCACAACACATGATCTCATCAAAGATGTTTTGGCACATAGGTCTGGATAAATGCCTTTTTATCAGTTTACTATTTCTACAAGCAATGGCATCACCAACCGAAGGGAACCAAACTGGGGGGAAAGTGATCCTTAAGTTTAAACTATAGCAAACAGGGAGCATTCCATAGGAAACTTTGGGAAGAGCTGAAATTTCTAAATTCTGGGAATTGAAGAGTAGCAGTTACTAGCTATGAATTCATTGAACTCACTCATCTGATGGATGAACATAATGGAGGTCCAGAGAGATGAAATGAGTTTTTCCAGGTCACAAATCCAATCAGTGGTGGATCTGAAATTAAAATTGAGCCATCTAAATCAAATCTCACCCGTCCTTCCTCTTCATCAGGGTGCCATGGTTCCCTCGTGTTCCTAGGCTGAAGGACACTACACTGCACAGCCTACACCTCATGAGGCAAGGACAGGACCTACCTACTAAGAAAACCACCAGGACAGCACCATTGGCTGACTTCCTTCCCTTCTTCCTACTCCCAAGTTACTTCACTCTGAAAGGTGTTTGCTCCATCTCAGGTTCAGTGGGTATGCTTTGGTCAGAACCAGGAGAGAGTGAAAAGCAGTGAAAAATCAGTGAATACCCTAACTCCTTCAATAAGAAGACATTGCTTGCTTCAATGGAAATGCAAACTGGCAAATTTAAATTGAGAGCATCCTGGCTCATTGATGTTCTAGGTTCTTCCTATTTAATTGAGGACCTTCACTTCTTGACTCAGCCATCAGCAATCTAACCTTCTGTCATGTGCCGTTCTACTGAGAAAAAGCCAGGGGTTCAACCTCAGAGTGACTAAATGCTGGAGGGAGTTACAGTGACAGTTGCTTTGAAGAGGGCTGGTGGAGGGCAAGCTAAAGTCAACTCTGCTCTTTGTGGAAATGGAAAACAAAAATACATGGATCCCAAATGGAATTCAACAACTTAACTCAGCCAACATAGACTGAGGGCCTGATGTGTGTGATCACTCTCTGCAGTGTTGGGGACCAAGAGATGAATAGATTCCTCCCCCCAGGGAACCTAAAACCTGGAGGACAAACACAAAAGTGAGCACATCTAAACACCTTTTGTCTTGTGATAGATAAAATAGGCTACATCAGATTTCCTGTTGTCAAAGAGTTAACTTAGCCCATCTGATTTTCTCCCTGGTATCTCTTTTCCCCTGCTGAGCTCCTGAGCAACAACTCTGAAAAATGAAATAGCCAAAAGCCTGATGACAAAGAGGAACTGACTAGTTTATCATCATATTAGGTCATGTTTCCAATTTAGAACTCTGATGTATGAAAAAAAACTATCAATTTTTGTACACAGATGTTGATAGTTTTATTTATAATAGAGAAAACCTGGACACAAATATGAAAAACTATGGAAACAAATATGAAAAAAATGAAAAAAAAAATTAAGTCATTTCTTGTCCTTTAAGATTGTGTCCTAGATTTCATTCAGTGGAACTCCAAGTAGCACAAATTGCCTGTCTCAAATATGTAAGTCCTAATCACCCCCAGACGGCCTCCCCTTACCCCCAGTAGTCCCCAGCACAGGTCACTGGAGCTGATGTGTTTGGAGGACATATTTATTCCTCTCAAAACTGGCTCTAGAGCTGTATAATTAGCTATATGAGTCCTAAATTATAGCAGTCTGGGGAAAGAGGGCTGCAAACTATTTGTTTATTCACAATGAACAATAATGTAAAACATTTAATTGGCTTCAGATGCTCCCACTTATATTACAATGAAAGGTTAATGCAGTACTTATTTGGGGTAGAAGGAAATAAATTAAGGGGTTACATTTTTTAAACAGATATTTTCTTTCAATACTCTTTAAAAATGAAACTAAGAGTAGTTAAATTACCCACATCTACATCTCTCTATCAGAACAACATTGAGGAAAATCTTTAAAACATATTTAGGGAATAAGAAGTTTGAATGCTACAGCTGCACTCATTTTCAATGTTAATTCCTTATCTACCATGATAATAGTTAATACAGGATTTTTTTTTTTTTTTTTTTTTTTTTACCGGGAGGTCCCGGGGATCGAACCCGGGTCCCTCCATATGGGAGATGGACGCCCAACCAGTTGAGCCACATCCGACCCCAATACAGGATTTTAATTGAAGGTTTAATTGAAATTATGTTTGGCAAAATATTTTGATTTCTATTAACAAAAGGAAGACAATAGTTCTTGTACCCATATTTCCGACATTTAATCTGCAACAGCCAATCACTTCAGGCAATGTTCAGTTTGTCCTTCATCCCACAATAAAAGTTTTATTCTCAACAGACTGGCCTAAAGCTCTTTTAAAACTGCTTAGAACTCAATGGTGGGGAAGCGGATGTGGTTCAGGCAACTGGGAGGTCACTGGTTCGAATCCCGGTGCCTTCTAAAGAAGATGGTAAGCTGGTACCATGGGCAGGCGTGGCGAGCTGACACAACAAGAGACACAAGAGGAAAAAAACGTGATGAGAGATACAACAAAGCAGGGATCAGAGGTTCCCAGAGCCTCCTAAAGAAGACACAAGCTGACGCCATGGGCAGGCGCAGCAGGCTGATGCAACAAGAGCCGCAGGGAGGAAAAACATAATGAGAGATACAACAAAGCAGGGAGTGGTGGTGGCTCAAGCGATTAGACACCTCCCTCCCACATCAGACGTCCTGGGTTCAGCTCCTGGTGCCTCCTAAAGAAACAAGGAAGATGAACAGACACAGCAAGTGTAAACAACAAGGAGGTGGAGAGAAATAAATAAAATTCTTAAAAACAACAACAAAACTTAATGGTGTCTTGAGGATGTCACCTTTTTGCCCATGACCCAACCTCTGATTTCCTCCTCTGCATGGACTAATTTCACTCATACTCTTAGAAAAAGTATCATAAATTCAAACCCTTTATATCCTCATATTGCCTGGGCCATTTCAGATAACACTGTCATGACTTTCTCTTATAATACTCATTATATTTACTTTTAGATGCTATATAATGAGGATGGTGCTACCATTCTTATAGTAGGGATTTGGAGTTTTCAAACTCTTCACATCCAAGAATGCATTTACCTCAGGACAGTCTGATGAGGGACAATTCTTAGTCTTATTTTTCCATTAAATACTGAAGGAAGCAGAGTTCTCCATCACAGGATTACAACTTATGCACTGCCCATGTCTTAGATGCTCTCCATAGATCTCCAGATTTTGGGTAGAAGAAATTCACTAATTTCCCAAAACTTTTTCCTAGTTTGCTGACAAATTATTTTAAATGCTGAACACCTCATGAGAGTCTTACATTAAAGAAACTTAGATTTACTCCAATAAAACCAACATGAATTGTCATCTAAAAACATTTAAGTGACAAAAAGTGACACATGATGCACTTGAGCATGCTCTGCTACAGAGCAACTTGAGAAACATGCAAGACATTCAAAAGCTAATAGTAAATAGAGTGAAATTTACAAAATCACAAAAAAGATGAGGGAAGGAAATATAGAGTTTTATATGACCAAAGTAATTGGGAAGAAAGTTAGTAGACAATCAGTTGAGGAGGAAAGGGTAACCCTAGTGGAAAAGTAGGTAATAGTAATTTGGGGATCAGTGATTGTAACAAGATGGGTTTTCTCCCATATGTAGACAGGGGTGTAGGGAACAGAGCATTAGGCCAAAAAATGTTTTGCCAACATTTAAAAACAAAACCTTTATTCTTGCAGGAAAGACATCATCTTGAAAGAAACACAGAAGTTTTCATGCTCTACATCATGCTAAATTAAACAAACAAGGAAAGAAGGAGAAGCTGTCAATCAAAGAGCTAACTATTCTGGAAGCTTTCTAATAGATCAGGGGAAGTCCAATGGATCAACCTCCCTGTCAACATCTATTTCCACTCAATTCCTTTTGATTTTCAATTGTTCAAGAAAACAGTTCTCTTCGTTTTCTGTTTTGCTATAATTTTTGGACGATTTTGCTGCTTTATATTAGGAAGGAGGAAATCAAAGAGTGAAATTAGAGGAAAAAAATCTTAAAAGAGACTTTAGCAGTCACCTGCTCCAACTCTAAATGTTAAAATCTTTCAGCAATTCTTGCAATTTAAAAAAGTTATAAGAAAAGGAGGATGAAGCTGTTGCTTGCAGATCTATTTACTTCACTGATTCACGCGAACCCTGATTCCTCCCCCTCCAGCTCAGTGTCCAGTGACTTTAGTATTGAATCACTTCTACACCGAGCTTTTCTCAAAATAGAAGTATACTGAGTACGTGCCTTTGTAACTCTTCAAATAAAGCAACATTAAGACCTGCACGTTTAAATGGTTCCCATTTCATTCATTCATTCAACGATACCTCTTGAGAGTTTTCAGTGTGCCAGACACAGATGGAGGTGCTAAGGAGGCTCCTGCCCTCACAGAGCTTAAAGTCTAGTTAGAGTACAATGCAATAGTGTACGTTTAATTCAAAGAAAAGTGATAACAAAGCAAGGGGCTAGTAAACTCTTCAGGCAGGGCCCTGCAATGTTGTAATACTTTAACAGGGTTGTCCATTTAGACCTTGGAATCCTTCTTGGGCCAGCACTCCGGGCACCGGTCACTTAGAGTTGACACAGGAGTTGTACTCTATTTACTATTAACGCCTAGAACATGAGAATTTAACCAAAAATCTTTCTCAGCTTTTCAATAATCTTTTTTTTTTGTTTGTTTTTGTTTTTTTTTGTTTGTTTCTGCTCTTCATTACTTCAGCTGGGAAGATAATTAGTGGGCATCAAACCAATGATGAACAGCATGAACCACTATCTCAATCCTGCCTGTTTAATTTTGGATAAAACCCAACTGATGATCTTCTGACCCAAATAAAAGAGAAAATTTGGAGTATATAACCTAGAGATGGAAGGGTTTGTGTTCCATTATGAACCCGTTAGCATGAATAGCCTGCTTTCATTTTCTCTTCCTACCTCAGATCCTCTTTTTGCACCTTTTTGTATTTCTATTAGAATAGACACCAGAAATACCGGCAGAACAGAGGCTGTGTTCCCATTTCCAATTCCCTTTTAATTATAGAAAACATTGGCAAAATATCAAAAACCCGTGTATAATTTCTTCTGGTTCTACTGGGAGGAGAGAGGTTTACCAAGGGGACAGAATAGCATACAAAAACAGTAAAGTTTGGGAATTATGACAATGCAGAAAAGGAAAGAAGAGATGAAACAGAGACAGAAAATGATGACAAATTTACCTCTTCCAGCTGGCACATCACCTTGGATCAAAAGCAAAAAATGTGCAGTCTAATTTATGATGGCTACAATTTTCACTGGGCTTAACCCGGGTCACATTTCTGACCTCTACAGCTTCTATAGATAGAAAAAGATTTTACTATTTGAGAGGGTAGCAAATGAGGGTCATGAAAAGTAGGGAGGAAAAACAACAAAGTTCTCCACTCTGGCTGACCTTCATCACCCAGAATGTGCAACCTCACACAGCTAGTCATTTAAGAAGTGTGTTCCAGAGAAAATGGCAATTACTCCCTTAAATAGGCCAAACTGTTCATTTGTTTAAAAGCATCAAAAAAGAAAGGAAAGATTAATCTGAACTAGAAGGAAGCATGTAGTAGAGCTATTTTCCATTGCTTTTTCCTCACCTGATTTTCATTTGACATTCCAGGTCATTGGGACACCTTCCACACTTTAGCTCTAAGGCTAGAGAAGAGGGAGGAAAAGGGAAAAGAATATAGCCTCTCAGTATAGAAAAGGTTTGAAATATTCATGAAACATGCAAGTGCGTGCAGGCATTATGGTAAGAGAGACTCAGGAAAGATAAAGGAAGATAAAATGTGAAAAACACAACAGCAGAAGAGAACTCCCTCAGTAGAAACAGAGTCCTTTCTAAGCAGGAGAAATTTACCTACAGTGAGAGAAAGCCATGGGGAAGAGCCAGAAGTCAACAGAACCCAGAAAAGAACGATTACCACGTGACAGGAAAGTCAAGGAAACCAAGGACTGCTGGCCTACTAGAAGGCTACTGACACGGCGGGGGGAAGCAAAACCGTGAGCCAATGAATTCCTGTTGTTTAAGCCAAACCATTGTGTGGTGTTTGTCAGAGCAGCCTGGTAAACTAAGGCACCACAGAAAAAAAGAAAAGAGAACACACAAAACAAGAACAAGAGAAAAATAAGTAATGCCCAGAGTAATAAATTCTCCCACAGTGGTCCAAGATCAACTTTTTGGCACCAGTTCCAACAATTCAATCTTGTACTTGAGCGTTCCACTCTTCCTCTCATTGCTTCAGCTAACACAGCCCATGGTGCTTGCAAATTGAAATAGTATTGTATAATATAGAGGGACATAACGTTAATGCCACAGACAAGATAAAACCAAATATTCATATATTTATATAATAGTATTTTATAAAGTGATTTCATTGTCACCCTATCTCTAGAACTTTATAACAAAGATGTTATAAAATTTAAAAATGTTTTGAGCACCTGTGATATCATAGACAACCTTTTAAGTGCTTTCTGTACATCACTTCTCTCAATTCTCAAAACAACGCTACGAATGGCTAATATTATTGTCCCCATTGTGTAGGTGAGGAAACTGAGGCTAAACATCATTGAGGGATCTGTCCAAGACTGCAGAGCTCACTAGCAGTACAGCTGGAACTTGGACTTCACGGCCTGGCCTGGCAACCTGGTGGCAGACCTAAGGTCTTACGTTCGAGAATATGACCTTGATCTTCCATTCCCCTCAAAGATCAATGTAATGCAATCTAGCCAGGCAACAAAAGATGCAGATCTGCTTCAGACATGCTCCAAAAGTTGTTTGGGAGAGAGTTCTATTTAGATCCAGCCCCTTGGGGACTCTGGGCACATAATCATATAATCAGTTAGCTTTTCTGGTGTGTTTCCTACATGACAGATGCTGTGTTGAATACTGTACATGCATTATCTCAATGTATCTTCACAACAGCCTTAGGAAGAAGGTACAATTATAACCATATTTTATAGAGAACAAACAGGTTGAGGAACTTGCCCAAGACCACGTGGTAGGGCCCCAACTCCCCACCTCTGAAGCCAGTGCTCTCAAACATGTGGCAAACCCATCTTGGACTTTCAGGGGTCCTGCGAACAGGGGCTGACCCTGCACTTGCAGGACCCAGCCTCATCCAGGCCTGATGCATTCCCTGAATATGACTCACAACAGAGAGATAGCTTTGGATGGGGAAGATGGGGGACAGATCCACAGGTATTTACTCTGTCAGCCTTTTGTCTGACTCTCCTTCCATTGAAAACAGGATTTCTTAAACGTTGTTCTGTACCACGTACTGTCCTAACAGATATGATGATCCCTACTTGCAAGAATATTAAAATCTGGGAAGTGGCTGTGGCTCAATCAGTAGGGCTCCCGTTTACCATATGGGAGGCCCCGGGTTCGGTTCCCAGGGCCTCCTGGTGAAGGCAAGCCCGCCCACACAGCGCGGTTAGCTGACCCAGCGAGCACAAGCACCAAGGGGGGGAAAAATTAAAAAAAAAAAAAAAAAATTTAAAAAAAAAAAAAAAAAAAAAAAAAAAAAGAATATTAAAATCTAACTGGAGAGATGAGGTAGGAACAAGCGACAAGTAAGAACAACTCTCCAGGAGTGCCATAGCGAGATGGCAATATGGTGTCATATGTGGTTTGTTTCTAAACGAGGAGTACAGAGGATACACGGGAGAAGAGGGCCACCATAGGGATGTTTAGGTGCCTCTGGAAGCCATTGAGACTAGGCTGACATGAAGATAAGAGACAAACATTGGACCTATTCCACAAAGGAGACTTTTAAAGCTGAAACCCTTGAGAGCAGTGGGTGGCAGGACTGGAACGAGGCCTGTTGAGTCTAACACAGAGCCACCTGGCTACCGTCACTAAGAAAATTACATAAGCAAAAGGCTGCAGGGAGAAATAACAAATTGGTTTAGCCATATAGAACTGATCAAGTTAGAACAAAGTATCTTTTCAGACTACATTAATTTGGGCTCTAATTTTATATCAAAGGAATTGAAATAATCAAATGAAAGAGCCCAAGATGCATTTAATAATTACTAAAGAAGAAGGAGAAGGGGGAGGAAAAAGAGAAGGAAGAGGAGGAGGTGAAGGAGGCAGTGGCAGCGAAGGAGGAAAAGCAGCAGTAAATGCAAAAAAGGGGTTGAAATAACCTGGGTCAATGCTGAGATCCAGAAAAGGTTGACAAGTCACAAAAGTCAAAAGATATGGTGATTCCCTTCTAAAATCTGTTCACTGTCCACTGTTTGTTCCGGTAGCACCTGTCTTGCCTGGTAAGGAGGGAAGAACACACAGAAACACTCTGGATTTTAGTTCTTATCTGCACCCTCCGGAATGTCCTTACCTTGCCCTTGCCATTTGGTGAACTCCCGGTAGCATCTCAAAACTCTGCCCCAATGTTACCTCTTCCAGGAAGCCTTTTCTGGCATATCCAGGCAGAACGAATCTCCTGCCCCTGGGCTGTGTATAGGCACCACCTGCGGCATTCCACGTTACCCTACAGGGATTTACAGCCTACATGGCTGCCTCCCTATTAGGAGCTCCTTAACTTACTCTTTGTCATCTATCCACAGTGTAACACTGTGTCCACTACATGGAGGGGCTTGATGAATACTTGTGGATTGGAAGATAAGTTAAAATTCATAAAAAATATGCCAACTGCCAACATAGGTATTTTCAGATATAGTTCAGTGTTTAACACACAAAAGATACTCAATAAATATTTTCTGATATGATTATATTGCTGGTAGAATATAAAATCTGTACTTAAAAGAAAGCTCTGAGGAAATGCACATTTAAATAAAAACAGCAATAAATAGTAATATTGCATAAATGTTTGCACAATACATTTTATTTGTTCAAAATATATACCTTATCTCATTTTTTGAGCTAGAAAAGTCCAGACATACATTATCTTATTAGATCTTTACAACAACTCTGTGAGGTGGAAGTGATGAAAATTCTCTTAATCTGATTGAATACCACTCAACTAGAATTCCCTGTGATTTATACTTAAATTTGAAGTGTCGTAAGAATAATTTTAGGCCCATGACATCCGATAAGTACAAAAGTATTAAAGGAACTAGTGAGAAAGAGAGTGAGATATGATAGAAACGAAAATTACAGATGATTGTGTAATGTGAACAAGGAATGGAAATGAATTTTACACATGTGTGTGGAATGAAGTAGATACAAGGAGAAAAAAAATTCTATGGGCAGAGAAAGAATCATGCAACGTGGGAAAAGTAATGTATATATGCAGGTCTCAAGGCTTGGCAAGAGACAGGGAAAAGTCACAAGTGCTATGGAAAAGCTTTTGAGTGGTGGCTCTAGATCAGGGGTTCTTAACCTTTTTTGTTCCACGGACCCCTTTGCCAGTCAGGTAAAAACCATGGACCCCTTACTAAGTCCACACTATTCTGTGTATTATTTAATAAATATATCACACCTACACCAACACGTCCCCACAAGAATCATGTTTTTTTTAAAATTCAATTCAAGCTCACGGGCCCCTTGTTAAAAACCCCTGCTCTAGATGACTAGCATCAGTGGTGGGTGATTATTAACTCCATGTCACTTTAGGAAAAAGCAGGGAGATTAAGATTGTAGGGCTAAGTCTGGTCAGAATGCTGCTAAAAAATGTTGCAAAGCCTACTTGATTCTGCACAACAATTATGGAGGCCATGACTGGTAAGGATTCCTACAACCACTCTTGAGGAAATGGTGCATCAGATTATCAGTGCTTTACTTTGCTAAAGGCTGCCAAGGCAATATACCAGAAATATATAATGGTATAATGGCTTTTACAATGCGGATTTATTGGTATAAAAGCTTAAAAAAGTTTCAAGGCTGAGAACAATGCCCAAATCAAGGCTTCATCAGGAGATACTTTCTCCCCCAGCTGCAGCTGTGGGCTATCAGGTACACGGCAGGGCATAATGGTGGTGCTGCCAGTCTCTGCCTTCTCCTCCAGGCTCTGCTTTTAGCTTCTGGCTGCTCCATCTGTACCTTTCTCTCTCAGCTTCTAGGAATTTTTCTCTTTGTCTGAAGCCTTCTCTATCCCATTTTATAAGACTCCAGCAAGAGGACCAAGACCCACCCCGGGCTATGCCCCACTGAAGCAATCCAATTAAATGATCCTCAACTGAACCCAATCCAATCCTAGAGTCCCAAACCCACAGGAATGGACCAATTTAAGAACATAATTTTCTGAGGTACACAAAAGACTCAAACTACCACATTCAGGGAAGATAAAGCAATATAAAACAAAAAGGCAGAGTCTAATTTTTGAAAAAGAGCAAAAGACTTAAATAGATGCTTCAAAAAAGAAGATACACAAATGACCATTAAGAATATGAAGAGATGTTCACATCACTAGTCATTGGAGAAATACAAACTAAAACCACAGTGAAATACCACTACACACCTACTGGAATGAAAAGTTAAAAAGACTGAAAATACCAAAGGTTGTTGAGGATATGGAGGAACTGGAACTCTTGTATTAGTTATATACTGCTGCATAACAAATTATCCCCAAAACTTAGCAGCTTAAAACAACAAACGTTAATTACCTCACAGAGTTTCTGATGTTAAAGAGTTCAAGAGCAGTTTAGCTGAGTAGTTCTGTCTCAGGGTCTCTCGTAAAGTTGCAGTCAAGATGTCTCCCAAGGCTGCATCTGCAGGTACAACTGGATTGGAAAATCTGAGCCCATGCTCACTCCCCTAGCTGCTATTAGGAGGCATTCATTTCTCACAGGCTGTTGGCCAGAGGCTTCCATTCCTCATCATGTGGGCTTCTGCACTGGGCTGCTTGTCACAGGACAACTGGTTCCCCCAAAAGGAATGATTCGAGAGAGAGAGAGACCAAAAGAGAACAACTAACCAAGAAGGAAGATGCTGTGTTTTTATAACCTAGCCTCAGAAATGACATGCCATCACTCCTGCCATATAGTCTATGGATCACCCAAACCAACCTTGATACAATGCGGGAGGAGAATACATAGAGGTATGAATACCAGGAAACATGGATCATTAGGAGTCTCTTGAAGGCTGGCTACAGCACTCTCACGTTGCTTGGGGAATGCAGAATGGTAAAATCACTTTGGAAAAATAATACGACAATTATCTTATAAAGTTGGGAAACAGATGTGGCTCAAGTGATTGGGCACCCATCTACCACATAAGAGGCCCAGGGTTTGATTCCCAGGGCCTCCTGGTGAAAGGCAAGCTGGCCCACGGAGGAGTGCTGACCCACGCAGGAAAGCTGGCCCATGCAGGAGTGCTAGCCTGCGTGGAGAGCTGGCGCAGCAAGATAACGCAACGAAAAGAGACACAGAAAAGAGGCAATAAGAGATGCAGCAGACCAGGGAGCTGAGGTGGTACAAGAGATTGAGCGCCTCTCTGCCATTCCGGAAGGTCCCTAGATCGGTTCCCAGTGCCGCCGAAAGAGAAAACAAGAAGACACAGAAGAACACACAGAGAGCAGACAGCAAGCGCAAAACAAATATGTAAATAAATAAATAAATCTTTAAAAAAAAGAAGCACATCTTTAAAAATATATATCTTATAAAGTGAAACCTGCAGTCACCATATGACCCTTCAATTCTACTCATTTTGACCCAAGAGAAATGAACATGTATGTCCACACAAAGAGGTACATGAATGTTCATGGCAGCATTATACATACTAGTGCCAAACTGGAAGCAACCCAGTGCCCATCAGCTGGTGAATGAATAAACAACTTAGGATAGATACACACTACAGAATACTACCCAGCAATTTAAAAAAGGAAAAAATACTGATATAGCCAACATGGACGAATCTTTAAAATGCTTTGTAAATAAAAGAAAGCAAACACAAAAATCTACATATTGTACGAATCCATTTATATGAAATTCCAGAAAAGGCAAACTATGATGACAGAAAACTAATCAGCGATTCCATTGGGCTAGAGAAGGGAGGGGGAATCAACTGCAAATGACTATGAGGAAGCTTTTAAGGGTAAGGGAGCTTCCTGTGGTGGTGGTAATGTGATTTAGCAAAATTCATCAAACTGTATATATGAAATGGATGAGTTTTAGGTAAATAATATCTAAATTTAAAAATATATATTATGATGACGTGCCTGACATTACTGTATGCTTTTCAACTCCAAAGAAAATAATGGAACTCTAGTAAAGTCTAAAATATGTTCATAAAATATTATTCAGATATAAGTTCATTATACCTCAAATTCAAAAACATTTCTATATATAGGCCAGCAATGGCTAATCCAAAAAATCAAATAAAAAAGAGATGAGTGACTGGGAGACCTAGCAAGAGACTAATGCAACTGAACAGGTTCTTCTAGGTTGCTGAACTAGAAGTAATGGCAGCAAGAGGGGAGAAGGAATGGACAGAAGCCCATATTACACAGGTTGAACTGACTGAATTTGTCAACTGATTGAAGGTAAAGGGGAATCAAAGGAGACACTCAAATATGACTTTTGAGAGGACCACAAAACCATTACACCATCAAATGTCACCTTCCAAGTGAGGCATCTCCTGACAATTAATTCTATTTTACACTGCAATACCCTTACCCACCAACCCCACCCCCACCTTCAGAACTTCCTATCCTCCTCCTCTGCTGCTTTTTTCCCTATATAATTTATGACCTTATGGTGCTATAGAATATAGTTTTACTCATTTACTTTGTTGATTGTGTATCCACACAGGGCTGCAAGCTCCACAAAGGTCTATTTTGTTCACTATTTTACACCCAGTGTCTAAAAAAGTACCTGGTACACAGTAAATCTCAATACACATTTACCGAGTGAACTGAATGAATACATAAGAAATATGGGAATTAGTAGAGAAACAGGTGTGCACATGTATATGCTTTCTAAGAAAGCAGGAAGACACAAAGGGTTCAGATTTGTATATGCAGGGTTTAAAGTGTCTAACAGCTAATAGTGGACCAGAGGCTGCAAGAGAGATTAGGATTGGAGATTTGCTCAGAGATGATGGCTGAGGCTCTGCAAAGATGTGAGATTCCCCAAGAGATGCTGTGGCAGTTTGAGATTATTTATGAATTGCAAAAAGAGAAAGATTATGTTTGTGAACTAATCTATTCTGGGTGTGGATTCAGATGAGGGGACCTTGATTAAATTACCTGTTAAGATTAGGGCTTTGATTTGATCATGTCAGTAAGGTGTGACTCAGGTTGAGTCCCTGCCCCTTGGTGGGCCTATATAAATGGACATTCAAGAAGACACACGGAAGAGGGGAGAGCTTTGTCATTTTTGATCCTGTGGCCCCGGGGAGAGATGAACCATTTGCCTGATAACTTAGAGAGAATGTTGGGAAGAGAGCCAACACTGATATAGAAGGCCCAGAAAGAAACAAGCCCTATGCCGGGAGAGAGAGAAGCTCTGAGAGACAAGCCCTATGCCAGCCTGAAGCTGAGATATAGGAAGCCCTAAGAGATGAGCACTAACCAGGAGGGAGAACACTAGAAGCCTGGAAAGAAAGGAGAGACCAGGCAGAGGTCAGCGACCATCTTGCTTCAACACATGGCAACTAAGTCTGGTGAGAAGGCACCCTTGAGTTGGACTCTTTAGGACTTGTAACTTTAAGCTTTTACCCCAAATAAATACCCTTTTTAAAAGCCAACAGATTTCTGATACTTTGCATCAGCATTCCTTTTGGCTGACTAATACAGGTGCCTCAAAACCAACAAGTTCACATCTAAGCTCTCATTCCCATTAAACCTGCTCTTTCAACAGAGGGGAGGGGGTGGTCTGTGCTCAACAAACACAAACATAAAACATTTTCTTCAGCACTGTGCTTCACTGTGCTGCATCTCCGAGTCTGGACATAATACTCACTTGGTAATGATGAATTTGTGCATCATCAGATATCATTTCAGAGCAAATAATTCTGCCCATTATACCATTTGCTCTGCTGTCAGGCCACCTGGGGTTGAATCCAGGCTCTGCCACCTACTAAATGTGTGACTTTGACCATGTTACTTTGTCTAACCTCTGTTTCAAAATCAGAAAAATGGGACTAGCAACAGTAATGCCAAACATATATATACAGGGTTATCGAAAATATTAAATGAGATAGATGAGGTGAGTTGCTTTGTGGACCTTGGGACCTAGCACATAGTTGCTAAGGGCTCAATATAAGTTAGCAATCATTGGGCTAGTTGATAAGAGCATTAACCTGATTTTGTTTTTTGAGTGCTTATTAGAGAGTGGTCTCTACTAACATTAGACTCTGTTTCAGGATTCAGAGGCACTGGGTGTGAGGGATGGAATGTACCCCCAAAAGGGTATGTTCAACTCCTAACTCATGGTCCCATGTTTGTGAACTTACTTGGAAATAAGGTCTTTGAGAATACGGACAGTTAAGATGAAGACAAATTAGATTAGGGTGGGCCCTAATCCAAGACAACTGGTGTCCTTAAAAGAAGAGGGATATTTGGACACAGAGTCACACAAGGGGGAGAAGGTCATTTGAACACAGAAGCAGAGACTGAAGTGCTGCAGCTGCAAGACAAGGAATGTCAAGGATGGCTGACAAATACTAGAAGCTGGGAAGAAGCATGGCGGGATTTCCCCCTTACAGGTTTCAGAGGAAGTATGGCCCTTACTGACACCTCGACTTCAGATTTCTAGGCTGCAGAACCCAGACAACCAATTCCTGTTGTTTTAAGCCACCAAGTTGTGGTAATTTGTTATAGTAGCTCTAGGAGACTAAGACACTGAGCTATTTGGTCTAACTTGTTTTCATCAGCCCTTGGTCTAGGCAGCTTGTCCCTAAAATTCCCCCACTCCACGCATAAGGGCTGATTCCTGCCAGCCCGAGCTTCCTCTGGACCCGAGGCCTCTTTCTGGCTCTTCCCTGCCAGAATCAGCGGTTCTCCATGCCCCTCCTCAGAAGGCAGAGGACACTGCTGGCTGACCACTGAGATTGGGAATATCTGCAGTGGGGTTCTGCTAAGTCCCCCAGCAGGCCTGGGCATAATGAAAGGGAATCCATCCCTGTGGGAAACCCAGAGCATGCAACAGGACTGCACATCTCAGAGGGGAAATGACAAGACACCTGGATACGTAGATGAAAAACCAACCAAACACAAAGCCTTCTCTGTATATGCAGTGTTATTTCTGCTGAGTACTGTCTTTTTATATATCCTTTACTTTGTAACTTCTCTGAGACACGAGCAGGGGCCCTTTTAGGATTCTACAACATGATATTTACATTCTAAAGAAAGAAATGACTGAGCATATATGTCACACTATTCAACTGACCAAAAGTTCATTCCGGATGGCTAATAATACTACCATCATAAGGTGATGATATCAACATTTAAAGACCATGATCTCTCTGTGGAGAGGATAGACGCAGATCACTTTGCATGGTAAGGGAAAGGGGTTAACCCTCAGTGAACTGTTCCTACATTCACAGGGTGTAAATATGGCTGACAGCTGTCCGCCAGTGTGTGAAAAAAGGTGATACCAGGCAGTAGAGGCCCAGGACCCGACAACTGGGTCCCCTGACATCACATTTGGCTCATTACAATATATAAAAGCAATCTTGTTGCTTAGCAACAATACATTCGCATTGAAGGAGAAGCTAATCAATATAGCATTGACTGTAACTCCTTTACAAGCAAAAGTAATACAGTAATTTACTCTGAAATTCTGATTGCCGAGCATTCTCCCTTGTGAGCTAACCTTTATCGCTACCCCACCACTAAGCTGAACAAATATTTATCATGGATTTTTCAGAAATTACCACAGGGTGAGTACTAACCTGCACAGAAGGTTAAAATGAAAATAAGACACAGCAAGGACAGGGCACAAGAAGTGTGATAACTCGGGAATGGACTTAGAAAACAGTTCTCTAATCGTCAACTACTAAGATCCAAAACCAAAACCTTATTTCACAAATGTTCTGGAAAAAGGATGATGACCCATTTTTCCAAATAAAACTTTTTTAAAAGCTGAGTTTTCTCAGCAGTAACAGAGATGCATCTGCTTCTCTAATATTAATAGCTAAGATTTACTGTGGGTGCCAAGCTCTGTTCTAAGTCCTTTACATTCATGAAATCCTTATCACAGCCTCGAGAGACGTACTGTTATAATTTCCATTTCACAAATGAGGGAAAAGATGGAGATTCAGAAAAGATCAATAGCTAGTTTAAGACTACATGGCTAGTGAGAGGCAAAATTAAGATTCTACCTAACTCTAGAGCTGTGCTGTCCAATAGAACTTTCTGTGTGCTGGCAATGGTTTTTCTTTTTGTGCTGTCCAATTCAGTAGTCACCAGTCACATGTGGCAACTGTGACTTTCTTAGTGAGACTAAGAAACTGTATTTTTTATTTTATTTGGTTGTATTTAGTTTAAATTTATATAGCCACATGGCTAGTGGCTATCATCTTGGATGTTGCAGCTCTAGAGCCTATTTTTGTATAGCTATGAATTAAGAATTTTTTTTAATAGTTTCCGAAGGTTTTATTATTTTAAAAGGAGAAGAAGAAGAATATACAATAGAGACAGTATGTGGCCTATGAAGCCTGAAAAGTTTACTACCTGGCCCTCTACAGAAAACGTTTGCCAACCCTTGCCATGGAGCACCACGAATCAGTGCCCCTGGGTTGGTATTTCAAGCCCAGGCACCCTGATTAAACCTGAACTGCATGAGGATGAGATTTCAAAGCATATAATGTGAGCATTTTCATATTTTCCATGATAGTATTTAAATGATCCAAAACTTGAGCAAAAGTAAAAACGCTGACAAAGTTATACCCTAATTACATTCTGTATAGACGGTCAACAAAATAGTTCTTTATATCTACAAGCTGCTTGGACATCCATTCTCTCATGTTTTACTGAAAACAACCTCACAAGCAAGTATGCCCATTTTCGAGGAGAAAACGGAGGCACAATCAGGTTAAAGACTTTATCAGAGAAGTGGCAGCTCCAAGTCCCCTGAATTACCCACGAAATGCCATTCCTGTAGATGCTAAAGAAAATGGTACAAGGACCCGGGCCACATGAGTGTCCAAGAAGTTCCACTGATTCAAGCAAAGCAGCAAAAGCCACGAGTTTCTGCCTTCTGTGGTAGATAACCTCTATTCTCTCCACAAAGTAAACGGGTTGTTTTAGTTTGCTGAAAGCTGCTGGGAGCACTATATCAGAAATGAGCTGGCTTTTACAATGGGCTTTGATTAGGTTAAGAGTTTACAGCTCGGAGGCTGTGAAAGTGTCCAAATCAAGGCAGCATCAGGAGATCCTTTTCCTGAGCTATAGCTGTGGGTGATCAGACACTGGTGGCTCTTCTCTCCTCTCTCCTCCAGGCTTCATTGGTTTCAGCTTCTGGCTAAAGTGGCTTCCTCTCAGCTTCTGGCTCCTGGGGCCTTTTCTCTTAGGTTCAGGGTTCCTCTCTTTCTCTGCAGCCTTCTTTCTGTGTCTGCAACTTATTATTCTTCCATTTAGAAAGGACTCCAGTGTGAGGATCAAGACCTACTCTGAGTCACGCAATCTAATCAAAGGCCCTTAATGGAAGTAATTTACTCAAAAGATCCCACCTATGTTAGGTTTACATACACAAGAATAGATTCACTTTGAGGACAAGATTTTATGGGGTCCACAAAACTTCAAATTGCCACATGGGTACAGAGAGAGAGGTGAGACGGGGCTCTCCCAGGGGCTCTCCCCATTTCTAGAACATGGGCAATCTCTGAAGGATATGGAAGCTTTCTCCTAGGAGGTGGGGGCGGGGAGGGGGACCTGAAAACCAACAGGAACCCATTCCCAGGAGTCCAGGCCTCCTGGAAAGTGTGAGGAGTCTTGCCCCCTCCACCTGGCCCTTGGGTGGGACCATGTGTGAAGAATGCCACTCTCTCTGCAAGAACTGAGACCCTCGGAGAACCCACTATGCCATTCTAAAGAGCTAGCAAGTCTTCTCTCTGATCAACACATTGACATTCTCATGTCACTCCTGTGTTCCTGGGACATGAGGACCCACTGGGTCTTGCAGTGTGTAGCAAACTATATATATATATATGCCCTCCCCCCTGCCCACTATTGTTACCAGGCTTTTCTATAGGTTGCATATATGGGCTTGAAGGATTTTGTACCCTTTTTCTTATGCTCTAAAACTGCACTGTCCAGTAAGGTAACCACCAGCTATATGTGTGCGTTAGTTGGCCAGAGCTGCTATGACAAATATCACACAATGAATTGGTTTAAACAAGAAGCATTTATTGTCTCACAGTTTGAAGGCTAGATGCCCAAAATCGAGAGGCCGACAAGGCGTTCTTCCCCTCGGGTTGGTGGCATTCTGGTGATGGCTGTCCTCTATCACATGGTGCTCTCTATCTCTTGTCTGTCTTCTTCTGACTTCTGGCTTTTACTGGTTTCTTCTGACCAACTGAATCCAAATTTCCTCACTTTACAAGGCCTCCAATCACATGGATTAGGGCCTACCTCAGTTCAATTTGGCCACAGCTTAACAGGATCTTTGAAAATCCTAATCACAAATGAGTCTAAGCATTAACTAATAATAACATCTTCAAAGGTCCTATTTACAAATGGGTCCACACCCACAGAAACGCAAATTAAGACTTGAACATGTCTTTTTCAGGGATGTGATTGAATCCCCAACAATGTGGCTGTTTAAATTTAAATGAACTAAAACGAAATAAAACTAAAAATCCAGTTTCTTCATCAAACTGGCCACACATTTCAAGGGCTCACATGTAGCTGGTAGCTATTGTATTGTACAGCCCAGATCTAGAAAATTCCCAGCATCCACAACAGTTCTACTGGACTACACAGCAGTGTAAAAGCTAACATCCGCAGAATTCTAATGAGATGCAAATACGTGAGGAGGGAAATCAGGCCTTTCCTATAACCTCTGATTGGTAATAGACCAATACCACACAAACTCTACCAAATTATTTCTATTGATTACTAATAAAATTTCTTCACAGCTCCATAAATTCAACATCTTATCCTGATTGTTTTCTGCACACTGCCCTCCACAAGTTCCTCTCTGCCCATGACAATCTGTTCATTTATTTACAGGCTTGCCTGGAAGTTTTCACCTGTAATTTTCCCTACCAAATCTCCTTTCTCACCTGGAAAGCCCTGCCCACACTTGATGTGTAGCAGCAAATCTATTAAAATTGAACATTATCATAAGAATCAGATGGGCTTGGAAATACATGAGTATATATAACTTCTATCTAGTTAGCTCTTGGTTGTCTTTTTCTTAATGCCTTCCTTGACCTACTCGCCCTCCTCTCCATCTCCATGGATTGGGCCCACTTTGTCAAACTAAGTTCACAGTACATTCTAAATCTCCTCAATATAAGCCTTAAGTAAATACTGTGGGAGGAAGTCTCATTAGTGAATTCATTTGACTGGCATCAAAAGCAGAGCCCTGAGACAAGGTGCCTTGGTTTACCACAGGGCTGCCAATGTGAAGTACCAGAAATGGGTTGGCTTTTATAATGGGGATTTTATTTATAAGGGTAAAAGCTTACAGTTCTGAGGCTGTGAAATGTCCAAATCAAGGCACCATTAGAGACACTTTTTCACCCAAGTCAACTGCTGATGATTCTGGGGTTCTGTTACATGGTGAAGACAGTGTCTGATCTCTGTCGAGGTCCCTGCCTTCCCCATCTCCCAGAGCTCAGCTGTGGGTAGCCAGGCATAGGGCTTGGCTCTTTATGGGCCTCCTCTTTCAGTCTTGCCTGTTCTGCTTTCTTCCTGAGTTCAACTGTAGGCCATCAGGCATATGGCTCGTCTCTTCAGCCTTGAGCTGCTCTGTGGGCCCAGTCTCTTGGGGGCTTTGTGCTTAAGCTTTGGCTGCTAGTGATCCCCAAGGCCTCACTCACATGGCAGGATCAAAAATGGCAGCTTCCTCTTCTGTGTCTCTCTGTGTCACCGTTTATTTAAAGCTCCAGTAAGAGGGTGGAGACCCATTCTGAGTCATGAATCACTGACGTATTCCAATCAAAAGGGCCCAACACCCATAGGAATGGGTTAGTTCAAGAAGATAATCCTTTTCTCTTGGGGATTCACAAAATAACTTCAAACTGTCACACAAGGGTTTCGTTGTAGGTGGGTTTTTGGGGGGTGAGTTGATCCCAGGAAACTGGAGTGAGGGGGTGGGGAGAGTGAGACAAATAAAAAGGAAACTAAAATAAAGGTGTTATGAGGTTACTACTATGAGCAGCAGGGTCTCTGATACACCACATGGCATATTTCTAGAAATTGTCAGCCTGAAGCAATGGGAGTTTGGGGCACTCATTGCCCAGTTCTTATCCCCTATTAGTTGACAGCTGTACTTGACGGATGCCCTTGTACACGGGCCTAGCAAGCTCTCATGCAGCTGGAGAAGTCTGTGGGGTGAATGTGGGGAGATGAGCAAGGTGGGACCCTCGCAGCAGAAGAGGAGTCTGAGCTTGTGTGATTCTTTCCACTGCAGCTGTGGCTGAACCCAGAGCTGGCCCGAGGAGGTAGGGGAGGGGGGGAGGTGATGGTGAGAGAGACAGGAATTGCACAATGCAGGGACCCAAGGTTTCTGCTACAAATGAGAACAAGCGTTCTTTTTCCTATGGCAATTTTTTATATGTGCCAACCATGAAGGTTCTTTCATCATCTTTTAAGCCTCAGCGTGAGTGGTTCTATCCTTGGAGCTTTCCCTGCCCGTCTTCCACATTGGGCTAGGTGCTTCTTCCCTATGCTTCCCCAGTATCTTGATTTATAAGTGTGTTGTTCCCAGGTCTTTCTCCACTTGACTGTGAAGTCCCTGAGGACAAGGGCTGTCATTCAACTCCAGAAACCCTGCACCCAGCATATGGCCTGGCACACAGGTATTCAACACCTGGATGTTGAATCAATGGAGGGAGGAAAAGAAGGAAATGAATATTCCCTAGACATCAAGTGAGAAATACAGATTTCAAACTCTGTCCATTTTTGTGTCCCCCATTCATGAATCACAGGATAAAGGACCAGCTTACAATGAAATTAAATAAGCATTTAGAGAGCTCTGCACTCCTCATCAGGCTTCAACGGCTGTGGTCAGTTAGGCCATTATTTCAGCAAATCTGAGACATTGTTGCTCCTAAGATGCTGCTTTATTTTGTTTACCAGCAGAAAAAAAAATAGTCCTGCCAAAATAACTGAAAAATTATATTGACTGTAAAATAAATACTGATTTCAAAGAGAAACCCTATAATTCCTATAATTAGTGAAATGGGATATTTATTTACTATCTAGTCCTCCCCTCTCTGTCCCGGCCCGCCCCCCCCCCGGAAAAAAAAAAAAAAAAAAAGATTTCAGGTGGCAACCTTAATAGCATCATACCTCCTTGGAAGGAGATAATATTATTTGCATTTTACCAATGAAAAACTTGAGGCTTATAAGGAAGGCAATCCATGTTTCCTGTGCTTTCCTTAAACCCAACACAGGAAGCTCAGTCCCCACTCTGGTAAGCCCTGCCCCCAGAAAAGCCTTTGATGAACTCATGCATGCTGAGAATGAACTTTCAAGGATAGTCTTTCAGGGTAATCCTGGCTAGTCCAGGGATATTTACAATTTGAACGGAGGAATAAGAAGCCCTCACTGAGGCCTGTATCTCTAATTGTGAAAATGCAGCATCAAAAAGCAGACTGGGAAAGTATATTTGGAAGTAAGGGGATGTTTTCAACAGAACCTGCCATTCCAAGTCTGGATAAGTGTCCTTGTCAGAATCCACAAGACACAGACACCCCAAATCCACAGGACAAAAAAAAATAATAATAATAAGGCTTGTATCAGCTAAAATAACCAATGAGAAATTTAAAAAGAGATTTAAAAAGAAAGCTGTGAACTAAAGCAAGCAACAGATCAGACTGTGATTCTGAAGGATAATGGAATTGGCGATGGGAAAGTCTAGCAGATTTTTGTTTTCATCTGAAGAGTCAATTTAATGGTTGCAGAACCTAGAATACAAACAGAGCCATCTTCCCCCTTCCCCACGTCTAAGAATAATGAACTCAGGAGGGACCCGGAGAAGAAGAAGAAAGGAAAGTGGTAGTAATTACAACTTGCCGCTCTGAGTCCAACTGACAGCTTGCAATATGCTGCACTTCTTTTATCCTCTCTTCATAACACAAACGAGCAGACTTAGCCAGCTCATGAATATGGGACTGCAGCTAAATGCTTTGTGATGCTCCAGCACCCCCTCCTCGCCTAATGTCGACCCCCTGCCATTGCCTATTAGCCGGCCAGCCTGGCAATTGTCCGTGGACCATGTGGCATGCCTAGGCAGGAACGCTCGGAGGACTCCCCTGGGCTCCCAGAGGCAGGTGGTACCCGCTCTGAATCGAGGCGCAATGGTGCTTTTGCCAGAATATTTCTTTCCAGAGGAAAGAGACAGGGAATTAAAAGGAAGGTGTAAGACATGGCACAGAGGCCGGGTTGCTTTTTCCTGCTGCCACTCAACACTCTGCTGCAGGCTAACTGCAAAAATAAAAAATAAAGACTTTTAAAGGAGTGCTTTCATTTTTAATTTTGAAAAATGGATTCAACCAACAAACTAGCCTACCTGTGTGCATGTATGCATACACACACAGTGCTGTTTTCTTTTTTTCAAGGCCTCTGTAGATCCTTTGGGGAAGGCTGATTTACAAAGAGGGAACCATTAAAATATTTTAAATTCACAATGCAGCTAAAACTACTTGGGGGAGGGGTAAAGACTTCAGTCTACTTAGTGAGAAAAGAAGACTATTTGAAAGCTTTTGTTTTCAGTGGTAGTGGTAGCAGAGGTTTTTATTTTATGCTGGGGGACAGGATAGCAGAAAGCAGAGGGAGAGAGAAAAGGCCAGGGCTTCCTCTAGACATTTACAAGCTCTGATCTTCTAGGATGTGTTTTGAAACAATCCTTTCCCTGTTTCAAAGAGTTTATCCAAAAGTTATATATCTCAACATATAGAAACATTTCCATTTGACTCATTAAAATAGGTATGCCACTTGGTAATCTTTGAATTCTAGTACATCTCTGGTAAGGGAGAAAGTAGAATCCCGTAGATGCCAAAAACCAAATGGCATTTGCTCAATGTTATTACTTTTCTGGAACTGCACACATGCTTCTGTAATATCCTCTAAATTTTCCAATTGTCTTATCATAAGATAACTCATATTGAATTTATGACAAATTAAGTCCTCTACCTCTCATCACCCTGGAATTGTGCAATTAATTTTTAAACCTAAGTTAAAGACTTTATATCTATCTTTACTATTTTTTACCCTGCTATTTCTGGTACATCATTTTAGACAATCAAGATTTTCTTGACTCCTGATCAAGTCACTAATCATATTAGCTACCCACCCCCAGCCTTGTGTCAACTGCCAATTTGACAAACGTGTCTTCATCAGAGTTACTGATAACAATGGTGAACAAGACGACAAGTCTGAGGACAGGGCTCTGCATCACTCTGCTATAAATATCCCTCCAGGTTAGTGTTCATCCAATAATCAGCGCTCTGGAAAGATCTGTCCAAGTAAATACAGATCTAGCTAAATGCATTTTCTTCCACATTTCTGCATGTAACTCACAAGGGCCTCTGGGGAGATTTTATCAAATGCCTCGTGGATGTACAATATACTATGTCATCTCTTGATCTGTTGTTGGGAGGGGAGGGGAGGGGTGGGGAGGGGCGGAAACAGGATAACCCTAGTCACCGCTGGCGTGATGATGCCCAGTCTGAATGAAGTAGTGAATAACCATAAGCTCCTTCTTACCCAGAACTTCATCTTCTCTGCACCAGGAAATGATATCTGATGACTTATTATAGATCAGTTATCAGAGGTATGCGTACTGGTGGATTAAACACCTCAGGTTTCATCTTCAGATGTAAATCAAATGAAATGCAAAACTTGCAGTTAACTTAAAAAAAAAAAAAAGGCAATGAATGCAGTTCATTTATGCAATGAACACATAAAATACAATTCCTTGGCAATGTCTTTTTCACCATGTGCTTGACAAGCCACACTAGAAGGGATACTGAACTGGGTCTCAGAAGATATATACCTAGAGCTAGTAAATGCTGTGGCCCTGTTGTATCTTAGTTTGCCAAAGGGCTGCTGATGCAAAGTCCCAGAAATGGGTTGGCTTTTATAATGGGAATTTTAGTTAGGGTCAAAATTTACAGTCCAGAGACAGTGAAATGTAAATCAAGGCATCAGCAGAGATGCTTTCTCACCAAAGTCAGCAACTGGTGATCACGAAGTGTTTACACATGTTAAAGCAAGATGGCAGACCATCTCTCCTCAGGTCTTTGCCTTCCCCTCCAGAACCTACCATCTCCTGAAGCTCAGCTGTGGGCAACCAGGCATAGGGCTTGTCCCTTTCCAGGCCTCTTCTCTCAGCCTCTCGGGGCTTCTCTGCCTTACTACAGCTGAACCTGGAGTCCTCTCTCACACATGCCAGGATCAGATACAGCAGCTTCCTTACTCTCTGTGTCTCTGTTTATATCTGGCACAGCAAGAGGGTGGAGACCCAAGTTGGCTCACGGCTCACTGATGAAGTCCAACCAAAAGGGTCTCATACTCACAGGAATGAATTAGTTAAAAAAACATAATCTTCTTCTTTTGGGGGGATTCATAAAAGAACTTCAAACTGTCATACCCTGGCCAAGTCATTTGTCTTCTGGTATTTCAATCTCCTTACATGTATAAGGAGAGTTGACTTAGGAGCCTCCCAGGTACAGGCACTAGTCAGTTTCACACAAAGCAGTCCTGGCTGTCATTCAGCCTAGCCTCTTTTTTAGATTGAGGTGCTGGGGCCTAACCTGATAGAGACAAAAAAAATTCAACATAGTGTGTGAGTGTGCACATGCAAGCACGTGTGTATGTGTCTTGCATCAGGGTATGTGTGATTACAACAGTGGGGAAGGGTAGGATCCACAGACACAAATTTGAAAGAACAAGAGAGCTGGTCTCTAACTTTTCCAATCATCCTCCCCTCCTCTTGGTTATAAAGAGCAGATGGTTGCAATAGAATAGGGTGCATCAAGATGACGGGCTAACTGTGTCCCTAAAATTGGTACACTCAGCAAGTAGAGCTGTATAGGTCTTGTCTTAACTGCATTAAAGTTGGTACTTAATCTTTAAAATCGAGTTGTAAAGCATTCAAGACTACAGCTCAAAAAAAGAGTGGGTATTTTTAAAACCATTATGGGATTTTATATATATAAAGCCACCAGAATTGGGTCATTGCACAGGGCTTTGGTAATCGTTTTATTATGCAGAGAATTGCGCTGTAACAACATTTGTTACAAGACATTAGAACTTCTATAGTTAAATTATACAAAAGTAGAAGTTGGGAGCCAGAAGGGTGAATGAAATTTAAAAAGATAAACAACAACATATTAGAAATGGTACTATAATGCTAGGAGAAAGGACTAGATGAATACATGGAGACCCCTCTATTCCTGGGTTTTCAAGAAAAGAATACTGAATGGTCACATGCAAGGTACTAGATGAAAGTGGAACTCCATTTGTGGTAGATTGAACTATGTGCCCTGTTTTAGTTTTGTAAAAGCTGCTGGGAACAATATACCAGAAATGGGTTGGCTTCTATAATGGGAATTTATTAAGTTAAAAGCTCACAGTTCTGAGGCTGTGAAAATGTCCAAATCAAGGCATCATCAGAGATGATGTCTCAGCATGTTGCAGCTGTGGGTGATCAGGCATATGGCGGCATCATCTAAAGGCACTTTCCCTCCAAGTTCAGTTGTGGGTGATCAAGCATGTGGCAGGGCATAAGGCCACTGTGCAGGTCTCTGCCTTCTCCTCCAGGCTTACTTTCTCCCCAGGCTCAGCTGTGGGCCATCAGGCATATGGCTTATCTCTCCCCTCTCCTCAGGCTTTGTCTCTGTGAGCCTCTCAGGGGCCTCTTTCTGTGCCTTTGTGCTCCACTGATTCCAGCCTCTAGCCTCTAGGACCTCTCTCTCAGCCTCTCAGGGTTTCTCTTTCTATCCACCTTTTATCCTGTGTCTGCAACTTTTTAGTCCTCTGTTTATAAAGGACTCCAGTAAGAGGATTAAGACCCACCCTGGATACTGAAATCTAATCAAAGGCCCTTAACTGAAGCTATCTAATCAAAAGGTCCCATCTACAATGGGTTTACAGGCACAGGAATGGGTTTGCTTTAAGAACAGGGTTTTCTAGGGTCCACAAAAGACTCAAACCAGTACGTGCCCCAACCAACACATTCCTTAGTCTCAGTCCATAGCCCTTTGGGTGTGAACCCATTGTAAATAGGACCTCTTGAAGATATCATTTTTAATTAAGGGGGGGGCCCAACGGAATGAGGGTGGGTATTAATTTGAATTTGGAGACCTTATAAAGAGAACCTGGAAGGCACAGACACAAGAAATAAGACAACACCATTTGACTGGAAGCAGAAATACAAGCCAAGAAACCATAAGGATTGCTGGCAGCCAGCAC
Source organism: Tolypeutes matacus (assembly GCA_026826555.1). Lineage (NCBI taxonomy): Eukaryota > Metazoa > Chordata > Mammalia > Cingulata > Chlamyphoridae > Tolypeutes > Tolypeutes matacus. The sequence goes on from JAKSZT010054399.1 coordinate 12,088,104, forward strand.
CAGAAAGTTCAGACTCTGAAGAAATGAGCGTTGCCATTCTCTTGATTTTTGACTTCTAGTCTCAAAGCAGTGAGCCAATAAACCCCCACTGTTTAAGCAAACTTCTTTTGTGGTATCTGTCATAGCAGCTCTGGCAAACTAAGATGCCATTCTTGGTCCAAGTCCTTACACATATTCTATGGCAGCTGCCTCTCTCACGGTGCCATCTACTGGAATAGAATATAGTGGATTTTGAGTAGAATGAATGGAATATATGCCACAAAGAAAGAGCAAACAAACCTAGCAGATTCTGAAGGCGACACGCTAAATACTGTGCAATTCCAGTGAGGATTTCATAACAAAGGGATCACAAGACAAGAGATGCACACACAGAGACACAAACATTCCCTGGACAACCAGACTTCGTTAACGTGGCTGGGAAAAACTTCAGGCATCTGCAAGTAGGTACTGGAAATACAGAGTCACAGGGTAAACACAACTGGGCAGGGACAACCCTGAGCAGGACTGCTACATGGAGGAAGTGATTAAACTGTAACCAGGGAAGCGGCTGGGGCTCAATTGCTTGGGCTCCCATTTTACCATATGGGAGGCCCAGGGTTCGATTCCCAGAGCCTCCTGATGAAGGCAAGCCGGCCTGTGCAGCGTGGTGAACTGACATGGTGAGATGACCCAACAAAAGGAGACAAGCAGACACAGAAAAACGCAAAGCAAATGGACACAGAGAGCACAAGCAGCAAGGGGGGCGGGGATAAATAAATAAATAAAAATAAATCTTTTAAAAAAACAAAAACAAAACTGTACCCACCTGGCCATTCACAGCCCCTCAGGCTAAATCATGAGACAGCCCAACTAGTAGCAATTTAGGGAGAAGTGGGTAAATCTACCAGGAATAAACTAACAAATTTACAGTTTTAATGGTTTTGTTGTTGCTGCTCTTTTCCATCTACAAGTTGGGAGCTCTCAACCAACTTAAGAGAACCATGGTGGTTTGGGCACTTGTATCCTTCCTAGGCTTCTGGGGTTCATTCTATGCTCTAGTGATAGCATGGGATTAACAGATGGGCAGCTCCAGCCAGGGGCTAGGAAACAGGATGCTCTAGTTCTACGCATGGTTCTGCCACTAATAATTAAGGATGTTTAACTTCTCTGTGACTAAGCTTCCTGATTCATAAAACGGGAATGCTATTATCTGTCTGTTCCCCAGGTGGCTGCGGTCAGGCTGACATCAGAGAGGGAATGAGAATATAATCTGCAAAAGTACCATACAATTTAGAGACATATCAAAAATATGTAGAAAAGCATCACTTTCTGGAACATTCTAGAATTTTCTCTAGAGTTGGAAAAAGCTACTGGTGGACAGATGGATTAAATAATATCTGGTCATGGATGAGGCTAATGGAATTATTGTTCTTTCAATTAGATTCCATGTAGTTACTGAGTGCACCCATATTCCAGGATAACAGAGGCATCATACTTCATCTGTTCTAAGCACTGTTCTAATTACTGAGCCTCAGAGAGCTTAAGCAATTTGCCCAAAGTCACCAGCTAATAAGGTGAGATTCAAACTCAGGCAGTCCATTCTTAATCACTGTGTCATATGTCCTGGAGACAACACATTGGGACAAGAAGATAGGTGACCTGCTCTCATGGATCAAACAAACAAATGAAGGTGGTATTTCAGAAAGTAGGTGTTATGGAGAAAATAAAATAAAGAAAATAGGGCAGGGAGTACCAGAAATAGGCTTTCTTGTTAGCTGAGACTCTGCTCAGAAACCCAACCTGGGCATCTCTGACTAATCCAAACTACTCCCAGGACTGGTTCTGGTTGGCCCTTTTAGAATTAGGGACAGTCAAGGCACTTCATTTGGTTTTGTGTGTTTGTTGTATTTTTAATTAGGGGATTATGTGTGAAGTATTGTGATAGGCACACACAATGGGGGCCTGGGACATATGAAGTTGAATTGGGCACTGTTATGGATGGAATCATGTCTGCCACAAAGACACATTCAAGTTCTCACCCCGGGCTCTGTGGATGGGAACCTAATTGTAAACAGGATCCTTGAAGATGCTGTTAGTTAAGGAGATGCCAAACCGAGTCAGGATGGGACTTAATCCAATATGAATGGAGTCTTTATAAGAAAAGGCAACTTGGACATGGCCCAAGTTGAAGACAAATGGGTATGTGATAGAGGCAGAGATTGAGTAATGGACTGCTGCCAAGCCACCGCCAGAACGCTTATAGACTTCAGAGAAGGCATGATCCTGCCGACACCCTGATTTTAGACTTCTAGTTTCCAAAATGGGGAGATGATACATTCCTGCTGTTTAAGCCAACCAGTCGATGGTATTTGTTACAGCAGCCCTGGCAAATGCAGACAGGCATGGATCCAGGTTTGAATAATATAGAATAAGCAGAATTAAAGATTCAGTTGCCTGATTATCTTTATGGAAAAAAAAAGTGGGGATATTTTCTTCTGATTAACAAAGTAGTATGTCTTCATCCTGCATTTTCAACTATCAGCTGGATCTGGCCACCCTGGTGCCTAATTGGCACTAAAATTGGACATTTCCAAAACACACTTCCTTGTTTTCCCCTATCATACCTGCTCGTCCTCCGACATTCCCATTTCCACCCAAAACCCTGGCTATAAATCTCAGAAGTAAATTTCACTCTTTCTTCTGTTTTCCCCCAGACTCCAGGCAGTTGGTTGTCAAGTCCTGTTTGGTCTACAACATCCCTCTTGCCTGGCCCTTCCTCCATCGTTCTGCCACATCTGAGGTTCAGGTTCTCTCTGTGGCCTTTATGAACTTTTCTGCCATAGCAGTAGCCTTCCACCAGCTCTCTCTACCTCCCCATGGTATTTTATTAAAAGTCACTTTGACCTCCCTCCCTCCATTTATTGTATTTATTCGTTCAATAAATATACTTGATCACCCACTAATGTGCCTCACACTGTTGTAGAAGACGTAGATTCAATAGTCAACAAGACAGGTGAGTTCTTGCCCAAAGGAAGCTTAAATTCTAGCAGGGAAGACAAACAATGATCATGTAAATAAATCAAGAGGATAATTTCACACAGTGATAAATGCCGTGAAGAAAATAAAATAGGGTAATATGAAAGAAAGCACATCAGTTAGAATGCTTTCAACTCGGGTGACAGAAAATCTGACTCAAAGGGACCTGAGAAAGAAATAACATCTCAAAAGAAAAAAGGCCTAGGCATGTGTATATGTGGGAGGAGGGGAGGGTTCCTGGGAATGCTCTACCAGGACGCAGGCTCTTTGCAGTTCTAGTGCTGATTTAGGCAGCACACTGGGACCCTGTGCTGACCTTCCAGAGAAAAAAGAGAGGACACTTCATCTGTGGATGCTGTTTGAGATGTGAGATCTAAATAGAAGCCCCTGGTCGACTGTCCCCTGTGTCTCATTGGCCAGGACCAGACACTTGCTCAGGACTAAACCAATCACTACTAAGAAGAGGATTACTCTGACCTGACTAGATCAGTAAGGTATAATTAGACCTTGTTCCCTAAAGGGATCCAGGTGGCTACCTGGACAAAATCAGGGAGGGAAACAAAATCAGGGCAGTGATCACCAGTGTCCATGAGAGCGAGTGCCTTGGGGGTGGGGCATGGAGTGGGGAACTGGAGGTTGGGAAAGGATAAGATGGTCAAACATGATCTCTCTGAGCTGCACCCTGAATGGTGAGAAAGAGGGGACCATGCCAAGCCCTGGGGAAAGACCATTTCAGCTGAAGAGCAGAAACTGAGAGATGAAGGCAAGCTTAGCTTGTTCAGGAAACAGAAAGAGGGAGAGTGTGACTACCATAGGTTGAGGGAAGAAGAGAGTGGTAGACATGGAAGAGAAGTAGGCAGGTCAGATAATGCAGCAGGTACAGGCCATGGCCCAGAGGGAATGTTCTACCTCAAGTTTCCAGGGAAGCTAGAGGACCTGATCTAAAACACCTATGACTCATGAAACGTCCTCTTCGATTATGACTTTGCTACTGCAGTTGTTCACTGCCTATAAAATGAAGTCCATACTCCTTGGCTAAGCATTTTAGGTCCTCCATAATTTGGCTCAAAATGACTGTTTCAGCCAACATCGTGCATTCAAATCCAACTCTTCTCCCTTGTTCTGTGCTAAGTATTACTACTCTCGTATTCTTGCCATGCCTAGAAGATACTGCTCTTCAAGCCTACACAACCAACTCAATACATTTAGGGAATTACCCAAGAAATCTAGTCTTTTGATTACTGGCTATGACTAAATTTGGAACCTCTTGAAAGATCAAGTCAAATGCCACAAAACCTTCCCCAATACGCAGGGGAAGTGACTTCTCTCACCTACAAACAATCACTCACATCATCTAGTTTTCCTCTTGTGGCACCTGCCAATTTCTGCTCTTGTATTCTGGTTCTTTCTGTATATATCTTATCTCTAAAATCACCCTCAGCATAAAATGCATGTGTGTGAGTCTCCCCATCTCCTATCTTCATCTGCACTTCAAGTACCTGGCCTATATCATTTGTTCAGTAAATAACAAACGAATTAACAAGTATATGAACAAACAGCCTTGGGCTGGCCCTGGGCATTAGAGTTCCAGCAGAAATAAGCTCAGGTAGATGGTGGTGTATACCATTAGAGAATACTGACTTAAAAATGCAATGGTAGCTCAAGAGGCATGCAACTACCTAGTTTGGTGAGTGTGAAGATGATGTCATGGATGAGGGGTGTATTCCTTTCCTAGGGCTGCCATAACAAATTAACACCAACTTGGTGGCTTAAAACAATAGAACTTTATTCTGTCGAAGCTCTGGAGGCCCGAAGGCCACAATCAAGGAATTAGCAAGGCTGTCTACGAGAGAACCCTTCTTGCCTCTTCCAGCTTCTGGTGGCTCCAGGTACTTCTTGGCATTCCCTGGATGATAGCTGCATCATTCCAATCTCCCTCCGTCTGTCTTCACATGGTCTTCTCCTCTGTCTCCCTCCTCTTTCACTCTGCTAAATCTCCCTCTACCTATCATAAGGATACTTGTCATTGGATTTAGGGCTGACCCAGATAACCCAGGATAATCTCATCTCAAGATCCTTAACTTAGTAATATCTGCAAAGACCCTTTGTCCAAATAAGTGAACAGGTTTGACCTGGACATATCTACTTAGGAACCACAATTTGATTCACCACAAAGCATTTTCCTTCAGATTAATTCCTGGCAGAAATGAAGGGCAAGTCATGGCGAGGCTGGCATCGAGAAAACAAATGTGGTAACACAGGGTCCTGAGGTTCCCAAATCATCCCTAGCTGGACTGGGTTTCTTGGCTGGTGCTTTAAAAAATAGAGATTTCAGTGATGCGGGATGCGGGTTTCTAATGCAGTGAGATCTTTGCTTGAGCTGATTGTTTTCTTTTACTACCATGTTGAAGGATGCTTCTACTCACTTCACAGACAAATCCTTTATCTTTATATACCTGGGTAGATCAAGCAAAAATGCAAGTGACAAAGATAATCCAATCTAGTCTGCAGATAAAAAACAAACAAACAAAAAACACTTGTCTTCCACTGAATTCACTTTATTTATTTATTTATTTATTTATTTATTTATTTATTTATTTATTTATTTTTTGTACACAGGTATTATTTTTTTATTTATCAAGAGAAATTATTCCATAGCCCACATATTCAAGTTACTTAATTCAGGAGCACAGGTCAGTGACAAACATCCAGGGAACTCAATTCAAATAAATTCTTTATGTTCCAAAATCACTTTGCACTCTGAAAGATACCAGCCTTCCTCATCTCCTCAAAATCTTTCATGGAATCATAGTTTCTATAGAAATCTGCATGTGCCTTTTTTCTTGGTTCAGCCACACCAAACTTATAGAGAGCTGCAAACCCCAGAGACACAACAAATGCTCCAACAATATGAATTCGCAGGCGCTTGGCCAAAAGGCCTCGCATCTGAGGTTTCGCCAAAACACTGGAAGGCATGGTAGTTATTCTCCTTAACACCAACGTCCTTCCTTACAGACAGAGCTGAATTCACTTTAAACAAGAGCAATGGAATAACCCCAAAGAACTCTTTCAAAAGAAAAACCATGTATATTTGTATAATGCACTATTCTCTAAGGCTTTATATGCCCTCCCATAAATTAGGAGTGGAGAGTCTTCCCTCACACAAAGTATACAAGGTGCATAAGTTGTAAAGCAAGAGGCTTTGCTTTTGCTGGCTGGTGTCATGACCTTCTTGGTGTCATTTCAATGTAATGGTTTGTATGCAAATATGAATAACACCAAAACCAAAACAAGAACAAAATAAGAACAGTACATACTGGTTAAAAATAATTCTGCATATGAACATGTTTATGGACTTTTTTAAAGCTATGAAAATAAATTTGCAGACGGTTCATCCAAATGTCAGCATGATTTTTTTTCTTGTGCTCAAAATTGCCTACGTGACGTGGACTGTGTTTGTGCTCCTCTTATTTAACAAAGTTCTGTATGTGTGTATTCTTATTTCTTCCACCCAAATAGACAAGCAGAGCGACATCACAAGGCTTCTTTCTGCTTAGGCAGAATATTGAGCAAGCAAATATTTATTCTGGGTTACTCAGCTGTGATACATAAGGGGATTCGTGACATGCTATGCCTGGTGTCTGCTTAGCTTTTACGAGATAATTGCACCTTGGACCACCAGAACATGGCTTTCAATGGAGGGACCTGACTTTAAAATGTAAAAAACATGGAGTGGGCAGAATTTAATCAGTCATGCCTCAGTAAAATTAAGGGAGAGAGAAATAAATGGACACTAGAAAGGTGCAATAAAACCAGGATTAATCAAATTGTGATTAATTCAGGATCAGATTAAAACCAACAGTGCCAGCTGTATCGGGTCCATTCGGCAGCATTGTCCTCTTCTGCTCCTTTTTGTTACCCCTCTCTCCTCTTTCCCAGTCTCCTCTGCTCTTACCCCCAGGGCACCCTCTGTGGTGGATAAACCTGCAGGAGAGTTAATTGTCACATACATGGATTTAATCACATTGTCCATCACATTTGGGGGCCTTGCCTTCAGCGATCCATGACTAATTGTTGTGGTAATTTTTCAATCATTAACAGCAGTGCATATGCTGCAGACAAATCCCAAGGTGCCTACTAAGCCTCAGTGACAAGAGGCAAGCAGGCTCCAGAAGGGTCCCCCTGTCGCATGCCTCCCCCCGCCCCCAGCCCCAATCCTATTAGTCATGCATCGTCATTAATATACATCTCTTCCCTGGATGTGTCAGCCTGCAGTGAGGTCGGAGGGGCTTGTGCCTGCTTCTTAACGGAGTCGAGTTTTTAATCTATTCTTTGAAAAAGGAAGAGGGAGAAGAGGGAAGAAAAGGAAATTAAAACTCCACGCGGGACAGCTCGGCGAGCTGGCTTCTCATTCATTTGCCGGCAGGCTCCTGAGCTGCGGCAAGCGCCCTTTCTTTGGATTTCTGCAGTATTAGTGGTCGCCATGGCAACCGCTGGCGCTCAGCTGCGGCGCCACAAGGCCGCTCCCTCGGCTCAATTCTCAAGTTGCGCTGGTGTCAGACGGGGCACGCTCAGGCACTGGTGGGGCAAGACCTTGCCTTGGGGAATCCTCCCGCTGATTGAAGCCCTCCTCTAATCACCGCATAATACGAGTGAACAGGATCACACGGAATATGATTTTCCCGCCCGGGCTCCAAGAATGCTGTTTATTTTTCGTTTCCCGCTTTTTAAGGGTCTTTGTTGCTTAAAAGCAAAGAGCCACTAGAGGAATGGTCTTACGAAAGGGATTAATTTTAAAATAGGCAGTAGAATATTGTGGGTAACTGATTTATTTAAAGGCATACCGGCCTCAGATACCTTGCATTAAAGGAACTGTTCAAATGGAGATTGAAACTCCTGGGTTTTCCCTTTGGTTCCTCCTAAATGAGGCACACTTGGGAGGTGAGTTAGAGGATGCAAAGGCAAGAGAAGAATTCCTGAGTTATTACTGAAATCCTGACTCTTCCTATAGTCTCAGGAAATTCCCTCTTATACCTAGTCTCCCCGAGATTTAAAATAAGATCTACTTATTTTAGGCATTTAGCACCGAATCACTGAACAAGGCCTCCGCAAGACTTAGTATGTGCAATTCATTTTTAGCCCCTTAAATGAAAGATGTTTGGTGCAGGGGCCTTTATTACGAAATGAGAGGCCGAGCGCCCTCTACTGCTGAGCTGTGTGAAATCCCGTCCCGGGGGGTCACTGTTAGCATGTATTCTCACACTTTTGCCTAAGAAGGCATTTATCCGTAAGTAAAGCGTAAGGGAAGAGGAAGAGAAAATCTGGTAGCAGACTGACTGGTATAAATAGAATATTCCTGCACCAAGACTACTTAAAGGTGCCTGAGGTTATTTACAGCAAAGTAAGAGAGGCCTGGGGAAATTCAGGGTGCCTGAGCTTCTATCATGAACATCCATCAAAAGGATAAAAATGGAGTCTTTTATTTTCTGCTCATGTTCTTCAAGGACAAGGGGGGGGGGCAAAAAAAAAAAAAAAAAAAAAAAACAGGATAACAAAAGGATCTTACTAGTTGCTCTGTTTTCTAGAAAAGTCAGGTAAAAAGGAAAGTCTCGTTTTTCTTGGAATTTTTACATTAACAACACAGTTCCTAGCAGCATTCTTGAGTTTAGTTTGAACATATCCAGACTCATACTCTGGAAAACAGCAGAGCAAATCCACTTTTGCCCTACATGTACTTATTAGTTGTCATAATAAACAAAATTATAGTTGAGAAAATAAGACAATTCGAACAATTTCCTGACTTTCTTTTTCCTTTTCTCCATTATAAATGATGACCCTTAAACATTTAAACAGCTACAAGTACAAGTTCAGCTTCGAGATGAAATTGGGCAGCATATTGGAGGAATTCTGCTTTTTTTTACTGAAAAATAATTCCTTTGGGAAAGGTGGTGGTAAGAATAATAGTAATGATAAAAATAGAGTCAATGATAATATATTAAATTTTAATACATATTCACTGAGCTCTTATTCTTCATCAGACACTGTTCCAAGTGTTTTACGTCCATCATTCTTTAATTTTTATGACTCTTCAGGGTCAATACCAATATTATCTCCATTTTTGAGGTGAGAAAAATAAGACTCAGGGAGGTTATCTTGTAACAAAAACCATAATTCAAATCTAAACCTAAGGCCCACAAACTTAACCCATTAAGCTATGTTGAAGAACACTGAGTGGAATCAAATCTGAGAAGCCTGCACTCAGAAGTTAAAAGTTAGTGATCAGGGGATCTAGTTTCTTTTTAAAAAATTATGAAAGCTCTGTTAATTTTACATTTCCCCCTCCAGACTCAAACCTTATCATTATGGAAGCAAAGATCACACAATCTATGTATTTTCCCATCACCTTTAATATTTTCGTGGGGCATCATCAGTTTTACCCTTGGCCTGAGTCAGCCTCACTAAGAAACCCAGCTCCATTAAGGAGAGCTGGGCCCAGTGTTTAGAATATTCTACATGACTGAATTCCACAACCTGGCAGATGGCCTGTAAATCACTGCAATGGCAATTAGCAGCTAGCTGCTAGATTCTGATGTGCTGCAGTGTGGAGAAAGGGTTTTCTGGGAAAAGGACAAGAAAGTACTTAGTGAAGGGGCTGGCTACTAGCCACCCCCACTGAGTCTTTTCAGTGGATGCTAGGAGGGATGTGGAGTAAAAAAAGTCTAACGCGTGCAGTGGAGCTCCACGAGATGGGTCACAGTTTCTGCCAGGAGCTGGTACCAACAGAGTGGGTGTAGAAGGAACACAGCAGTGTGTGGCAGAGGAACCTGGGCGGTCCAATTGAGTGGTGACAGCGGCATGTGGGAAACAACAGAGGACACTAGTTAGGCTGCTGACTGTGGGCCTGGCCACTGAATGCTCTCAAGAAACAGAGTGGAAGTGGCAACGGCTAGACTAGTTACTGTCAAGGTATTTGTGTTAGTCTCTGCTCCTTTTCAGAGACCCTTTTGAAGTCTCTGAAATCCAGCAAATTGAGATTGGAAGGAAGACATATTTTCAAATTTTGCCTGTCACAGAACAGCTGGAAAAGGGGATTATGGGATGCCAAGACAAATATACATCTACATTTTACAGATACAAATTCCAGATACAGAAATCCTTAATTTTCATCATTCTAAAAGGGGTATGGACTCTAATGTACATCCTGCACAACCTATGAAGACATATGAAATTATCTTTCATTCATCTATTATTTTCCAATAAATTTATATAAGGACAGGAACTGACTGCAGCTTCCTAGGCATCCCATTCTTGCATAAAGTGTGAATAATTTGCTGATTGTTAGGAAACAAAACAAATTACAAACAGGGGATCTGTAACATATCCTGTAGATGTAAGAATAAGATGAAAGATCAAACACTGCTATTCAGAGTGACTTCATTACATTTTATGAATGAAACGGCCACTGTGAAATAGACTTTCAGATTTCTGTTCAGACTACATTTTAGAAATTAAGTATTCTTTCTATAATGGTATGGATTCTCTTTAAATATGAAACGCTTGATGTGAATATGAAAAGGAAGTAAGTTATTCTAATAAGATACAACATTACTTTACCATTACACAAACCCTCCTTTCATTTTATTATGTGGTTAATTTTTTTTCTATCACCTACTAGGCATGAAAAGATCTAATTGGCATGCTCTGAAATTATAAGCTAACACTAGTACTACAGATGTGCATTCTTTCACAGCTTAGATATATTATTTTGCAGTGTACTGTAGGATGAGAAATACCACTTAGGAAATCGTGGGCTTTGATGTTGCTGATAGGAAGGGTTTGTATGACGTGATTTGGTGATGGGACAGATGTCTCCGTAGGTATTGGTGGAAGCTACCAGGAAAAAAATTAGATTGTTCAACTAGAGTCTATAGCAAGGAGGAAAAAACAAACAAACAAACAACAACAACAACAAAAAAGACTGTTGATACTGAAAACCTAGAAATACCTATATTTTGGGCGTTGGCAAAAGAAGAGGGTCCAAAAAAGAAGAAGAGGATCCAGCAAAGGAGACTGAGAAAGTAGATCGCTGAGAGTATTTTATTGTATCTTATTTCCACATCTACAAATTCTCCATGGGTAAAGGCTATTAGATCACAACTACATCGGCTTGGTTTCAAGGACACTCAGATATTACAGTGAGAAACTACTTGGCAATGACGAGGAGGAACTTTTCAGAAATGCAATGGCCCCTGAATCAGGGCTTCTAAAGCTTCAAAAGTTAATTCCTCAAGTGCACTAAAAGATTGTTACTTGAAGCTTCAAATATCCATTCAAGGATTGGCTCATAGTAGGTGACGATCTGGGAAAAAAGAATCACTTTCACATTCATATGGACAAAAAACTGGAGCCACACGCAAAAACACCCAATTTAAACAACCCAATTCTTAAAAATGGAGACGTTAATAACCAATAGACTAGGGACTGGATGATTCAACGTATAAAGGAATTCACCATGGGTATCCGGTTTCTCCATTATAGAACTCTAATTTGTATTAGACTTTTCAGGAATGCATCGGTTGCACAAATTGAGGATTATATGCCTCTTACGATTCCTGCAAAAAAGGTTGCAGGCTGTTTGGGTGAAGAAAGAAGCTCTTGCAGCAATGATCTGGGTATCCACATCCCAGGCAACCTGGAAGCCAGAGAAGGGCAGGCCCAGGGCCACTGCCTCAAAGCTGGCTCTCTTCCTGAATGAACTCAAAGCATCTCAGAATGGCTAACTACTCCCCTCACCAAGACTACTGGGCATGGGGAGGGAAAGGGAGCATTTCAAACTGCATATCCCAGGGCACCCACACAGTCAGAATCCAAATCTCTGGGTGGGAGATCTGCATTCTAACTAGCTCCCCAGGTCTGAGAATTACCATGCTAAGGCTGAGTCACTGTGGCATGAGGTCATTGGATAAAAAAATTAAACACCCCAGCTGGCCCAGGAATGAGCTTTTGCTGGATGGGTGGGTGTCATTAGGGCAATTTTTTTCTCACCATGTCTAGGTTGACATGAAACTGAAATAAATAAACCTAAGGAATGATGAAGCAAACAAACAAAACTTCCAGAGAAGTATATAAGATACTAACTTCTTTCCTTCCATCAAGCATTGATTGCTTATGTTTTCCAAACTAAGCCTGGGGTACAGAGTTGGCTAAATCATAGTTCCTGTCTTTAAGGAACTCAAAAAAATCTAGTGAGGGAAGTAGGAGGGAAAATCAGAAGTCACGCAAGTTGGATGGGGGCATGGAAGAGATAAACATAGAACACTGTGGAAATACAAAGAACATTATGGAAATACTCTTGGCCTATGGTTGGGAATTGGAAAGGAGATGGAGGGGTCGAGACTGGGCATCTGAAGAGCAAGTTCAATCTGGAAGGAGGAGTAGAGATTAAGGGGATAAAGTGGAAAAGGGGAAGGGACTACAGGCCAAAGTAATGGCCTATGTGATATTACAGAGGCAAAAGGGGGGGGGGAGTGTCATCCAACTTCAGTGCAAGGAAGAGTGTTAAAATGGATAAAAAGTAAATAAATAGGGGTCGGATGTGGCTCAACTGGTTGGGCGTCCGTCTCCCATATGGAGGGACCCGGGTTCGATCCCCGGGACCTCCCGGTAAAAAAAAAAAAAAAAAAAAAAAAGTAAGTAAATAAATAAATAAATCTTAAAAAAATAAATAAATAAATACTGTAAACACATGAATTTGTCATTAACCTCTCTGAAGTATAGTCTTTTGATCTACGGAAGAGGTACTAGTCTCTGGCTGGGAGTTGCCATACATTTGAAAATGGTTAAAGTAAAAAAGTAAGTGATTCTTGGACTACTGCTGATTTCACAGTACATGAAGATGCGACACAAGGCCCCTACAGTATAAGAGCTTATAAGTCAAGGAGGAAAATAGGCATTGATTAGGTTGAGAAAAAGTTGAGCACTGTTAAAGAATGTTCTCATCAATGGCAATTAAAGGGGAGGAGGTGTTCTAAATGGAGAAATGACAAAGTGACAAAGTAATTGGATAGGTTCAGCAAAGAGTGTCCTTGCTAGAGGTTCTTTTTTCCCCAATTTATCCCTAATAACATATAAGGTGTAAGATAGTCCAGGACACCCAATGACCCCAACCAACTGCCCTGGTAGATTTGAAGACATCTTCCTGAGAGCCAGTTAGGGTCATGACCATGCCTCCATGAGGATGTGGGATCTGACCATGTGCTGGAAACACTCCAACCAACTTGGCTGCTGTGCTGAGACTCAGCCCGTCTCTCAAGTTTGTAGGACGGCAACTTGAGAAACAAGCTCTATCTCATCCCAAATGGAGCCCTGACCCGTTAAAAGACCTTACTTTTCTTTGCATTTCTGGAAACAGTACATAGCAGATACTCAATAAATGCTGCCCCAAAATTGAATAAATTGGTGAAGAATAAGCAAATGAACAGTGATCATGAAAACTAGCCTCCGAGAGACATATATATGGCCTGGCTAACTTTCACACGTCTTCACTGAACATGGGCAACAGCACCCAGACATGTATTCTTAAGGTCAGGGGCTGCATCTCAGTCCATTTCACAGCATCTGGCACATTCCCTCAGCATGAATTCTTTGTACTAGGACAATGCCTTTAAAAACCTCCTTTGTCTTAAAATAGTAATACAAGTGCATTACCTTCTTAAAGACTTCTATTTCTCTCCTTTAACAATGGCTTTCCAATTTGGTATTATTGGGGGTGGGAGGGTGAGAATCAGAGATGTGAACAAAAAGAAAAATGAAAGCAATCTAGGGCTGAAACATGCTGTTGAGGGACTCTGTGCAGAATTGTAAGTCAGTTGTCATGCAGAGAAAGCAAGGAAAAACTGGTGTGTGAGATGTGCCTTTAATGCAGCATTTTTTGGGGAAAACAAATCTGCTCATAAATAGCACATACCTAAGCACATTTACTTTACAAATGCTGTTTATGTATTTATGCCACGGGCACAAGAAATCTACAGATTATCTGTATTATTAAAGTTTCATCACAACTATTATTGTTGTAAATTTTTCCTATGGTATTTCCAGTACAGACATACATAGTAATATATCTGTGTTCTATTTTTCTTTACAAAGCCACATATCCCCTAAACTAGAGAAGGGAATTCTTTTTTTATTTTTTAAATTTATTTTTTTTATTTTTTTAAAGATAGTTAGATTGCACAAATATTACACAAAAAATATAGGGATTCCCAAATGTCCTACTCCCCACACCTCCCACACCCTCCCATATAAGCAACATTCTTCATTAGTGGGGCACATTCATTGCAAGTGATAAAAGCATCCTGGGGCATTGCCATTGAGCATGGACCATAGTTCACATTGTAGTTTACACTCTCCCCCACACAATTCTGCAGGCTATGGGAAGATATATAATGGCAGGTATCTGTCATTGCAATGCCATTCAGGACGATTCTCAAGTCCTGAAAAAGTCCTCGCATTACACCTGTCTTTCCCTCCCCTGCCCCCAGAGCCTCCAGTGGCCACTGCCTCCATATCAATGCTGTAATTTCTTCCATTGCTAGAATCACAACAAGTCTATTGTAGAATTACTGCTAAGTCCACTCTAGTCCATAGTTCATTCCCCAATCCTGAGGATTCTGGGAGGGTGATGTCAACACCACCTCTAATTGAGAGGGGGCTTCAATCAAGAAGGGAATTCTTGTTAACTTTCTTATGAATGATAAGAAAATGAGTCCAGCCCAATGGATGAAAATAGGGTCACGCTGTGGTATGTAAGGTGAAGTTTCAGAACAATGGGAACAAAATGAGGTTCCTAAAGAGTCCCTGGATTCCCCCAAAACTTCTAGAACAAATAAGCAAGTTTAGCAAAGTCACAGGACACAAGATCAAGATTGAAAAATCCATCACGTTTCTATAAACTAGCAATGAACAAGCTGAAAATGAAATTAAGAAAGCAATTCCATTCACAACAGCTTTAAAAATAATAAAATACTTAGAAATAAATTTCATAAAATAAATGTAAGATTTCTAGATTGAAAACAATTGTGGGAAGATGGCAGGGTAGGGAGCTCCAGGACTCAGTCCTATCACCAAAACAGCTATTAAACAGGCAGGATCTGTCAGAAACAATTGTGAAACTCCAGAGGCCAGTAGAAAACTGTAGAGAATCTAGGGAAGAGCAGAGGAAGAGGATGGTAAATTAGGATAAAGACCATTAAATTTTCCTCTACATATAGTGGTTACCGACATCCATCCCTCACTATCATTGTAGGCCATTGGGGGTCATCTGGCTGGATTGCTAGTGACAGAAAGGGATGTAAAAATCCTTTTCCCTAAGTCCAGGGTGAAGTGACTGAAAACTGATCATGAATTTGACTACTGACTTGAGATCACTGGGGGCCCAGTGAGAAGGCAATCATAGTCCCAACTTGCCCTGGACAATGGTGGCAGCAGCAGAAACTTAAAGATGCTATGCTTCCTCAGGACTGTGGGGAGAAAGTTAGATGAAAAGCTGCATATGTATGGTGGGAAACAAACAGAACTACTGGAGTTGAAGAACACAATAACTGAACTGAAAAATTCCCAAGAACATTTCAATATCAGTTTGGTGCTTGTAAAAGAAAGAATCAGTGAACATGAAGACAAGACAAAGAAATGAGTCAGGAGGAGGAACAGAAAGCAAAAAGAATTATAAAAAGTGACAACAGCCTAAGACATCTCTGAGACATCATCAAGCATACAAATATACACATTATGAGAGTTCTGGAAGTAAAAGAAAGAAAGGGGTAGAAGCAATATTCAAAGAAATAATAACACAGAACTTCCCAAACTTAGCAAATGATGTAAATATGCACATCCAAGAAGCCCAGAGAACACCAAACAGGAAAAACACGAAGAAAGATAAATCCTGTCATATATTGATCACACTGTCAAATGCAAAGGACAAACAGAGAGTTCTGAAAGCTGCAAGAGAAAAGCAATGTATTATGTACCAGGGAGTACCAATTAGATTGAGTGCTGATTTCTCACCAGAAACCAGGGAGGCAAGAAGGCAGTGGGCTGAAATAGTTAAAGTGCTGAAAGAAAACAACTGCCACTCAAGAATTTTATATCTGACAAGCCTTACTTTCAAAAATGAGGGAGAGATTAAGACATTACCAAATAAACAAAAACTGAAGGAGTACACCACCACTAAACTTGCCCAACAAGAAACGCTAAAGGGAGTTCTTCAAACTGAAAGGAAAGAACAGTAGACAGTGGTTCAAAGTGGCATAAAGAAATAAAGACCCTCAGTACATGTAACCATTTGGGTAATTATAAATGCCAATATTATTGTATTGCATGGTATCCATAAGAAAAATATATGAAAAATATATATAGATATAAAAGAGAAGGCACTCAATATGGTGCAACACAAACAAAAGATAAATAAATAAAGGGAAAAGTAGGCATTATGGAAGAATTGAGAGACCAAAAAAGGTATAAGACTTACAAAGACTAAAAAGCAAAATGGAAGAAAGTTCTGCATTATCAGTAATGAATTTAAATGTAACTTAATTAAACTCTCCAGTCAAAAGGAAGAGACTGCAGAATGGATTAAAAAAAAAAAAAAAAAAAAAAAAAAAGCAAGACCCAACTATATGCTGTCTGCAGGGACTCACCTTAAATTCAAAGATACAAGTAAGCAGAAAGTGAAAGGATGGAAAAAATATACCATGCAATTAATAACCAAAAGAGAACTAGGGTAGCTATAATAATATCAGATAAGATAGACTTTAAGTACAAAACACAAGGGATAAAGATAGTCATTATATATAGATAAAAGGGTCAATTCAACTAGAAGATGTAATAACTATAAATATATATGTACCTAATAGCAGAGCCCCAAAATATATGAAGACAATATGACAGATTTGAAGGGAAAAATTGATGGTTCTACAATAATAGTGGGAGACTTTAATACACCACTTTTAATGACAGACAGAACATCTGTTCAGAAGATCAATATAAGGAAATACAAGACTTGAACGATACTCAAAACCAACTAGACCTAATAGACATATATAGAACACCCAAGAACAACTGAATACACATTATTCTCTAGTGGACATGGATCATTTTCTAGGATAGCCCATATGTTAGGTCACAAAACAAATCTAAATAAATTTCAAAATATTGAAATTACACAATGTCTTCTCTAATGACAATGGAATGAAGCTAGAAATAAATTACAGAAAGAGAAGTGGAAAATTCACAAATATCTAGAAATTGAACAATGTATTCCTAAACAACCAATGGGTTAAAGAGAAAATCCTAAGGGAAATTAGGAAATATATTGGCACAAATGAAAATGAAAACACAACATCCAAAACTTGTAGAATATAGCAAAGACAGTGCTGAGAAACTGATAGTTCCAAATGCTTACATCAAAAAAAGAAGAATGATCTCAAATCAGAGGCCTAACTTCAAAACTGGAAGAACTAAAAAATCAAATGCAAGCTAAACCTAAAGCAAGCAGATAGGAAATAACAAATATAAGAGCAAAGATACATGAAATAGAGAACAAAAAACAATAGAGAATCAAGAAAACCAAAAGTTGATTCTTTGAATAGATCAAGAAGGACTGCAAAGTCTTTAGCTAGACTGACAAAGAAAAACAGAGAGAGGATAAAATAACAAAACTCAGAAATAAAAAGGAGAACATTACTACCAACACCGCTGAAATAAAAAGGACTATAAGAGGATACTATGAACAACTATACACCAAAAAATTAGATAACCTAGATGAAATGGAAAAATTCTTAGAAACACACTATCTACATTGACCCAAAAGAAGTAGAAGATCTTAACAAACCAATTCCTATAAAAGAGATTGAATCAGTAATGAAAAAACTTCCCAACAAAGAAAAGCCCAGGACTAAATGGCTTCATGGGGGAGTTTTGCCAACCATTCCAAGGAGACATAACTCTATTCTGCTCAAAATCTTCAACAACAACAACAACAACAAAAAATCTGAAGAGGAGGGAACATTCCCTAATTCATTCTATGAGGACAATAATTACCCTCATACCAAAGCTAGATAAAAATAACACAAGAAAAGAACATTACAGGTGAAGATCTCTTATGAATATAGATGTAAAAATCCTCAAGGATATACTAGTAAACCAAACCCAACAGCATATTGAAAGAATTATACACCATGATCAAGTAGGATTAGAAAATTAATTAATGTAATACACCACAGTTACAGAATGAAGGAAAAAACCCATATGATCATCTCAATGGATGCAGAAAATGCATGACAAAAATCTAGCACCCCTTCTTGATAAAAACACTTAGACACTAAGAATAGAAGGAAACTTCCTCAATATGGTTAAGGGCATATATGAACAACCCATAGCTAACATCTTACTTTATGGTAAAAGATTGAAAGCTTTCCCTCCTAAGATCAGGAACAAGACAAGGATACCCCCATCACCACTGTTATTCAACGTTGTACTGGAAGTACATGCCAAAGCAATTAGGCAATAAAAAGAAATAAAAGGCATCCAAATTGGAAAAGAAGAAGTAAAACTTTCCCTATTTGCAGATGACATGATCCAATATACAGAAAACATTGAAAAATCCACAACAAAGCTCCTGGAGCTAATAAATGAATTCAGCAAAACGACAAGATTCAAGAGCAACACCCAAAAATCAGTACTTTTTCATACACTAGTAATAAACAATCAGAAGAAGAAATCAAGAAAAAAAAATCCATTTACAATAGCAACTAAAAGTGTCAAATATCTAGGAACAAATCTAACCAAGGATGTAAAGGCCTTATATACAGAAAACTATAAAATACTGCTAAAGGAAACCCATAAGACCTAAATAAATGGAAGACTAAATATCCTTAAGATGTCAATCCTACCCAAAGCAATTTACAGATTCATTGCAATCACAATTAAAACTCCAACAATCTTCTTTGTAGAAATGGAAAAGCCTATCATCAAATTTATATGGATAGGTAATGGGCCCCAAATGGCCAAAGCCATCTTGAAATAGAATAACGAAGTTAGAGGACTTACACTTCCTATTCTAAAACTTATTATAAAGCCATAGTTATCAAAACAGCACGGTACTGGCACAAGGCCAGATATACAGACCAATGGAATAGACTTGAGAACTTAGAAATCAACTCTCATATTTGTGGCCAACTGATTTTTGACAAAGAGGCAAAGACCACTCAATTGAGAAAGAATAGATCCTTCCACAAATGGTGTTGGGAAAACTGGATCTCCATTTGCAAAAAGAGAGGAGGATCCCTGCCTCACACCTTATATAAAAATCAGCTGAAAATGGATCCAAGACCTAAATATAAGAGCCAGAACTATCAAACTCCTAGGATAAAGTATAAGGAAGCATCTTCAGGACCTTGTGTTAGGTAATGTTTTCATACTCTTTACACACAAAGTATAAGCAACAAAAGAAATAAATAAGACCTCAATAAAATTAAAAACTTTTGTGCATCAAAGGACTTTATCATGAAAGTAAAATGACAACTTACACAATGGGAAAAAAATATTTGGAAACCACATATCTGATAAAGGTTTTTATCCTATTTTTTTAAGGAGGCACCAGGGATTGAACCCAGAACCTTATACATGGGAAGCAGGTGCTCAACCACTAAGCTATATCTGCTCCTCAGAGAGAACTGGTTTTCTTTTTTCTTTTCTTTTTTTTTTTTTCTTTTTAGGAGTTACCAGGAATCGAATCCAGGACCTCATTCGTGGAAAGCAGGTATTCAACTACTTGAGCTACATCCACTCCCCCTGAAAAAAGGTTTACTATCCAGAATATATAAAGAAATATTTCAACTTAAGAACAAAAAGGCAAACAACCCAATTTAAAAATTGGTGAAAGACTTGAATAGACATCTCTCCAAAAATATAAACAAATGACCACAAGCATATGAAAGAAGCCATTAGGGAAATGCAAATCAAAACCACAATGAGACTCAATTTCACAGTTGTTAATTCTAATTTTTTTTTTTTTAATATGGAAAATTACAAGTATTAGAGAGGATGTGAAGAAACAGGAGCACTCATTTATTGATGGTGGCAATGTAAAACAGTGCATCTTCTGTGGAAGACAGTTTGGCGGTTCCTCAGAAAGCTAAGTATAGAACTTCCATATGACCCAGCAATCCCACTATTAGATATACACCTAAAAGAATTAAAAGCAGGAGCTTGAACAGATATTTGCACATCAGTGTTCATAGTGGCATTATTTACAATTGCCAAAATATGGAAGCCACCTAAGTGTCTATCAACTGATGAATAGATAAATAAAATGTGATATAGACATACAATGGAATATTATTCAGCTATAAATAGGAATGAAGTTCTGATACATGTGACAACATGGATGAAATTTGAAGACATCATGTTGATTGAAATAATAAGCCAAACACAAAAGAACAAATACTGTATGAGTTCACTTATTTGAAATGATTAGAATAAGCAAACTCATAGAGTCAGAATGTAGAATATAGGTTATCAGGGACAGCATGGGGAAAGGGATTGGGAAGTTAAAGCTTAAAATGTACAGGGTTTCTATTTTGAATGAGGGAATTGTTTTGGTAATGGATGGTGGTGATGGCAGCACAACATTATGAATGTAATTAACAACACTGAAATATATATCTGAATATGAGTAAAAGGTAACAGAATAAAAGTTTTTAAAAAAATCTATGGAACTATACTATAAAACAGTGAACCTTAAGTTAAATCATGGACTTTAATAGTACAATTATAAAAATGTGCTATCATCAATTGTAACATATGTTCCACACCAATGCAAGGTGGTGGTGGTGGGGTGGTATATGGAAATCCTCTATTTTATGCATGATTGTTCTGTAAACACACATCTCCTCCAATAAAGAAAAAAAAAACTATAAAACATAGCTGAGAGAAATTAAAGATGTTCTAAATCAAAGGTCTACAACAATTGACAGCCCACATCCTGTCCACCTGTTTTTGTAAATAATGCCTTTGGAACACAGCCTCACTCATTCATTTATACATTGTCTGCTTTCTCACTACAACAGTAGATGTGAGTAGTTGTGACAGAGATTATATGGCCCACAAGCATAAAATATTTATTATTTTTGCCTTTAAGAAAAACTCTACCAAGCTCTGATCTAAATAAATGGAAAGACATTGCATATTAACTCAATTTACCCTGAAATAATCTATAGATTCAATGCAATCTTTATCAGGATCCCAAGAGGTGGTGTGTGTTTTGGTGAAATTTACAAGCTGTTTGGAAAATGTATACTGAAATATGAAGGAGCCAGAATAGATAATAGAATTAAAAAAAAGAAAAGAAAAGAAAAGAAAAAAGTTCAAGGACTTTACCCGATTTCAAAATATGCTATAAAGCTACAATAATCAAGAACCTATGGTAGTGCATTATCAATTTTCAACAAATATACCAAAGTAATTAAATGAGGAAGGAGTAATATTCTCAGCAAATGGTGCTGGGAAAATTGGAAATCCACGTTTAAAAAGATGAATTTAGAACTTTACCTTCCATCGTACATAAAAATTAAATCAAAATGGAATATACATCTAAATGCAAGAGATAAAATAATAAACTTCTAGAAGAAAATAAAGGAGAATATCTTTGTGACTTGGGTTAGTCAAAGAGTTCCTAGATGCATTATTAAAAGCACAATCTCCAAAAAATTGATAACTTTGCATTTCATCAAAATTAAGAACTACTGCACTTCAAAAGATACCAATAAGAAAATAAAAAGGCAAGCAATAGACTAGGAGAAAATATATACAAATCACATATATCATAAAGAACTTATACTCAGAATATATAAAGAACTCTTAAAACTCAATAACAAGACAATCCAACTAAAAATGGACAAAATATTTGAATAGACATTGCACCAAAGAAGATATACAAATGCCTAGGAAAGATGTTTAACATCACTATTCATGAAGAACATGTAAATTTAAAATATAATAAGATACCACTACATACTTACTGGAATGGGTGTTATCAAAAAGACAAACAAAACCAAACGGAGGTGAGGATGTGAAGAAATTGGAACCATCATGCAGTGTTCATGGGGAATGTAAAATAGCACAGCTGTTGTGGAAAACGGATGTGCAGGTCCTCAAAAATTTAAGCACTGAATTACCATATGACCTGGCAATTCCACTTCTCGGTATCTATTCAAAAGAGCTGAAAGCAGGAATCCAAACAGATACCTACATATCAATATTCATAGCAGCATTATTCATAATAACCAAAATATGGAAACAACCCAAGTGCCCAGCCACAGATGAATGAATAAAGAAAATATGGTATATCTATACAGTGGAATATTATATAGCCATAAAAGGAAAACCTCTGATACATGCTACAACATGGATGAATCTTAAGTACATTTTGCTAAGTGAAATAAGCCAAAAGGGCAAATATTGCAGGATTACAATTATATGGAATATCGAAAATAAGCAAATTCATAGAGGCAAAAAGTAGAGGTTACCAGAGCTGGGAGGAGGGAAGAAGGGGAGTTATTGTTTAATAGGTATAGAGTTTGGGGTGATGAAAAAGTTCTGGTAATAGATGGTAATAGATCATCATGGTAGCACAATATTGTAAATGTAATTAATGTCACTTAAAAATCATTAAAATGTCAAATTTAATGTTATATATACCATTAAATATATATATAACATATATATATATATGCTACCACAATAAAAAAGCAAGACCTAATTGTGTTGTCAGCTATTAGATTCTTTAAAGCATTTCCACCTACTTACTTATGTGACTAAAATTTCTCAACAATTACATGCATAAAAAAATTTTAAATTGGAATATTACAAGAAAAAGTTAATTATAAGCTTACCATACAACGAGAAATTCTACTCCTAGGTAATTAACCCAAGAAAAATGAAATCATATGTTCACAAAAAGACATGTATGAGAAAGTTCCTAGGGAGCGGATGTGGCTCAAATGGTTGGGCGTCAGTCTGTCATATGGAGGGACCTGGGTTCGATCCCCAGGACCTCCCGGTAAAATAAAAAATATATATATAGAGAGAGAAGGCGCATGGGCTGCCAGGCTCTGTGTGCTGGTGAGCCGCCAGGCCCTGGGAGCCATGCAGCAAGGTGATGATGCAACAAGAGAGAGACGCAGGGGAGAGACAAGACGAGATGCTCCGAAAGCTCCGGAAGCCAGGAGCTGAGGTGGCGCAGGCGGCAGAATACCTGTCTCCTACATTGGAAGTCTCCAGGATTGAATCCTGGTGAAGACTGGAGGAGGATGAGAAGAGATGGCAGGAAGCAGACACAGAATTGCCCAGCAAATGGGCACAAAACAGCAAATGGGGAAGGGGGGGTTTAAAATGGATAAAGTAAATAAATAAATCTTAAAAAAAAAAAAAAAGAATTCTCTTCATCTAAAGAAAAAAAAAAAAGGTTCCTAGCAGCATTATTCCTGATAGCCTCAAACTGAAAACAATCCAAAAGTCCATCAACTGGTGAATGGATAAACAAGATGTAGCATATCCATACATTGTTACTTAACAGTAATAAGGAACAGATTACTGAGATAAGGTAATAGGGATGAACCACACAAAAAAACAACATTATGCTGAGGAAAAGAAGTCATATGCAAAAGACAACATATTGTATGAGTCCATTCATTAAAAAAATGTCTAGAAAAGACAAGTCTACAGAGACAGAAAGTACTACTGTAGGAGAGTGGGAGTGGTGATGAACTGCTAATGGGCATGAAGAAACTTTTTGGCATGATAGATATGTTTTAAAAATAGATTTGGTGAAGGTTACAAAACTGTATAAATTTACTAAACAACCCTTGAATTGTAAACTCACAATGGGTGAATTTGGTTATGTAAACTCCTCCTCCACAAAGCTGTTGTTTTTTTAAAATTATGTCCCAAGGAGAATATCTTGTCACAAATAAATGATCAGGAATTAAAATGTCTTCAGAATTCTAAACAGGAACACTAGAATCTCTAAGACAACATACAACATTCTAAAAGAAAATGATTTTCACAGAAAACATTATACCCTGACAGATTACTCTACAAGAATGAGGACAGAGGAAATCACTTTCAGACAAGCAAGGACTCAAGGAATGTGCTTTCCATGCATCCTTTCTCAGAAAGGTATCGGAGGATAAAATCCATGAAAACAAGATAGTAAACCAAAAAGAGCCAAAACACCAAAGCATGGCAAGGTCTATATGGTGGAATGGCACTTAGCATTCATTCCCACTTCCATGTGCCTCTCTGTACTGCAGAGGCTGGAGAGTCAAACACTACATCTCCTGGTCTTCCTTACAACTATGCTCTTTGAGGCAAATTAAATTCCTATAATCAGATGCACTCAAGTAAGATAAGGGAAGTGGACATGGAGGCCATCCTTCTGCTGCTTTGGCTCTCTCTGTGGTCTGCATGGTAAGGGAACCAGTGGGTTTTTCTACAACCATTTGGTGTCCAGTCACCAGCTTCATGGGTATCAGCAGGTAACAACTGTCACAGGTTCTAATCCCTGGACTGCAGTTACAGCAGAGTGTTCTTAGAGCAAGCAGTCCCAGGAGCAGGTTCCCCAGTTTCCTCCCATCCCAGTGTGGCAGAGACGAGTGCCCCTGCAGCTGTGTGAGCTAGGTGCTTTCCATGAGGGCCAGCCTCAAGTCCATGCCTCCAAGCCCTTCCACTAATTTTAAAGGCACCTGATGCCTCTTTTCAATCTTTTCAATCCCTTTCTGTCTGAAATAACTAATGTGGCTTCTGTTTCCTCCAGCTGAACCTCTGAAAAGTATAATACTGGGAGGTCAAAGGAAACAGAATACCCCCAAACAGACATTTAGAGAGAAGCAAATGGGATTTCCAAGAAGATGGCAAAGAGAGACACCAAGATGATTGCTGAGTGCCCAGTAGAGAGACCAACCCTTCTAGACAGGGGCATGTCAGAAAGTTCTGGAAGAGATGTCTCCAATAGATGAAACTGATAGAAAAGACATGTGGATGTCTTCATGGGGGTTCAGACAATTTGCTGAGAGTGTGGTGTTAAATTAGTGAAAACTGTACAGTAAACTAGGCAAGCAAGCAAGCAAACACAGAGACTAAATAAAAAGTTGTGTAGGAGAGGAAAGGGAATGACAGTGTACTAAATATTTCACTTGTGAATAGCATTTAGATAGTCAAAATGGCTGATCTAGCCCAAATGATATAACATGACTGTAGAGAAGCAAGGAAGTCAGGTGGCATATGTGCTTGTCTTCGGTGGAGAAGAAACAACTAAGTCTCATATTTCGTATCCCATAGTCAAAAGAGAATGCTTGAAAATGAAAATATCAAGAAGTAACAATCTGAGCACTTAGAGACATAGAGAGCAGTGTCAAAGAATCAACTGAAAGATGGAAACTGGTTACCCTACGTGAGGAGGAAGTGGGGAGAGAGGAAGTGAGCATACGGGGGTGTGGTAGATTGAATTGCGTACCCTGGTTTGGACAATTCTTGTCTTGGTCTCATTGTGGGACCCATTGTAAATAGCATCTCTTTGAGATGTTACTTCAGTTGAGGTGTGGCCCCAAGTGGACCAGGTTGGGCTTTAATCCAGATTACTGGAGTCCTTTATAAACAGAGGGAAAGCCAGATGAAGAGAGAAGCCACGGGCAGCAGCCAGAAGCTGGAAGTCAATGGGACAGGAAGAGAAAGGAGAAGACCTGCCATGAGAATTGCCATGTGACAGAAAAGCCAAGGAACCCCCAAGCCTGCCAGCCAGCCAGGAAATATTGAGCCAATAAATTCCTGTTGTTAAACCAACCCACTGTATGGTATTCAAACTGTTTTCGTTTCCAGGCTGCTAAAATAGGGGGTTGCTGTTTTGGGTACTACACCTTGCAAAATTATTTGAGCCTTTAAACGATGGTGTGAAGAAATTTCAAAAAATGAAAAAAAAAAAATCTTTCAAAAGAAGAGTAAAGGAAGAAGAAAAGGAAGGTGAGGTGGCTTCTTGCCTGCCATGCTAAGGCTGAGGCACTGGGGGATGGGCGGCCCTCCTACACTTTGCCCTGTGGATGCCTGCTCTGGGCACACCAAGCTGGACAGCACACAGCCAGGAATCCAAGAGAGGAAATAAGCCCAAATAAAATTGTAGCTGAAGTGACACAAAAGACCAGATATAAAAGTGACATCCCAGTACACTGAGGATCTAAAGCCATAAATTGGTTTTCAGAGATAATGTCTCTGAAAAAAGTTTGAGGCAACCACATGCTATCTAAAACAGTTGTGAAAATGCCAACATTTTGAGCTAAAGGTTAATTAGATTGCCTAAATTCAAATTTGCTTCTGAAGTCTCCAAGAGTTACAATTTCCAGAAATATATTAAACTAATTTGTTTTCCTTGGAAGTAGTGTAGGTCTAAGGAACAGATCTGTAGACTGTGCTCAGAGGAATCATGTTTCCTTCTATGCTGTCCACATGGCCCAGTTTTCACCAGTTCTGCTAAATATTAAGGGTGATGAGTCAATGCAAACATTTTTATGAAGCAACACATCGAGCTGAAACAGATACCATTTAGTCAAATTAATATATGTTGTCCTTTAGTTTTTAATCTAATGCAAAAACCAGAGCAAACATAGGAAAACAACTGCTACCAGCATCCCTGTTAGAATTTACCTTCAGGGTCGAATTGCACTATTGACACCAGCATGGACCGTCTCATCACAACAGATGAAATCTGCACTTGCCTGAGCAAAATTTCATTCTTCCTGCCATTGAATTGCTACTAGCATGTTTGTGAACACTATAAATCTGCCCATGTTGATTCCTGAAATGAAAAATATCAAGGGAAATAAATAATCCTTTACTCCCTGCCATTCTTTGATATAAGAAACAAGAGACATTGCAACGAGATATGGGAAACGATAGAAGTGTCCTCACTTAGCAGGCTTCTATGGGGGAGCACCAGCCACAATATAATCCACCTGTGCTGGGTGGGTCATATAACTGTTCAGGTCTGTGTGGGAAAAGGGTGCTGATTTTATGACATTAAAAATTCATTAGAATTAACAGCATTGGGGGCAAGGGAGGGGGCTCCACTTCACCTCCAGATCTTTCCATTTGTGAATTCATGTGCCATTTTAGACCACAGGGGCCCTGGGTCTGGCTGGCCAAGGGGTGGATGGGTCTCCTTCCTGGAGAAGAGCCGCTCCATGACACAGGCAGGAGCTGGGCTTCTTGCATCCCTGGCGGAAGGAGGGCCTCAGGTTTCTTACACAGGGGGCAGCCAGTTCTTGCCCAAGCACCCTTCCCGCCCAGCCACGGCTGTGTTTTCCAACCAAGGGCAGCCCTCGCGCTGAATGAATACAATGTACTAAACCTAGACAGACCAGAGGAGCAGAAGGCAGAGTCAGGCCAAACCCTAGTTAAGGGAAGGACGCCAAGGGGACTTGGCCACAGGAGCAGACGCACAAGCTGTGCTTGGAGCTGACTGCAGGCCTGTGCAGCACAGACAAGCACTCAGAAGACGGGCCGGTGGCAGCCACAGGGAAGCCGCGAGAATGAGTGGAGGGCTCGTCGACGCCTTCAATCACAGGCTTGGCTGATGCCAAAGCAAGGCCACTCGGCTTCAGGAGGCTTTCCAGCAAACAAAGCATAATTTATATAACAGAGCTGGGTGTGAAAGGTAAGAAACACTTCTAAACTAAGGGAGGGATTTGGAAGCTTTTTAAAATTATGATGCTCTTTTACTGCTTCATTTCGCTCTGATCTCTCTGCCACATCTCCCAATTTTTAGCCTTGATTGTGACATATGCTCATGAGTTATTTATTTTTCTTTAACTCAGTACCCCCCCGCGCCCCCAAAGAAACAGCAGTGTAAACCATGTGCTTATTTCTACCCTGCAAATTCAACTATCGAAGAATTAATTCGATTCTCTTTATTTCAGGTCATTAAATATTTATTGAGTCCAGGAATCAGGTGCTTCAGGGGATTAAAAAATAAATAAATGAAACACAGGCCCTGCTGTCAAGGAGCTCAGATCTAGGAGGCAAAATAAAATCCTCAAGTAACCACACCGCAAGGTGAAACGCACCAAATATCACAGGAGAGTGTAGCAACGGTCCAGCCGGCAAACCAATTTTGTGGCTCTGGCATGTGCCAGGCATTGTGTTTTGGCACAGAAAGTAAAAAGACGTATAGAAGTCAGTCCCCGCCCTGCAGATGTGAACAGTCCAGGGGGTCAATGGAGCATCGAGGGAGGGTGTATCTGTTCATAGTGGTCAAGCATCCAGTGAAAGGAGGCAAACACGTTTACGGAAACACAAACATTTGATCTGCACTTTGACGGATGGAGGTGACTGTGGGAAACACCACACAGGATTAGAGCTGGGACTGCAAGCACCCAGGGTGCTGAGGGAGTGCCAAGCTGCCCACTGGCCACACCGAGGGCACACAGTGGGGAGAGGGGAGGTGGGGGTTTGGAGCCTCGCTAGAAATGTAGTTGTTTGCACTTTATGCTCAGATGATGCAGGATTGCTGAACATTTTGGAGGGCCATAAACAGAGGCTAAATCTAACAGCCATTCCCACAAGCAGAAGGGGGCAAACCCTCAGCCAGGATGATCGATGGCTCGTGACTGCCAAGGCCAAGGCTGGGCACTAAACCTTCGCCTCCCAGCTCCAGCTGCTGGGCTGGTAGCACTTTGCCAGGAAGTGGGGAGGACAGGAATAAGACAAGTAGCATCCTTTCCTCCTTGCTAACCCTCAGGTGCTGCTGGAAATGCCCAGAGAGAGGGAGGTACCCATTTCACCAGCCAAAACAAGACAGAGCCGCGCTTTTCAATTCATGCCTGGCCAACAAACCTGCCACCAACTATATTCTCTAACTGTACACCCTTTACATCACATAATGTCTTTAAAACACTGGTTACTAACTCACTAAGTTTCAGGAAGCTCTTGAAATCCCCCTAGAACGCAAGCTGTAGGAGGGCAAGCATCTTCACTGGCTTGCTCTCCCCTGGTACATAGTAAGTGTACAATAAATATTAGCTTGTTAAATGAACGAATGGACTTGATGCATGCAGGAGAGTGTAAACTGAGACTATAAGCAATCTTAAGTATCTTTAATCTCTTCCTTTTGTACCTAGGGAAACGGGGCTTGGAGGTGTTTAAAGAGGCCCCTAGAGTCACATAATCAGCCAGGGAGTTCAGTTTTCAAACAGTAACTATCACCCAGGTCTCCTGATGCTGAGTAGAAAGCTCCTTCATTGTTGGAGCATCTCACCTCTGTTTTTTTTTTTTGCATGTTCAATACCCTATAATTAAAAGCAATGAAATTAGTAAGCAGCAGTTTATGGATCTCTAAAGAATTTTACTCTAAAGATGTTTTAGAACCTCTATGACACAGAATATTAAAGTAATAAAAACAAATTGGGAATAGGATGGGGGAAACATCCTGATTTTAGGTCAACAAAGCAAAAGCAACACTCTCTCTGTGCTTTTACCACGCTGCTGTTTAAAATTTCTGAGATTACCTCCATTACTTTGCTTTGAAATTGCTCAGTAAACGACACCAGGCATTACTCAATGAACACTCTCACAATCTGGCCTTCCCTGCTGGGTCCCCAGAGACTAGCATGTACCCAGGCTTCAAAAATCATCCCCTGGCATTAAAAGTGTATATATTTTTTGAAATGCAACAAATAGAGACTTGTGTCATCTTTGGATGGTGTCTGGGGATCTTGTGCAAAGATTTAAAATCAAAATGCTGCTTGGCGGCCATCTGCAGGGTAAGAAACAAATAAAGGAGTGACGACCACAGCAGTTTTGAATGAAGTCCAGAAAAGGGAACCTCACGATGACACCATTGTTCAGAAACAGGTATTTGTGGTCACCAGCTCTGTGCCAGGCCCTGTGCTGGGTGCCAGGGGGGCAGCTGTGAAGACTACACAAAGTATCACAAACCAGGTGGCTGAAAACGACAGAAATGAATTATCTCACAGTTCTGGAGGCTGGAAGTCCAAAATCAAGGTGTCGGCAGGGCCGTGCTCCTTCCAGAGTCTGAAGGGGAGAGTCTGTTCCCAGCCTCTCCCCTGGCTTCTGGCGGTGGCTGCCAATCCTTGGCGCTTCTTGGCTTGTGGCATAACTTAGTGCCTGCCTCCATTGTCGCATGACCTTCTGCCCTTTGTTTGTCTGTCTCCTCTTCCCTTTTTATAAGTACAGTCAGTCCTATTGAATTAAAGGTCTACCCTCCTCCAGTATGACCTCATTTTAACTCAACTAATTGCATGTGCCATGACCCTATTTCCAATTTAAGGGCACATTCTGTGATCTGGGGCTTAGGACTTCAACATGTCTTTTGGGGGGAAACAGTTCAAGCCCTAACACGATGTTTATGATCTTGGGGAGGGGTGGGAAGAATCAGAGACATGAACTACCTACATAATAACAGTCAGTAAATTGTGGTGGTGCCGCCTACTCGTCATAGAGGAGTCTCGCGGGTGCTATGGGAGAGTCCCCCAGGAGTGGCCCGAGCACTCCAGGCAGGAGGGGCGTGCATGATGTCCTGGAGAAGAAAAAAGAGGAAAGGCCAGTGATGGGGGCCAGCGTCCCCTGTGCAGCTGGAGAGGCGGTAGGGACAGAGCAGGCAGGGCCTCCAAGGCCACAGGAACCAAGGCCTTTGGACTTTACCCTCAAGGCAATGAGAAGCCAAAGGTTGCAAAGAGATCACCAGGACAAAGATTTGGCTAAGATCGCTCCTCCTTCTCAAGCGTCCCAGGCCCCGCCAGCCCCCAGTGACCTTGCCATTTTCTGAATTCACAGACAGCGTCTGGGATCTAAGCACAGGGGCAGCAGTGGATCTGGTACCCTTCGGCCTCCTCTCCTGAGGGTCATATTAGTCACCTCTTGCATTTCACATCTTCCCGCGTGTTTGTGCCTGGCCTGCACACCAGGACCTGGAGCCTCTTAGGAAATTCCCGTACCACTTAGGGTACCCGGTGAGGTGCTCTGCACCCAGGAGCTGCAGGTTTTGACTCATCGAGAGAGTGGCTGGGAAAAGACAGAGTATGGTGCTTGGAAAAAATTTATGGATTTGGGTTATTCATGTTTGCTCTCTCCCTTCAATAAGGGAAATTCTTGACGCTCTTCCCCAATTAACTTCATTATCTGTTAAACAGAGCAAATGAAATCCTATTGCCACTGCTAAGAAGAGGCTAAGGGATGTACGAAAGAGCATCAGGAAGCACATGCTTGCTTTTGAAGCTAGTCTGCTTCATAGATGGTGGAAATTTTTCTCTCAGGTTTCAGGGTTAAAAATATTGTGCTTTCCCTGGAAAAAAAAAAGAGGGGGGGGGCTTGTTTTTAACTTGCAAGCACTATAGGTACTATTAATTCATTATGCTTCCCTCTTTCCTATTATCAGTATGCAACTTAGAACCAAGTTTGTCCCCTTGCAGCAACAGACACATGAATATTTCTTTGTTGGCCTTACTCCAGTTTTATTTATTTTTCTTATCCTTATTTCCCCCTTGCCTTCACTCCTCATATTTTGTTTTATCCATACATATCTATATCTATAGGTATCACTACCTCATAGCCATCATGGAATTATGTTAGGAATAAATCCATAAATAAATTCAATAATTAAGCAGAGGATGTTTTGGTACTCCACAATTTACTGTTGTTTTTTTTTTTTTAAACTGAACATTTAATAAGTTTATAGGCATAGTAGGACTGCAACAAAGATTAGAATTTTATAATATACATTAAACATTTATGTAAAAGATATTTTATTTTTCAAAGATGTTCCTTCAATTTTCCCTGTCTCTTCTATCTTCCTCAGAGCAAGAAACAGTAATTACTACTTTCATGGATAAGCTGCTCCATTGTGTTGGAAAGTAAGTTTACCTTTGTGTTTCAAGTCATTACCATCTCCCAAAACTCTACCCTTCATTTCAATGCACAGTCTCATTGCACCGTTTCACGGTAAAACTGTCCTCCATTCGAATTAGAAGAGCTCAAAGAAGTTAGAGTGCACAGCAGTTGTATTCATGTGAACGAACGTTAGAGGACCAAGGATTTCTCAGTACTGATTTGGTAATAAAGAATGTCTACTGGCATAAATGTTTTATTTATTCATATCATTAAAACAGTAATCATAGAAATGAAAGCTATTTCAATGAAAAAGAAAGGCAGGAATGAAGTCATTAAATATGACAAAATCCATATTAAATACAATTACCATGTATTTCCTGATTAGTATCAGGTAAATATCTAAACTATCTATCCCAAATTCTGGTCTCAGAGAAAAAGGTCAGAGATGATTACAATTACCAAGTCCATTTTCAAAACAATGAAATCCTTTGAGAAAAATCACTTTAGTTTTTCTTTTTATTAGAGATTTCTGATGGTTCTTTGGTTGGTAATCCATTTATTTTTGTACCCTTAAAGTCTACTTTGCCTTTATTTTTATCATTGGATTTTTTTTAATTATTTTTTTTATTTTTTTATTTTTAAAGATACTTAGATTACATAAATGTTACACAAAAAATATAGGGATTCCCATACGCCCTACCTCCCAAACCTCCCACAATCTCCTACATAAACATCCTTCATTAGTGTGGCACATTGATTGCAATTGATAAACACATTCTGGGGCTTTGCCACTAAGCATGGACCATAGTTCACATTGTAGACCACACTCTCTCCCACACAGTTCTGCATGTTATATGATGATATAAAATGGCCTTTATCTGTCGTTGCAATGTCACTCAGCACAATTCCCAAGTCCCGAAAAAGCCCCCATATTACAACTGCTTTTCCCCCTCCCTGCTCCCAGACCCTCCAGTGGCCACTGGCTCCACATCAATGTTGTAATTTCTTCCATTGCTTGAATCACAATCTGTCTATAGTAGAATACCAGTAAGTCCACACTAGTCCATAGCTCTTCCCCCCATCCTGAGGAGTCTGGGATGGTGGGCCATATACAGCTATCAAAAGGGGAAATTAGAGGGTATATGTATGGCTCCAGGAATTTTTTTGTAGATCCAAAGCAGAACTGGAATGATGACACAAGGAATGTATACATTGTCCCAGGCTTGAGCTGCGAAACCACAACCACAAAGCCCAAATGCCCCAATTTACTGTTACGCAAACTTCAATACTAACAGAGTCTTTCGAACCAAGGCAGTTGATTCTCAGTGAAGCTGATTTTCAGTCAAACCTTCACAGAATGGCTTCCTCCTCCCCCCTCCCCGCCCCCCATCCCCTTGCAGGAGTGAACCACCAGGGCTATCTTTAACTCCTCTGCTTCCCCCGGCCCTTCACACCCATTTTATTAGCTGATTGCTGAGTCCTGTCATTTCTGCTTTCTCAGGTCTACAGAATCTATTTCCTCCTTTGAATTTCGGCTGCTGCAGACCTAATTCAAACACTCAACGTTTCTCTCCTAGGCTAATATAAGATGCTCCTAGCCAATCTCTCTGCCTCCAATCTCTGCCCTGGCCAATCTATCTTTCAGTTCAGAAGTACAGTATTGGGGGCGGATATGGCTCAACTGGTTGGGCATCCGTCTCCCATATGGAGGGACCTGGGTTCGATCCCCGGGACCTCCCGGTAAAATAAAAAATTAAAAAAAAAAAGAAGTACAGTGTTTGTGCCAACTGCTTCCACCCATCCACACATTCCATAAATATCTCCTGAGTGCCGACTAAAAGTGAGGCGTACGCGAGGCCCTAGTGACAAAGAAATAAAGAAACCTGGTCTCCTCCCTTAAATAGCTCATGAACAATGTAGAGACGGGACAACCAACAGAATACAGTGCAGTATGATATAATACTGCTATGGAATGCCTGGTGTCCATTGGAAAACACTGAACAATGTGCACGGCACATTCAAAGAATGGCAAGGAGCCTCACATGCCACAATGACCTCAACACGATTCATGATTTCTGTTTAGAAACTTAAGAGGTTCCCTGTTTCAAACCCAGAAGTATGGCCTTTTGTGCCTCCTGATTTGGCCCCCAATCCACCTTTCCAAATCATTTCTAACTCTTAGCACTGTGCTCACAGATGATCACATGACCCTTCTCAAAGATCCATGTCATTTGTGTCCTTGCTCACCATCCCATCTCATCCACAACTCAACCTCCGGCATATCAGTAAATACTGTTACTTAATATTTTTTTAATATCATAACAGACAAATTGAGTATGGCTCCTGGCCTCACGAGGTTGGAAGAAAAGGGCAATTTGAGTAATTAACATATAACTAAGAGATGGTAGTGATGTGCAATATGTATTTCTATGAAATAATTACTTAATTGCAATAACAACATTGGGCGGGTGATCAGTTGTTGGAGTGTACACAATTAGAGAATGCTTCAAGCATTTAATCTAATCCCTGATGGTTGAGGAGGGGGAAACAATTCAGAACAGACAACAAATACCAGCAGTGGTAATTTGAGACTCTGTTTACCCCAGAAAATCATGTTCTTAAAGCTGATCTATTCCTACAGGTGTGAACCTATTGTAGGTATGACCTGTTGATTAGGTCACTTCAATTAAGGCATGTACCAGGGTGGGTCTTGATCCTCTTACTGGAGTCCTTTATAAACAGGATGAATACGGAGAGAAAGACCCAGAAACAGAGAGAAAGCCATGGAAGGAGAAAGAAAGCCAGAGGAAGCCAGAAGCTGAAGCAACGAAAC
Source organism: Tolypeutes matacus (assembly GCA_026826555.1). Taxonomy (NCBI): domain Eukaryota; kingdom Metazoa; phylum Chordata; class Mammalia; order Cingulata; family Chlamyphoridae; genus Tolypeutes; species Tolypeutes matacus. Next base: position 12,122,902 of record JAKSZT010054399.1, read on the forward strand.
TCAGAAAAAAAAAAAGGGGGAGACTGGCAGGCACCACCATGTACCTTACCATGTGACAGAGGAATCCAGGATCGCCGGCAGGTAGTCTTCAGGAAGAAAGCATCACCTTGATGATGCCTTGATTTGAACATTTTCACGGCCTCAGAACTGTAAGCTTTTAAGCTAATAAATCCCAATTTCTGGTATATTGCATTTTGGCAGCCTAGCAGACTAAAACACCAGCCCCACCTGTAATGACTTTCATTTCTTATTGCTCCTTGCCCACATTAGAGTCACAAAAAGTGCCTGCTGATTAAATCAATAAATATAAGTATGAGAAATTCCAAAATCAAATATTAATCATGGAGCCTATTCTCCTTAACATTACTCCTCTTTACTCTACAAAAAATCTGGAGGGACTGGTAGCTTGTATTAGCTCTCTACCAATGAGATGGCTGCTCCCATTGGCCCCAATATGGGGTCAGGACTGCAGTGACAAGAAGTCTGTCCTCAAAATTCCAAATTCTTAGGACGGTTCAGGAGCCATCCCACTGACTTACTTGGGAATTGAATACTAAGCAGAACATGTTTCTGGGAGACAGGAATAATTGAATTTTCATGAAACGTAATGCAATATTTGTTCATTCTATGTAAACATATACAGATTGCAAGTAAGGCTAGATTAATTCCTTCAAAGCACACTAGATTTCCACAAACATAATGAAGCTGCCAGAGGTAATAAAGCCTTAGAAGTCAATGTTTGAAGACTTTTTCATTTATTTCCCTATACCTGAAGTGGCAGGATAAAAATCAGATGAAAACATGGGACTTTTATATGGAAATTAATAACAATGTAATTTTTCCAGGAAATATATAAAAAGCTCAGATTGAAAGCAAACTGTGTATGCATATAAAGGAAAGAAATATATGAACATGACCCAGAAAGCTCTGGAATGTTTATAATGCTTCCAATCATATCTAAAATAGGATGGTACTATCAGTGGAACAAAAGCTTTCCCAACAGCCCCCAGTAAGGCAAGAAAACCCTTCCAGAAAGGAAGCTGAGGCAAACAAAGCAGAAATGAGGGTAAAGGACCTTGAATATCTTCATGGAGAATCATGGAAGGTTTTGTAGAAAAGCATAGAAATAATGAAAGACGTGGCCCAAGAAGACCTACACAGTGATTGCACGTGTGATAGACTGGAGTAGGAGACCTTGGAGACAAGGAGACTGGCTAAGAAAAGGACATTACAAAAGCCCCCCTGTGTTCTCTCTTGCATCCCGACCCTTAAACTGCATCCTTTTGCCTAGAATAGGGGTGAGCAAACTCTAACCCACAGGCCAAATCTGGGGCCCCCTGCCTGTTTTTGTAAAGCCTGCAAGCTAAGAATGAATTTTACATTTTTAAATGATTGAAAAAAAAAAGTAATGAAATAAGAATACTATTTCATGGCTCATGAAAATTACATGAAAATCAAATTTCAGTGCCTATAAATAAAGTTTTATTGGCACACAGCCACATTGTTTGTATACATATGCCTGTGGCTGCTGTCAGGCTACAACAGCAGAGTTGAGTAGTTTTGACAGGGACCATACGGCCAGCACAACCTAAAATGTTTACCATCTGGCCCCTTACAAAACGAGTTTGCCAACTCCTGGCCTAGAACATGCTTCCCCTTGCTCCTCCCCTTTCACCAGACTAACTCTCCACTCATTCCTCATGTCTCAGATTTGATGTCACTTCCCTGGGAAGTCCTTTCTAAAGCATGCCCCCCAGGTCCCACTGTTTGCCACCTCTTACAGTTGGCACAGAGCAGTGTTCTCCCCCTATCACCGTGGGCATCATACCATACTGTGACTGCATGTTTACTTGCCCACATTCACTATCAGTCAATAAGCTCTATGAGGGCAAGGGCCATCTTACATTTTTTTTTTTTTTTTTTATGTCTAACTCCACTTGGTAATATCAGGTAACCAGTAAATATGAAATGAGTGAATGTATGAATGATGAATGAATGAATGAATGAAGTAAAGACCTGAACTATACTGAAAACCCTTCTATTATACCAATAAATCCTAGTGAATCCAATAGATAAATTTACTCCAAAGAACATTTATTTTTCTAATATAACTTCCTTCTTGACTCTCCCTTCTCTATGATGATCTCTCTTTATTATCTCGATTTCATGACTTTTAACAACATTGATGACTCCAAACTTCCTTACTAACTCTCTTGCAGCCTCCAGTCTTATTTGTCCAACTATCTCCTAGAGATTTCAGGCTGGATGCCCTGCGTTTTTTTGCACAAGCTGCTCTCTTCGCCTGGAAAAGATCTCTTCACTCTACTCCACTGTCTAGCCTACTCGACCTTTATTGCTGAGCGCAAACATCACATCCTCTGTAAAGCCTTGTCTAATCTCTCAAGGAACTGTTTCCTCCTTCCACTGTTATCATAGCACCTTGAACATCCCTGGTCTAGCTGTTCCTTCATTGCAGTAGTCTCCCTGTCAGTCTCTACTAGATGTCCTCAAGGGCAGAAACCACCTTTATATCCACAGCAATAGCATGGCACACAGGTACTTAATAAACGTTTCTAGAAGGAATGGAAGGAGGGAGGGGAGGCTGATTCTAATGGAAATGTCAAATAAATATAATGGATTTTTTGAGCTTTTCCTTCTTAATGCCTTCAAGGCCCACAAGCCCTCAATTCCCAAAGCTCCATACACAAGTACTCTGAAACACCAAAAGAACCTTCTGAATGATTTATGTTAATGCCAACTGTTTCCCTTCATATTGAAAGCATTCCTCAAGGTAAAATGAAAAAGGAGTATCTTACTATGGTTTGTCACTACTTCTCCAAATACACTTCTATCGGCCTCCTAGTTTACTGTCAACGCCTAGGTCCTGCTGCACAAAAACTCTTTCATAAGAGGATTCTGCAGTCATATGATTTTGGGAAATGCTGTGTACCCTATTCCTTGTACAGAGCCAGTCTTTCCTAGCTCTGACACATTCTCCAGCCAAGAGAACTGTTGAACTTTTTCCATCATTTTCCACACTTGGTTGGCGAGCAAATCTTTTTTCCATCAAACTACTAATAATATTCAGTGTTCTATAGGACACATTTTGAGAAATGCTCCACTTGACCAACTCTTAAATTGTACCAATTAAAAAGCACAGTTTGGGGAGCAGATGTGGTTCAAGTGGTTGAGCACCTGCATCCCACATGGTAGGTCCTGGGTTCGGTTCCCATTGCCTCCTAAAAACAACAACAAAAAACAACAAGCAAAACAAACAAGAAAACCAACTCAGGGGAGCCAATGTGGCTCAGTGGTTGAACACCAGCTTCCCACTTACGAGGTCCCAGGTTCAATCCCCTTCAATCCCCAGCCCCAGTAACTTAAAACAAACAAACAAACAAACAAAAAAAAAAAACAGTTTGAAGATCTTGTATAAATTAGATGTAACAATCTTACTTAATAACAACATGGCCATTTCATGAAGACATTGCTCCTAGCTTAAAATATAGAGAGGAACCTTGAAAAAAAAGACACAAGAAAAATAACTTAGCAGATTGTGTTTATCCCCACAGTACTATAAATAATTCCTAGACTTCTAAATTGCCATTTTACAAGTTATAAAATAAAGTTGAGCCATTGAGGAGCACATCACTACCTGCCTCCAAAGCATTTGTGCTCCCATGAAGCGAGAGTTTTATAATAGTTTAAATAAAATTCAATTACATGAATTTTTTTTTTCTTTTTAAGGCTCCAAGAGTTTCTTTAAGAGGGAAAAACCTGATTAACCCACCATATACATCAAAGTCCTGCTGCTATGTAATTTCCCACACAGTGCTGTAAAACAAGGCATAATCCCCTGTAGCTTTTATTAATATTAAAACTATCTGGGTGGTTTAGGAGACAGAATCATAGAATTTGAGAGCTAAAAGGAAATTCAGATATTAAGTAATCTAGGCCCCTCACTTTACAGATAAAGAAACTGAGACCCATGGGACTTGCCCAGATCGCCACTCTGGAAAAGGGGCAGGTCTGGCTGACCCAGAACTCCTTAATTCCAAAAGTCCATGTGCTTCTGGTCAGCCCAGGCTTGTTGACTCAGTAGGCTACTGCTGATTGACAAGCAACTACAAAATTTCAGCAGCATGTAACCACCACCATGCTTCAGTGGACCTGGGCTTCAGCTGATCCAGACTGGGATGGCCTTCAGGTCACAGGGCTGGTAAGGTCACTCCATGTGCTTCTTATTGTTCTAGAACCAGCAGGCTACTCAGAGCATGTTCACCTAAGAACAACAGCAGAGGGGAAAACGAGCAAAACCAAATTCCCAAGTACATTTCAAGCCTGTCTTCTTGTGATATCTGCTAATATCCCTTTAACCAAGGTAACCCCATAGCTAAGTCCAAAATCAATGGGGCAGAGAAGTATACTCCTCCCCCAGTGGAAAGTGCTTCAAAGTCACATGGCAAAGGCATGGAAATGGCAAAGAATTGGGAACAGTAAAAGAATCTAATTAAAGAAGGACCACTTGCAGCAACCCAAACTTGCCAGATGTCCATTTCCTTCTGATCCATCCTCTTATTTTTAAAACTAACAAACTACCCCACCAGCTTCAAAGTCTCAAAAGCTAACGGTTTGAATTGGTGTTATTGGGGTTCCTGTTTCAGGAGTTGGGGGAGACAATGGGAAAAAGATTACTGTAACAGAAATACTATAGTGGACTGTGTGGGGAGAGGCATGAATGAATTGGAGCACTAAGAAATATACCAGAAAACAAATCACATTTTGTGAGAATGGTATCATTGGGGTCCCCAGGCAAGCTCCCAGCTACATTTCCTTTTCAAGCACGTCCTAGAGCATACACCTTCCCAGCCGAGAGAAACTGTGACAGAGGGTGGGACCAAATCTGACAAATATTAGGAGAGTGAAGGTAGATGCTTGAATATCATTAAATATTTAGAATCCCGATGCTGAACATATGAATGCTATGGCAATAACATCAGAGACTTAAACTACCAGAATCAGGCATGACAAGCAAGTGGGATATATTAATGGAACTTGTCAGCTTACACCCACTCACCTTCCCTGACAAAGTGACTTTTTGGAGAATAATGTCATAGAAAGAAATCTAAAGCTACTCATTTAAGAAATATATTCTACTTATGAAAGAACAACTAAAAAAGAAAAGAAAAAGCCACAAACCTATTGTGCTTTATAATTGCAACACATAAAACTGACAAATCATTAGTATCCAAAATAAATGAAGGACACCTATCAATTGATTTAAAAAGACACACAAAATAGAACAATGACCCCCTCCGAAGTGGACAAAGGAAGAGACATAAATGTCAAGTAAACATAAAAATTTGTACAACCTTAGTAGTTATCAGGAAAATGGAAAAAAAAAACAAAAAACAAAAAACCCCACAGTGAGAGACTATTCTAAACTCAACAGGCTGGCAAAATAAGCTGAACAAGGTCAAGTACAGAAGAGGATGGGGAGCAACAAGAATTCTATGATGCTCAAGGCAGTGTAAACTGGCCCAACTGCTTTGGGAAACAATTTGACCATATGCATTAAAGCTAAAGATTTTCATAATTACTGGATTTAGCAATTCCAGGGCTAGATAAAACATACCGTAGAGAAACTCTTAGACTTATATGTCCAGGAAGTACAAGAGTGCTCAGCAGGAGAGTTTGTAAAAGTAAAAATACTGGAAATAACCCAAATGCCCATTGATTGGAGAATGGATGAATTAACTATGGCACACTCATCCAATGGAATTTAAGCAGTGAAAACAAATGACCTATAAACTCTACACATGACAACATAGATGAACTGTACAATGTTGCATGAAAATTTAAAGTAACAAAAGGATATATAGCGGGGTTTAGAATACATATGGAAAACTCTAATGAAAAACAAGGTAATAACACAAAATCCAGAATTGTGATTGCTCAGGAGGGAAGAAACGAAAAAGGGAAGATACTGACAGAGAATGATACACATGGGACTTCCACTGAATAAAGATCTATAGCTTGAGCTGAATGGTAGATACTGAGTTGATAGATATAATAAAGGATTAGAAAACAGACAGATGATATAGATAGACTGGATGGATGGATGGATGGACAGAAGTTCTTGCACATGAGTAAAGTAATTCACTTAAAGTTAGGATTTTTAAAGGGAAATTTTTTTTTTTGCCAAAAAACTAAGAAGACTTATGCAAGTTTATGGCAAAGAGTAAAGAATAGAAAGGAAAATATGCAACAAAAACGTGAGGATAAGCAATGCAGAAAGACTCCAGCAGAGAAGGGAGACATAGTGTCCAGAGATGTTGCCACTTAGTCTTGGCAAAGAGGAGAAGGTGTTTGAAGATACAGAGAAGAGGGAAATCGAGAGAATTCACTTCAGGGGTCTTAGATGTTCTCAGTAAAATGGGAAGTGCACATGCTAAAAGCACAGAGATGAGAAAATGTTATAGATTTGAGATGGGTGGAAAGGAAAACATTCATATATTTATACTAGCTTCCTTTCAATAAAACAAAGACTGGGCCAATAACTTCTATTACATTAGTGACCAAAGAAAAGCAAATGAAAGCAACAACAGTACAATGCTTTTTCCCTCTCAAATGTAAAAAGTAAAGAGATTAATAGTGTTCAATGTTGGTAAAGGTGTAAAAAAAGAGGATTTTTTTTTTTTAATTTTTTAAACAAGGTATTTAGATTACATAAATGATACATAAAATATATAGGGGATTCCCATATGTTCCGCTCCCCACACTGCCCACATTTACCCACATTAACAACATCCTTCATTAGTGTGGTACATTCATTGCAACTGATGAACACATTCTGGAGCATTGCCACTAAGCATGGATTATAGTTCATATTGCAGTTTACACTCTCTCCCACACAATTCTGTAGGTTATGGCAAGATATATAATCGTCTGTATCTGTCATTGCATTGTCATTCAGGACAATTCCCAAGTCTTGAAAATTCCCCTGTATTACACCTGATTTCCCTCTCCCTACCCTCAGACCCTCCAGTGGCCACTGCCTCCACATCAATGATATAAGTTCTTCCATTGCTAGAATCACAATAAGTCTATAGTAAATACCAGTAAGTCCACTCTAGTCTATAGTTCATTCCCCAATCCTGAGGCTTCTGGGATGGTGACGCCCACTCCACATCTAATTGAGAAGGGGCTTCAGTACCATACAGTCGATGGATGAAATCTTGCAGTTGTAGACTCTCTTAGTTCCTTGGTATGATGTTCCCACTGGGGAGCACAAATCCCAAAGTAGGGCCCACTGGCAAGGCACCAAACTCATGAGCCATCTGCCCTGACCATAGTGCCTGGGTGTCTCCAGAGCCCTCAGGAGCCCCACTATGTGGGGTAGTGTCTAATTTGGTAGTCAGTGAGATCCTGCTGAGACCTCTCGACTCACTTTGAAGTCTCTTGGCCACATAAACTCATTTGTCTTTACCAAAAAAAGAGACACTTTCAAATACTGCAATTTTCTAGTGTTTATCTGGCCAGACATATCATAAACCTTAGGGGTGGAAGGAAAGCCAGCAATTCCACTTCTGTAAATTTGTCCCAGGGAAATATTATGGCAAGTGTACAAGGACACATGTATAAAGACTGTTGATTATCAACAACCTATCAATATGGGACTGGCCAAACATGATCCATCAATAAGGAAAATGCAGCCATTAACAATGATAATGTAGATGGATATCTGGTAATATGAAAAGGTACTCATGTCATATTTGTAGTAAAGAAACACAATACAAAAAACATTCAAAGTGTGACTATTTCTATAAAATATATAATTTCTAAATATAAGTATATCTCACAATTATGTATTTACATAAAGATTTAATAGTTTCATTTAGGTGATAATACAATTATTTTCATGTTCTCTTTTATACTTAAGTTTTTCAATTTTTTTCAATGATTATAGATTGCTCTTATATTGGAAAAAGTCTAAACTCCTTATTATCCATTTTGAAAAAAGAACTACAAAGGCTAAATATTTCAAAATATATCTCTATTTGGAAAGCTTGAAAATAAGTCATTAGGAGGTATGACAAAGCAAAACCTACCCATGAGGCTGATGTGTATTTGTTTGCCAAAAGGGAGCTTAAAGGAAGGGAAGAAAGTTAGGATAGTGGAAGAAAGGAAGCAAATAAGGGAGAGAGAAAAGGAAAGAGGGAGAGAGAGAGAGGAGGGAAGGAGAAAAGATGGGAAGGAACCAGGGTTTAATAATTCTTAGGCTGAACTGGTTATTGTACCTCAGAAATCCACCATGCTTAATTCTGATTAATCAAGCCTCTGGATTCAATACACAGTGGAGTCAATACACCCATTCTTTTCTGCCACCACATATTTGCATTATGTAATTATCCCTTTACCCAGTGTGCCTTTACCATCCAACCTAGAATTTGGGTTCCATTCCTGCAGCATGAGCCCACTACGGTCTACCCCTGCCTTGGAGTGCAACTAAAATCTCTGGACAAGGACAAAGCAACTGCTAACAGAGGGCTCTGAAATTAAAAAAACATAGGCCAATTGAGGAGAGTCAAACTAGGGAGATGTGACCACACAGGGTGAATTTCTTATTTGTTTTATTTGTTTTCTCACATGATTTTGCCTCAGAGGTAGGCCTCAGATACCAAGCTGCACAATATCATGGGTGACTAGAAGTCTAAGAGAAACCTGTCTTTCTGTAAGCAGGTTTCTCACTGGTAAAAGGCCTTTGTGAGTTGGAGCGTCTGATGGCATGGATGATCGTGGAGCAAAGAAAGCGAAAGAAGGGATGCCCTCATTCTATGTGTGAATCCATATACATAGCATTCAAATTTCTCAGCCACACTAACTCAGCGTGGCACTAACTCAAAATGGCATTGCAAAAACTTAGAGAACTGAAATGAGATGTGAGCCGTTCGCATACATTTCAGACAAACCCCTGAACTACAAGTGTGCAGGCCAGTTGCAAATGAAGATAGCAAAGACTTAAGAGATTTGAATCACTGCCCACAAGAAGCAAGTCAGAACTTTTGACCTAAACTTAACCAGGTTGAGCACCTAAAAAAAAAAAAAAAAGAAAGAAAACAGCAACATATTCTACAGGATTGTAACAGGACCCAAGTGTACATAACTTCCAGGATACAATACAAAAGTATTCGACAAAGAACCAGGAGAATGTGACCAATTTTCAACAAATGTCAGTCTTGACATCTCCAAGGTGTTGGAACTACCAGGCAGACACTTAAAAGCCACTATTATAACTATGCTCCATGACATAAAGAAAAAACACACTGGCTAAGAATGAAAACATAGGAATTCTCAGCAGAGAAATAGGAACTATGAAAAAGAACCAAATGGATATTTTGAAACTAAATAAAAAATAAAAATTAAAAAGATCTGAAATAAAAATGTACTTGATGACCAGTAGAATGGAGATGAATGACAGAGGAAAGAGTCACTGAACTTAAAGACAGAACAATAGACATTACCCAATCTGAAAAACAGAAGAAAAAGATGGGAAAAAATGGAGGGAGCCTCCGGGTCTTCTGGGACTAAATCAGAAGGTTTAACATTGGTGTAATTTGAGTTACAAAAGGAGAGGAGAAAGAGATGGAGGCAGACAAGTTATCTGAAAGAATAATGGCCAAACTCTTTCCAAAATGGGTGAAAGACATATATTTAGAGATTCAAGCTCACTGAACCCAAAAACAGATAAACTCAAATAAAACCATGCTTAGATACATCATAATTATACTGCTGAAAACCAAAGATAAATAAAAAATATGTTGAAAGTAGCTAGAGAAAGAAAACATATTACATAGAGAGGAACAATGAATAATGATGGATTTCTCTTCAGAAACCAAGGAGGCAGAAGACAATGGAATGACAACTTTAAAGTGCTGTAAAGAACAACAAAAAAGAGCCATCAATGCAAAATTCTATATTCAATGCAAATATACTTGTGATAAAGGGATAATAAAGACATTCTCAGATAAAGGAACACAAAGAAATTCATCACAAGCAGATATGCTAAAGGAAGTTCTTTACACTGAGGGAAAAAATACCAGAAGTAAACATCTCTCTTCAGGAAGAGCAAGAGAAATGGTAAATATAAAATAATACTATTTTACTTAAGTTTTTTTTTAAATGCATGTGACTGTTCAAAAAAAAATTATAAAAAGGAATAGTGAGGATTTCAATGTATGTAGACATAATACATGTAACTATAACACAAAGGTAGCTGGGGTGGGGAAGTGGGAGAAAGGCTGCAATGATTATTTTCATATAAATAAAACAGACTTCAAGAAAAAGAGAAAAAGATGGGTACTTCCCAATGATAAAAATAGCTGTACACATGTAATAATATAGCCTCAAAATACATGAGAAAAATTGGCAGAAGTGAAGAGCAAAACAGGCAAGTCCATAAGCATAACAGGACATTTTAACACTCTGTTGTGAGAAATTGACAGAACGCTCAGACCAAAAACCTCAATAGACCTAAAAGTTCCGAAGAGCACCATTCAATTACCTTGATCTAATTGACATTTATAAGACATTTCACTCCTAGGTTTTGGAGAAAATATAAATGGAAATGTATGTTCATACAAAGATTATACAAAAATGTTCATAGCATCTTTATTTATAATAGCTCCAAACTGGAAGCAACCCAAATATTTATCAATAGGTGAATAGATAAACAAACTGGAATATATCCACACAATGGAAAGCTACTCAAAATGAAAAGGAATGAACTATTGGTACATACAACATGAAGAATCTCAAAACTAGGTTGAGTGAAAGAAATCAGAAATAAAGAATCCAAACTGTATGATTCCATTTTATATGATATTCTAGAAGATTCAAACTAATCTAGAGTGACAGAAGGTAGATCAGCGGTTGCTCTGGGACAGAGGTAAAGGAAGGGACAGTTTACAAAGCGGCAGGAGGAATCATTGGTTTGTGATGGAAATGTTTATTATGTTGGTGATGGTTTCACAGACTCACACATATGTCAAAAACTAGTCAAACTGTACATTTTAAATATGTACTGTTTATTATATTTTAATTGTACCCCAGTAAGGCTGGGGCAAAAAAACTTAACCTATCAAAGCATGGTCTGAGCATGGGTCACTCATATAAGAATCATTTCAAGTATTTGATTAAAATCCACACCCCGATCCCCATCACAGAATTTGATACTTTATGAACAAATATTTTAACCAAGCTCTCAAAGTGATTACTAGGAACACATTTGAGAACCACTATTTAAGGCCAAGTTCAAAGGCCACCTCCAATATTCAATCACCAATGATCCAAGTGATGGAAATATTTCCCTCTTTTTATCTCCAAAAGCTTCTTCTCTCGAATGGCACCTACATGTTCCAGTGATATAGTCTTAGCTTCCCTGCAATGCTGTAAGTTTTTGGAGAGCAAAGTCACATCTTATCCACATTTGTGTCTTCCTCTTTGTCTAGCACAGTGCCCTGAACACAGAAGATGGCAAGCCTACTTGTATGTAACACTATGCTTCCTACCTCTGCCTACGCCAACTAAAAGTTCACCAGCTTAGAGCAATAATACTGAACTGTACTAGTGTGTATAAAGGCTCCCTCGATCAGCTACCAAAGAAAGGAACAGACTTGAAATCGACTCATACTCATATCAGAAAAGAAGCAAATGGTGTGCCTATAGGGCAGCTGAGCAAAAACACACCTGCTTGCAAATAGGAGCCTAACTCATTCTGTGATACTCATCACCAATTTTCCATTCCCAACATGTCCAAGACAAGGCCTAGGCACAATCTTCGCCCACCCCCCACCCCCCATCCCGCCACCAGACAAAGCAAGTCTGTCTGTCCAATGTAATTCTCTAAAGAGCATTCATCACACGGTACTGAATCATTTATTTTTATGATATAGGAACAAGGGTTATTCACTTTTCTATAGCCTTAGAAGACCTTTAGGAAATATTTGATGGCCAAATTAACAAACAAACTAATGACTGTCTAAGACTGGAAACTGTTCATGTACGTATTTACAAAGTTTTCCCAAAACAGTCACTTTTTAAAAAGGCTATTTTCCACCATAGAGCTTTTTTATCTCCCTGGCCTACGAAAAATTTTCTAAACTTCACAGGGGCTCAATAAATGGTAAATCTCTTCCTGGTACACTCACAGCCTGTAGCCACCCTGGTGATTGTTTCAGAGGTTCGTGTGTGTTTCATATACTGTATGAAAAAGACATTAGCAGCCTGAGTCAGTCCAGTGGGAAATAAGTGTGCATTATTTGGGGGCATGACTCAGTACAGCCCTCAAAATACCTCCCTGAGGAAAAAACTATCAAATCACCCACAAGATGTCATCACCCACATTACAATGATTACATCTAAGAAGGCAGTTAGCAAAGGTGAAGAAACTAACTTAAGGAAGAAGGAACAAAGTAAAATTCTGTACGCTGCCTGGAAGAGTCTCATTCCATACACAAAAACACGTACGTGCTTTAGTCACCTTCGATGTCTAATGACATGCCTTCTTCAACGGTTCAAATTAGCCCTCTGAATTCATGCTCGGAATTTAATGCACTATATCATAGGGATGACGTACATGGTGGCCAAGCCCTTCTTCAGAGGTAACAAGAAACAACAGATCACACACATACTGGTGATTGTTTTGTTTTGTTTTAGCTCTTTGTTTCACATAAGGCCGGGCGATTTATTTGAAATGAATTTGTAGCCCTTTCAGAATTACACCTGAACTCATCATGCAATTTACTACCCAGGCAGCACAGCATAGCAGTTAACTCTGGTGTCAGAAGGATGTGGTCGGGTCTGACTGCCACTGTCTGGCTATTTGAACTTGGTCACCTTTCTGGAGCTGTGAAACGGGGGTAATAATAACACCCACCTCAAGGTCTTGTCATGAAGGTGAAATGAAAGTACAGGGAGCATTTCGTGGGGTGCCTGGCATACAGCTGGGACTGAACTGCTACCTGCTATCATCACTGCTCCCTGTAGTTTCCTTGGTTTCTGGTCCTGTCAGCATTCACCTGCATCTCTCTATTAGAACTCTAAAACAGCAGGAGAATCTAGAAGAGTAAATTTTATACTGGGAAGCGGCTGTGGCTCAATCAGTAGGGCTCCCGTTTACCATATGGGAGGCCCCGGGTTCGGTTCCCGGGGCCTCCTGGTGAGGGCAAGCCCGCCCGCACGGCGTGGTTAGCTGACCCGGCGAGCACAAGCAGCAAGGGGGGGATAAATGAATAAATAAATAAATAAAAAAAACAAAACAAAACAAAAAATTTTATACTTATTGGAAATTCTGGTAAAAGGAATGAGAAGAAGAGGGGAGTGGAAGGGAGGGAAGGGGAGGGGAAAGGAGAAAATGATAGAACAGATAGAAAAGATGGCAAAAATGAACTAGAAGGATAAAACATACTTAACTAGTCTATGCCACAGGAACTCAGAAAACATAAAATTGTCTGTACTTGCAAATACCGTTTGTGGTTAGTGACTGTCAGGCACAGTTTAAAATCTTTAACTACAGTGTCAAAACACATTTGAGTCTGAAAATACAGAGCAGAACTTTGTCATAATAACTTCAAGTTCGAAGAGCAAAGCTTACAGAGAATTTCTTTTACAAAATTGCCACCTCTTCATTTCTCTTAAATTTTATATGCACAATTTCCTAACAACTTGCAGCACATCCTACTATCTCTGTGACTCTCTTGGACATACATGCATCATAGATGATCTTTTCTTCCTCTTTTTTTTTCTTTTTCACTCTGCCATTCTCTTCAAGAATGCCTGACTCACTGATCTAATTGTAGCACAGCAGCCTCATTAATGCACAGTAGTGACTGTGAAACCTGCTTCAGAAAACTACATTCAGCCAATTACTGTGCGTACAAACCTCCTAAAAACCATCAAGGAGACTGGAAAACGTACAGCAAAGCACAATCACAAGTGACAACTGATTTGAGAGCTGAACATTCCTGATTAGCTTTAGGTCTGGCCCACTGACACCAGGCACTCCTGAGATTTATTCCCATCTTTTGTCTAAGAAAGAAAACAAACACACACAAGTCTTTGAGACTAGCTCCAACTCTGGAACAGATTAAGTCTTACATATTTCCTCCTAGTGTTTTGTGTTTTCTATTGAGACACACAGACATTTTATCAACCTGATTTTTCTTTTCTTCCTGTTTCTTATTTATCTATACTCTTTTTTTGCTCTAAAATCAGTCGCTTATTCTAGAATCATGGAAACAGAGATGACTAAAGATCAAAGAGGTAACCCAGTTCCTCTTGGTTAGAAACCATTCTTACAAAATCCAGGAGATCCTCTGTTTAAATATTTCCTACTGTCTTGGTCAGAGTTCTTCAGAGAAACAAAACACACACACACACATGTATAAAATACATAACATATATGTAAGTATTTAGAGATTTATTACTGGAATTGGCTCACACAACCATGGGGATTGGCAAGTCCAAATTCTGAAGGAGAAGGCCACAAGTTGGAAACCCAATGAAGGTGAATTTGGATTCCCTAGGAGAAGCTGGCTGGCTGTAGAAGAGTTAGAAATTCTTCTCTGTGACTGCTGAGATTCTCAGTACTCAATTTAAGGCTTCCAACTGATTGGATGAGGAGAATTCTCCCATTGCAGAAAGCAATGTCCTTTGTTGATTGTAGATACAATCAGCTGGAGATGCAATCAGCTGACTATTGACGCAAGCCCATCTATGAAACACCTTTACATTCACAAATTAGGCCAGTGCTTGCTTAACCAAAAAACTGGACACCACAACATAGTCAACTTGACATAGGAAATTAACCATCACACCTAAGAGCAAGAAATTGCTTTCCCATAAATGGATTTTCTGTTGATAAACAGTTCTGACCATTAACTATAACATTTAAATATAATAACATCAGCAATGAATTTATCTTGAATGTTTATTTTGCCTCAGACCCTGTGCTAAGTCCTTCAGTATCACCTCAATAAATCCTCATAATTACACTCTGAGGCAGGTATTGTTGTGTCCATTTGAACTATGAGAAACCAAGACTCCGGGAGGTTAAGCAACTTGCTCAAAGAAACACAATTGTCAATTGTGAGAGATTGTGAAAAAAGCCTAGGGTTTTCAGACACCCAAGCCCAGGCCTCAAGTTTTATGCACAGGCCCTTATTTTCCACTTCTACGGTCATTCTTCTGTAGGATGGTCCTTAATGGCCCTTCAAATGTTGGATGAAAACCATCAATGAAGAATTTGTCATTGTGCTGGGCTTTCTCCCAAGCCTTCCTCAACAGAACAGAGAGGACATGTTGAGCTTACTAAACACACTGCTCTCCAAATGGAGGTTACTTAAGAGTAAGAATGGAGAGCCATGCCTCCAGTCTCCCTGGCCCACGTAGCACCAACTCCTGCACTTCACTGCCACACCATTTCTGCAGTGTCACCACAATTCTTAATTGCCAACTCCCGGCCCAGATGTCATGCCCATACCCCATAGCGCCACCACATTCCCAGTCACCAAGGGTGGGGGGGCTCTTCATTCTGCTGCAGGAGGCCTGGTGAACAGCCCCTGGGCGAGAGTCACTCTCCAGACCCACCAGCAAAGGTCCTTATACAGAAGAAGGATGTAGACCCCCAATTACATGCTACAACCCTTCCTCTCCACTAGCTGCTTACACAGTGAACACCTGCTCAGATGCCCAATCCCAACTGACATCCTGAAAAAAATATTTTTTCATTAAATTCAGAGAGTGATTTTTTAAAACATCACAGCTCTGAAATTAAGTTTAGAAATAATCATTTTTATTAAGCAATGGTCCTGCAAAAAGGAGCTATAAAGAACTTTATCAAGTCCTTATAGACATGGGAAGAATATAGTCTAAGACCTTGTCCTATAATCTCCCTCAGTCAGAGGGCACTGAGAACACAGAGAGTGACTAAGACTACATACTATAGGCTTAATTAGCTTTTTTAATGTGTTTTATTGCACTTATAAAATATCTGCTGGATTTGGTGCACTGTACTAAATGCCATAAGGACAAAAAAGGATTATACATTGGATTTGTTCTTATATAGTTTGGAAGACAAACTGCACTTGACGTGACATGCAACAAATATCTTTGGGGCAATTATAAAGCAACATATAAACAAGTATGAAATCATAAAGTACAGATCCAGTGCCTAACTGCTAATCACGAAGATTTCCAAGAACAAGAAGCCTGAGCACAACTAGATGTAAGAAATTAAGTTCTTTCATAGTTAAGTATCAGAGAGAAATCTAGGGGACAATGAGAGCAGAGAAACACAGTGATCTGATCCCTAGATAAGTATGCAAATACATGTAAATAAGCCTGGACATGACATTAGATGGGTTTTTCAGGAGAAACTATGAATGAAGTTCTGGATTCTCTTGTACCTGAATTTACCAGTTGTTGTTCCATCACCCCACAGCCAAGGATTTCCAGCCACTCTCCATGGAAGTTGACCTCCATCTCAAAGGAAGGATGAGTGAAAGGGAAGCAGCAGTCCACCCATCTTATCTCCAGCCCTGCAAACAGGCCAAATTAAAAAACAAACAACGTGAAAAGGCCTTCTACACTTTTGATATAAATAATGTAACAAGTTACTCAATAAACACAAGATAGTAACTATAATAAAAACAAATCAGCTTTGATCGTGGTTATCACTCCCCCCACACACACTTTTTTGTGACCAAACTGGCATTTTGGCTAATGACATCAATTACTACATTCCTGGCTAAATAAATAGCAAATAAACTAATTTGCAACAAAATAGGGTGAGTGATGAAAAAGTTGTGGAAAACTGGTCATGTCTTTTCCAATATGAAAAACACTTTGTTCAGTTAAAAGGCCCTCTGAAACCAAATTGATCACCTGTCAAATCCCTGCAACCACCTAGCAGAGGAAAAATTAGGCCAAGACTGTGAGAAAGCAGGTAATTCTGTTAGTTTCTATTAGTGAAAATGACATCTTTTCAGAGTTAAAGAAACTATATTTTTACCATATTGTTTTTCATATCAACAATATGACCAATTTAAGATAAGCTGGTCAACTTTCTCTAAGTATATGTAGTATATGTACTGACTTTTTTAAAGTTACATTTATAAGAGCTAATGTAAAAAAGTTAAATAAATCAAAGTTAAATAAAATGAGACCTAGCCACCAAATTTAAGCAAAACATTTAAAAAACCGAAACGTTTTTCCTACACATGAATGATAAATAGGCTCACACCTAAACAAATAAACAAAAACAAGAATAAAATACTGAATGTCAGAGCAGACTTCTCAAGAAATCATAAAGATGGCACTTCTGAGCAATAATATTACTATTTAACAAAGGAAAGGACTAATGAATTAAAAATAATTAAGGGAGCAGATGTGGTTCAAGCAGTTGGGCGCCCGCCTCCCACACAGAAGGTCCCAGGTTTAATTCCTGGTGCCTTCTAAAGAAGACGAGCAAGACAGTGAGCTATAGCAACAGGCAGGCGCAGCAAGCTGACGTAACAAGATGACGCAACGAGGAGATGCAACGAGGAGATGAAACGAGAGATACAACAAGCAGGGAGCAGAAGTGGCTGAAGTGATTGGGCACCTCCCTCCCACATGGGAGGTCCCAGGTTCAGATCTCGGTGCCTCCTAAAAAGAAGACGAGCAGACACAGAGAGCAGACAACAAACAAACACAAAGAGCAGACAGCGAGTGCAAACAAGGGGGGCAAGGGATAAATAAATAAAATAAATCTTAAAAAAAAAAAAAAAAAAATTAAAACCTCCAAAGAGCAGAGGCCTCTGAAAGCAGAGAAACTGGAAGAGGTTCACCTGACAGCTGGATGTCGCCTCTGAGAAGCAGAGGAAATGTGGGCACTTTACAAATCACCTTCCTTGCTCCCCTACTTCCTTGTACTTCATGTAATGATTTTTCTCTTCTTCTTCCAGGCAACACTGCCTCCTTGCTAAAGAATCCAATTCTCTATGCTAACATGTTGCCCTGTGATTTTAAAATACTGCATGTTTTCTTTCAAGAGTATCTGCATTTTAAGCCTTATAGAAATCGGAATGTGACATGAATAAGAACAATAACAACAATTGCTTCTATGGATTGAGCACTTCCTATGCCTCTATTATTCCCGTTTCACAGACCGGGGTAAAAAAGAAACTTCCTCAAGAGGTCAAGCGTCTTGCCCAAAGCTGGCCAGCTGGCAGATGACTTGGCCAAATCCAAGTCTGCCTGACTTCAGACTATGCTCTTGATAATTAAAGCATAATCCCTGCCTGTCAAAAAAAATACATTTCCAGATAGGAGAGGAATTATGAAATACTTAGTCCTTTCCTAAGCCCCAAATGACAAAGAAGAAGGTAAGTTGTTTCTTCCTTTGTTCTGTTTTAATTTCATTTCTTTTCCTGGTTGCCTGTGGTCTATGGCACATGACAACTGATTGCCGTTTACAATTGTAATATAATATTTCCCTCATTTTTAAAGGGGTATTAAGGTCTAATAAAGATGCAATGAAATGTACAATTTGATAAATGCTAACATATGTATATACCCATCAAACCATCACCTGTGATCAAGATAATGAATATATCCATCACCCCCAAAAGTCTCCTCATACCCCTTTGTAATCTTGCTCACTTGCCCATTGCAGGCTTCTGCTTGCTTCCCACCCATCACCAGGCAACCACTGACATGCGGGGCTGCCATTAGAATTAGTACGCATTCGCTAGAATTTTCTAAGAATGAAATCACACAGTATGAATCCCTTTTTTGTCTGGCATCTTTTGTTCAGCATAATTATTTGAAGACTCAGCAATGTTGCTACATTTGTCAATAGTCCGTGCCTGTTTATGGCTGACTGGGTTTCACCAACACTTTTACCA
This sequence comes from Tolypeutes matacus, assembly GCA_026826555.1. Taxonomy (NCBI): domain Eukaryota; kingdom Metazoa; phylum Chordata; class Mammalia; order Cingulata; family Chlamyphoridae; genus Tolypeutes; species Tolypeutes matacus. The sequence goes on from JAKSZT010054399.1 coordinate 12,141,849, forward strand.
ACTAGGGAAAAAGTAGGTCCTGCTGCAGGGCACAGGGGAAATATCCACAAGTCCCCCGAGGTAGTCCAAACTCTTCTGTATGGAAGTGCATATGTGCAGAGCAGTTGTTCATTTGCTGTTATCATTCTGCGAAGAAGGTACTTGTGTAGCTGAATGTCTGTCCATCTTTGGGACGGACAATCTCCTACCAACGTTTTCATTTAAAAGCACGAGAGACAATCCTGCCAGCAAACAGAAATGCGTGAAGCATTGGGATATATAATTGGGAGCAGAAGAACTGGCACACAAAACCATTTTTATCATACTCTTTTGGAACTCTTGGCAGGTAAGCACAACTGGCTTGCAGGAAAACAATTTAGAAAAACAAATTTTGTGGGCATGGCTTTTCGTACTTGGCTCAAATTTTACCAAAAGCAGAACCAGACTCAGGGTTAACACTGTGATTTCATCATGACCTAATGATATATTACCTAAGTGCCTGGAATATAGTAGTTGGGTGAGATCTACACAAGTTAATTCTCTTTGTATCATTTTTTAATCATTAGGACAGAGGTTAGCTTACATCACTTTATATCTCACACCTGCAATATCTCTGGTCCCCGCTAGCCAGGCAGAAAGAATTTTCAAGACATTAATAGTACTTAAAATAATTAAGTGTGGATTCAATTCATTCCATTATTAATGTTTATTAAGCCCTAACTAAATACTTACTGCATAAGTCTAATGGGAATCTGAGCTTTTATAGATATGGAAGACTCTTTACACATAACCCATTTGAGCTATTCACATTGAAGAGACTTGTACAGCACCCGGATCAAATAAAAAGGGGTGTGATGATTGCTCCACTTTTCTAGGAACATTCTTTTATTAAAGGGCTTTTTCCTTACCATTTCAAAAATTAGAAACATTTTAAGTTTGGATTACCACATTTTTATAATGTTGAATGAATTCATTAAGATAGGAGGTCCATCTGTTGCATCTCCCCTCTGCTCTTTTCAGTGATATGGTTTAAGACTTTGGTCACCATGGCCCACAGATTCTCCTTGCCCAACCTTCCTATACCAGTGTCTCTTTCAAATAGCAATGAAAGTAATTCGTCTATACTAAAAGCTACATACATGGAATCATGAAAAGGGAGGGAAGTTAGCCAACTTCTCAGAATCCATGAAGATGATAAATATTAAAGAGTTGTGGAGAAGAACATATTGATAATATCATAGAAACCAATATGGAAAGCACAGAGTGAGAAAAGTTGTATCTAGAGTGTTGGGGAATTTTTCAGTCCTTTTCACTCAGATCCTTTGCAAATACAGATTTCTTTTTAAATCTACATGACCCTGCAAAGAATGTCAAATCCATAAACCATTCATTTTCTTGGTTCCACTATCTTAAGGAGTTCTTCAGCTCTCAAGTTTTTCCTCTTTCATCCAAACAGGCAAAAGCTAAAATATGCAAAATAAAAAATTTTTGAGCAGCTTGTGGCTCCATTTCAAATATAAATTGGGAGTATTTGAAAGTAAATTATATTAGTTAATGTGCAATTTTTGCCAAAACACAGTATTCTTTTATATATTCTAACAATTTAAATTTAAGTTACTGATGATGCATTAATAGTGATTTTATTTTTATTATTGGTAGTGGAATTATTTGTTGGATATTTTCATGCAAGAAATATACTCTCTTCTTTATTTTCCACCAAGACCTCAAAATGATAGTAAATATTGTGATATCTGGTTGAAAAGCATTTTTGCTTATGTCACATTAAAGGATTTGATAATGAATAACTGGCTCAAAACTACACTGAGTATGGCAAATTTGCAAAGTTTGAAAGTAAAGTAGGTGTTTCCAGGGGATGGGGAGTGGGATGGATTTTTGGTTGTGGCTATTAGAGTGTTTGTAAATAAAAAATTCAAAAACTAAATTGAGTATAGCTTATTCATAATGTCAGTATCAATAGTCAGTGAAAATATTCACTGAAACTATATTTTTGTGTTACGTATTAATAGAGAGGAATTCTTAGTAAACATGTCCAAATAATATGGATTCATTATACATTAGACTAATTTCTTATTGGGGTTACAGAGAAAAATGAAATGCACATGAATTATATATCTAATGAAATATAATGCCAGTTTTCTTTTTTTCTTTAGCTTTTCATTTTTTTCCTTCTTTCTTCCACTCTTCCTTTTCTCTTTCTTTCTTTTCATTTGGAATTTAATAATTTACTAAACCACAAAGCTTTGTTCAAAATGGCCATAGAACTCGAGATTATAGCAAATATCAAAAAATATATGAATTGGGAAGCGGATGTGGCTCAAGTGATTGAGCTCCCGCCTACCACATGGCAGGTCCCGGGTTCGGCTCCCGGTGTCTCCTGGAGAAGACAAGCAAGACAGAGAGCTTACGTGACGGGTTGGTGCAGTGAGCTTGAAGCAACAAGATGAGGCAACAAAGAGACACAAAGAGGAAAGACAATGAGAGACACAACAAACCAGGGAGCTGAGATGGCTCAAGCAACTGAGTGCCTGTCCCAGGTTTGGTTCCTGGTGCCTCCTAAGAAGAAGACAAGCAGACACAGAGAGTGGACACAGACAGCAGACAGCGAGCGCAAACAACAAGGGGAGAGATAAATAAATAAAATAAATCTTAACCAAAAAAAGTATATGAATTAATTTTGGGCCTTGAACAAAGTAAAAGAAAGAGCACTTTGGAATAAACCAGGTCATGTGATATAATTGTGTACTTAACTTTCTGAGGAAACACCAAACCGTTCTCCATAGCAGCTGCACTATTTTACATTCCCACCATCACGGTAAACCGTAACATAAACTGTGAACAAGTATAATAATAGTGTTTCATCATTTGTAATGAAGGTAGCACACTAATAAATAATGCTAACAATGAGGTGGGGCTTATGGGACCTCTGTACTTTCTGCATAATTTTTCTGTAAAGCCTCCAACTTCTATAATAAAAAAAAGAATAAACCAAACCTGGGTTCAAATCTCAGACCTGTGCCTCTTTTTCTGTGAAACTCTGGGCAAGTTGGTCAACCTCTCTGGGCCCTAGCTGCTGCGACTCTAAGAACGGCACAGGCATGAGCAGAGGTCTCCCTGGGGAGCAGCACTCTCCTTTGGACATCGGGGCACTCGCTCTGCTTTCTCTTCTGAGTGAGGATGCTGAGCTTGCTCAAGAATGAGCAGAGCCCAGTGTTCATTCTCTCAATTGGGACTTCATAAATCATGAGTGCCGGGTCCTCCAGGACATTGACGTGAGCCCGTGCGGAAAAGGCACAGCGAGAACTCCCAGTCTTTCTCAATTTTGGTAGGACACCATCTGCTCCTACCTTCACAGGGAGCCCAGGTGCACGGGCAAGGCAGCCCTGCACCTTTCCCGCTCCGTGTACCCTAGGCCAGGCAAGTTGGAGACACCATGTAGGTGTGTCCATGTGTGTGTGGTCTCTTCCCAGCAACCCCTAACTCCTCTGCGGTAGGGAGCGCTTCAGCAGTCTGAAATACTGGAAATATCAAATAGGCATCGTTCCTGCCTTGACACACCTTCATGATCATATTGAATCAAGGCAGCATTTAATTTCCCTGACTTACTGACTCTTTTTTTTTTTTTTTAAGATTTTATTTATTTATTCATTTATCCCCCCCTTGCTGCTTGTGCTCGCTGGGTCAGCTAACCACGCCGTGCGGGCAGGCTTGCCTTCACCAGGAGGCCCCGGGAACCGAACCCGGGGCCTCCCATATGGTAAACGGGAGCCCTACTGATTGAGCCACAGCCGCTTCCCACTTACTGACTCTTTAAAGAGATTGTTCCTCTGTTTTCCATATCCCTTAAGTTTAAAAATGGGACTCTGCTATCAGAACCACCTTCCAGATGTGGCAGAAACTTATTTTTGAAAGATTAATGGCCCAAATTAGGGCAAAACAAACAAACGAACAGTGATTTTTCTATATCCTTCCAAAGCTACCCTCCGTGGAAACAGAGAATTTTAAAAATTGACTATACAGATATGTAAATTAATCACGACTGTTTGGCATTCATTTTTTCAATAGGTTTCCCCTCAGTTGGAGCCAGAGAAATAGAGTAAAACGCACTGGTCTTGCTTCCTGAACAATATACAGCATGTATCCAAGGAAGGAGGGTGCTCTCTGGCTAGAAATGAATCCTCAAAAACTTGGGATTATCCTCTGTGATCACAACCTAACCAGGGAAGTTATCCAGCCGTACTGTCAGAGGCACCTGACAATCCCATCCGTTTTGCTTCTGTTGAAGTAAGAGCTATAATCTCTTTTTATAAATTGTGGAAACAGATATATAACACAAAATTAGCCATTTTAACCATTTTAAAGAATAGATTCCATCGCATTAATTGCTTTCACAATGTTATTCACCCATCACCACCATTCATTACCAAAACTTTTTTTAAATCATCCATTAAGCACTAACTCACCATCCCCCCATTCTCCCAGCCCCTGGTACCCTTCTAATCTCCTTCCTGTCTCTGTGAATTTGCCTAGTCTAGATATTCATATAAGTGGAATCATACAATGTGTCTGGCTTATTTCCATCAGTATAATGTCTTCAAGGTTCATTTCTGTTGTACCCATGTATCAGCACTTTATTCCTTTTTACAGCTGAGTAATATCCCATTGAATGAGATATTTTGTTTATCCATCCTTCTGTGGACGGACACTTGGGTTGTTTCATCTTTTGGCTTCTGTGAACAATGCTGCTATGAACATTAGTATACAAGTACCTGTTTGAGTCCCTATTTTCAAATCTTTTGCGTATGGAATCAAAACCTTTTAAACTGAATATATCACAAGTAACATACACACCACTTTTTTTTTTTTTCAGGTTTCTCAATATTATTCTATTCTAATAGTTTACCATTAACATAATTTTTTTGTTTGAATAGGCAAGGCATTCATAGGGCTCACAAATCAAAATTCGATGCATTTTAACCATATCTCAGTCCCCATAATGCCCCACTCCTCCTGGACCCCTGTAAGTATATCCCTAGGGTTTACTTTTTATTGCCAGATATAAGCAAATATAATATTTATTTGTATTTTCCCTCCTTTCTAACATGAATGACAGCATGCTATATACATTATTCTTTACCATCCTTTTTTTTCTTTATTAGAGAAGTTGTGAGTTTACAGAACTATCATGTATAAAATACAGGATTCCCATATACCACCCTATTAATAACACCCTGCATTGGTGTGGAACATTTGTTACAAGTGATGAAAGCACATTTTTATAATTATACTATTAACTATAGTCCATAGTTTAACTTAGGGCTCATTGTTTGTATCATGTTCGACTTTAAAAATTTAGACTTTTAAAAAATTTTTATTCTGGTATTGTAGCAGTTTGGTATTATTTATGAATTCTAAAAATAGATATTGGATTATGTTTGTAAAGTAATCTGTTCCTCTGGGCATATCATATTGTATTGGATTCAGAGGTTTCACCTTGACTTGATTAAATTATGATTAAGGCTTTGATTGGGTCACATCAGTAGGACATTGAGGCCCCGTCCCCTTGGGAGAAAACTGCACAACAGAGGAGTTTTTTTTTTTTATTTGTAAAATGATATATAAATATATATGCATATATGTGCATTTGCTTACATAAATGTTTATATATATATATATTTTTTTTAAAGATGCTTAGATTACATAAATGTTACACAAAAATTACAGGGATTCCCATGTTCCCCACCTCCCACACCTCTTATAACCTCTCACATAAACATCCTTCATTAGTGGGGCACATCACCTGCAATGGATATACATATCCTGGGGCTTTGCCACTAAGCTTGGACCATAGTTCACATTGTAGACCACACTCTCTCCCACACAGTTCTGCATGGTATATGCTGATGTAAAATGGCCTCTATCTGTCATTGTAAGGTCACTCAGGATAATTCCCAAGTCCCGAAAAAGCCCCTGTATTACAACTTGTTTTCCCTCTCCCTGCCCTGAAAGCATCCAGTGGCCACCGGCTCCACCTCACTGTTATAATTTCTTCCATTGCTTGAATCACAATATGTCTACAACAGAATAGCCATTAAGTCCACTCTAGACCATAGCTCTTCCCCCAATCCTGAGGAGTCTGGGATGGTGATGTCCACTCCATCACCAAGCAAGAGTGGGCTTATATCCCATGGATATGGTGGATGGGATTATCCTGCCTGTCACTGCAGGCTCTCTCCATTCCCTGGGACAGCCATTGTCCATCATCGTCTCCTCACCAGGTGACTTGGGTGAGTCCATTGAGCTGTAGAGTAGGAGTTGCAGCTCCACCAAGATTCCAGGCACAGCTGGCACATGGGCAGGCTAGAGGCTCCAGCCTCTGGAAGTACACCTACAAACTCCAGCATCTCATATAGGTTTGAATAGAAGGGACTGATTGACCATGTGCAGGGAGGACTTATTTGAGTCAGACTCTGTCACTCTCAGGAGCACAGATTCCAGAGTAGAGCCCACTGATAAGGCATCAATCTCTGGAGCTACCCCCGTTATATAGGACCTGGGTATCTCCAGAGCCCTCAGGAGCCTGCAGAGGAGTTGTGATGCAGGAGTTTTTAATGCTGAAGCCCCGGGAAGTAAACACACAGAGAAGCAGATAGGTGAGGAAAGAGAGAAGGCTCCATTAGACACAGCAGAGGCTCCGGGAAGAGAGACTAGCTGTTCGCTTGATAGTTTACAGCTGGACTTGTCGAGCGAACAGAGCAGCTGAGCCCGGAGAGAAACGAGCCCTAGGAGAGAAGGAGACTTATGCCAGTCTACAGCAGATATTAGAAGAAGCTGGGACTACGGAGCCTTAAGAGGAAGAGGAAGGCTGAACCCTTGCAGACGTCAGCAGCCATCTTGCTCCAACATGTGGCAACAGACTTTGGTGAGGGAAGTAACTTATGCTTTATGGCCTGATAAATGTAAGCTTCTACCCCAAATAAATACCCTTTATAAAAGCCAACAGATTTCTGGTACTTTGCATTAGCACCCCTTTGGCTGACTAATACAGTTATGTACCATGCATCTTTCATGTATTATAATAACAGATCCTGAGCCTCTTAATGTGATTGCACAGATCACGCCCTCATTCCCTTTATTCTAATGCATTAAATCACACTGTATGACTATAGCATAGTTTCTATAAGCAGTCCCCAATTGATTTACACTTGGATTATATCCAGTGCTTTGCTATTAAAAACAATGCTGCAACAAACAACATTGGTGTATCAAAGAGTAAATGTTACTTTAATAAATATTGCCAAATTGTCCTCTTCCAAAGTTGTGCCATTTTGCATTCCCACTAGCTGGGTACTTTTCAAGGACCCCAAGGCCCCATAAATAACTACTTGAAGAGTGAAATCTAGAACTCAGGTCCCTTGATGAAGATCCAGGACTTTCCTGATAAAAGACCATCAGCTTGACTGCCTTACTCAGCTCTCACACAGCTAATAGAACCCTGGGAGAACGTGCAGTGCACTCACGGCCAAGAGATGCAGGTTCCAGGTTCCTCCTGCCTTCCCTACTGTCAATTTGCAACCTTGTCTCTCCCCTGGCAAAGGAAGAGTGTCTTCTGAACAGAGTCTCCATATGGCTGGTGGTTATGAGGAAAAGGAGGCACATGTAAGAGCAGGAAGCAGACATATGGGAGCACAAAAGTTGGTCTTATTTCTAAAGCCGACCTCAGGAGTAGAACGACGTCACTGACAATTCACAATTCATTCCCTACCAAGGGCCATACAAACCTGGCAATACCACAACTTTAGTGTGCCATATATATATCCTGTGTCTACCCAGCCACATACCCTTGAGTCCAGTACATAGACTGCTAAATGGAACAAAAACCATTCCTATGACAAAGCAATGCTGAACACTACATTTTCCCTTTTCTAGAGCATAATAAAATCCTCTGATGTGGGACCTCCATAATACAGACAATCTTATCATTATTTCAGTCCCAATGACTCCCTCTGCTAAGAAATACACAAAGTAACGAGAGAAAAACAACAGGCTGGTAATAACCCCCACTAGTGACCATGGTGTAACTGATCCAACAGCTGGTAGGCTTCTGTTTGTTGGAAAGACCAGTTTGTAAAAGTGTTCGTATAGGCTTTTGCCCTGACTCTTACGCACAGGAACCCTTTTCATTAGGACTTTGACCTTAAGATAATATGATCATTTCTCCATCCTCCCCACTGCCAATGAGGTTAGAGAGCATTAAATGTGCCCCCATTCTAAAATCTGGGCATGGGGTCAGAGCAACTGGAATAAGTGACCATGTCCCTGCTATTTAGCAAGCACAAGGGGGGCCATGACTAACAATACCCATTCTAGGGGTGAGCCACAACTATAGGCCAATTGGTTCTCAATCCTCTTCTCCCACACTCATTCACAAAGGAAATTATTTTCAGATCTCTATAGGCTACAAAGACAAGACTTGTATACACAAGTGACATACTCCATCCCTGAAGAACCATCTAATTGGTCACAGTCAGGTGGGTGGGTAGGATCTAAATGTATCAAAACAGCAATCACAGATCTAGGATCAAATCCAAGCTCCATAACTTTTAGATAAAACTTGGACAAGTTTCTTGACCTCTCACTATCTCAGTTTTGTTTAAAATAGGAATAATACTTACCTCAAAGGGTTTTTGTGATAGTTTGGTAAGGTAAATGAGTGTAAAGAACCTAGCAGAGTGCTTGGTACTTAGTACTTACTCAATGGGTGATTTCTGAATTGCATGTCATGGAAAATCAGGCCATAATCTAAAATAGCATTCACCACTTTATAATATTAAAATATAAATACTTCTATTTGTGTTCCTAAGGAAAATAACATCTGTTGTTCAACTACTGAGTGCTAAGCATCATCCTAAATACTGTGCATACCTTTTAATCCTTATACTCATGGAAGGCTGATATAAACAATGTACAACAAATAATACCATTCCTATTTTACAGATGAAGTAAATGTGGTTCAGACAGCATATGTAACTAATTAAAGTTTACATATTAAGTAAATGCTAAGATCAGAATTCAAAACCAGGTTAATCTAAAAACAAAGCCCTATGCTGCCCTCCACTGGAATAGATCATAAAAAACGACATCAATGCCAATTGCCATTAAAAAGAGGCTCACACCACTGGGGGACTATACGGAAGAAGATGTCACTGTACATACACGACAACAGATCTTACAGTGCTGAAAGACATAATGTCAAAAATTATTTTTTTATTAATTCCATTTTTTCAATTTTAAAAATTTTATTTGCTATTTTTAAAACTATCATTATTATTTCATTTTCTTATTAATTTTATTTGGTTATTTTCTTGGTTTCATTTTTTAAGACGTTTTGGATCACAGAAGGGTCACAACTGTGGCAGAGGAGGATCATTGGTGCGGGGTGTCACTGATGGGGGATGCATGAGAGGAGCTTCACCTGGGGCATACTGCTTAGGCATATGAATGAGTTCAAAGTGCTCCTGGGGCATTGTTACAGGGGGTAGAGATCCACACAATAACCAAAAGAATATTGAATTCCCATCCTGGGGAGCTCTTCCATATTCTCTAATGGAGCAGCAAGAATCCCCTGAGTACAGGGGAAGTGCCTAGTGAAGGAGGATGCACCATTGCGATGGGCCCTTCATATTGATGACTGTATTCATGAACCTTTTCCTTTGAAATTGAAACACTCTTAGGGTGTCTAAGAGTTACCTCCTGAGAACCTTCTTGTTGCTCAAATGTGGCCTCTCTCAGCATGTCAATGCATTACCTTACCCCCATTGTGGGACATGACTCCCAGGGATGAGCTTCCCAGGCACTGAGGGATTATTACCAAGTGCCAACTAGCAATGCACCTGGGAAAAGACCTTGACCAAAAGGGGAAAAGGGTAAATACAAATGAGTTTTAATGGCTAAGCAATTTCAAAGTGAGTCAGGAGGTCATTCCAGAGGTTACGTTTATGCACGTCTCAGCAGGATCTCATTGACTGCCACAGTGAATATTGCCTCAAATAGTGGGGCTCCTGAGGGCTCTAGAGACATCCAGACACTATAGGCAGGGCAGATAGCTCAGGAGTTTGGCACCCTGCCAGTGGGCCCTACTTTGGAATTTTTGCTCCCCAGTGTGACAGAGTTGGACTCATTTGTGGTTTCTCTACACATGGCTCTTCTGTCCTTTCTATTTGAACCTATAGTTAGTACTAGACTTGACAGGTGTATGTCCAAGAGACTTAAATCTTTGGGATGTCCATGTGCTAGTTGGGTCCTTTAATCTCAGCAGAGTTGCAACACCTATTCTCCAATTCATTGGACTCACCCAGGACAACTAACAAGGAGATGATGATGGACAACACCCATCCCAGGGAACAGAGAGAGTCTACAACTTCAAGTAAGATAGTCCTATCCATCTGCCCCATGGGATCTAAGCCCCCTCTCAATTAGAGGCGGAATGAGCATCACCATCCCAGAATCCTCAGGACTGAGGAATGAACAATGGACTAAAGTAGACTGTTTTTCTACTATAGAATTATTGTTATTCTAGCAATGGAAGAACTTTTATCATTTATGTGGAGGCCATGGCCACCAGAGGTTCTGAGGAGAGGGAGAGGGAAAAACAGGTGTAATATGGGAGCACTTTCAGGACATTGGAATTGTCCTGAATGATGTTGCAATGATGGATACAGGCTATTATATATTTTGTCATAACTTACAAAATTATGCAGTACAGAGCATAAACTATAATGTAAACTACATTATACAGTCCACGCTTAGTGGCAATGCTCCAAGATGTGCTCATCAATTGTAACAAATGTACCATGCTAATGAAGAATGTTGTTAATGTGCGAAAGTATGGGAGAGATAGGGAGTGGGGCATATGAGAATCCCCTATATATTTTTTTTCTTATTTATTTTTTCCCCTATATTTTTTATGAACATTTATGTATTCTAAATAAATTAAAATTAAAAAAAAAAAACAAAAAACAAAACAGGATCACAGACCAGGATCGCACAATACCAAAATGGCTTGGTGAAGTGAGACTCCTTGGTCTACTAACAAAAAACAATAACAGATATCACAAAAAAGAAAAAAAAAAAAGGCATAATCTATCAAAGACCTAAATATGAGAATCAAAATTTATAAATTCCTAGAAGAAAATATAGGAAAATATCTTTAAAGCCTTACATTAAACAATGTTACACCAAAAGCATGAGCAACAAACAAACAAAAAATGGATAAATGGGACCTCATCAAATTTAAAAACTTTTGTGCACCAAAAGACTTCATCATGAAAGAAAAAAGGCAATGTACAGAATAGGAAAAAATATTTGGAAACCATATCTCTGACAAGGGTTTAATATCCAGAAAATATTAAAACAATTCTACAACTCAACAACAAAAAGACAAACAATTCAATTTAAAAATAGGCAAAAGTACAGAGAGTCACTGATTGTATACTTCAGATGGACTGTATGGTATGTGAATAAAACTGCTTTAAAAATAATAATGGGCAAAAGACTTGAAGACATTCTTCCAAAGAAGATTTAGAAATGGCCAATTGACATAAGAAAAGATACTCAACATCATTAGCCATTAGGGAAATGCAAATCAAAACTACAGTAAGATACCACTTCACAACCACTAGAATGACTGCTATTTAAAAAATGGAAAACACAACAAGTGTTGGAGAGGATGTGGAAAAATTGGAACTCTCATACATTCTTGCTGGGACTGTGAAACATTGCAGCTGCTAACTTTCCTCAGAAAGTTAAATATAGACTTACCATATGAGCTGGCAATCCCAGTTCTAGGTATATACCCCCCAAAATTGAAAACAGGACTCAAACAGATAGGTGCACACTGATGCTCACAGCAGCATTATTCACAATTGCCAAAAGATGGACACAAATCAAGTGTCCATCAATCAATGACTGGATAAACAAAATGTGTATATCCATGCAGGGAATATTATTCAGCCATAAAATACAATGAAAGTTCTGATATATGCTACAATATGTGTGAACCTTGAAGACATCATGTTGAGCAAAATAAGCCAGACACTAAAGGACAAATATAGTATGATCTCACTAATAGAAAATAATTAGAATATGCAAATTTATAGAGTCAGAAACTAGAATGCAAGTTACCAGGGGCCAGGGCAGGATGGGAAATGGGAAGTTAATGCTTAATAGACACAAGAGCTTCTGTTTGGTGTGATGGAAAAGTATTGGTAATGGATGGTGGTGATGGTAGCACAACGTTATGAATGTAATTAACATCACTGAATTTTATAGTTGAAAGTGGTTAAAATCAGAAATTTTAGCTTGTACATATGTTACCAGAATAAAAATAAAAAACAAAATAAAACAAAAACTGCATTATAAAACCAGTGAACCCTAATGGAAACTAGGGACTATAGTTAATAGTACAATTATAATAATGTTTCATCAACTATAACAAAGGACTATACTAATTCGAAATGTTAATAGGGAAAATTCTGAGTGTGATGAGCTATATGGGAACTTTGTACTTTCTGTAGGATTTTTTCTAAAAATCTACGATTATTCTAATAAATAAAAAAGTTTAAATAGAAAAGGCACATTCTATGTTCAAAGACAAGATAAACACTTCTCACAGTGGGAGAGGATGAAGCATGGGTTTTCTGGGCTCAGGGACACACCCAGGTATAGGAAGCCAGGTACATGATTTCTACAGGACAAAGCACCATTGTTTTGGGATCTGAGGGAGGCTGACAGCTTTAAATCAGAAACTGGGATGTGATAAGTTCCATTTCTGGTGAATGAAAGATGACAAAAATTGCTGTCCAAATACAGCATAAAATTTTGGTTCTGAAAAACTGCAGACTTATAAATCCAAACCAAGCAACCTGGGTGTTTTGTGCCTGGATCTGCCATATCCCCTATATATCATGGCTGGTTAGTATATATGACAGATCCCTATAAAACCTGGTTCCAGATCCCTAGAAAACCTAGTTCTGGACTCTGAGCCTAGAGAGCTAGGTAGACAAACTGCAAAACCACTTACAGGAAGAAATAAGCAAGGAGGTAATGGGTAGAGGACAAGAGGGAAGGAAACAGAGAGGAGTGAAAAGCCATCCCTGAATATGACCCTACAAACTAAAATTACAAAATATATGAATAAATCTAATGCTAAGAAAAACCAATAAATCAAGCATAAATTTACTTCAGAAGAAAATTATTTTATAGAACAATCTGAAAATGACTTTTTAAAAAATATGCTTCAGATATCCAAAGTGGGTCAATGAAAAAACAAATCACCTATCTTGTTCTAAAAAAGGAAAAAAAATTCAAGGCATCTCTTTTGTAAACCAGATCTAAAGGATGTATCTTTAGAATTTTATCATTTATCATATAGAAAACTAAATTCATCAGACATTAAAGAAGCAAAAAACCAAGAAAGAAGAAAAAAATAAGTAGCAATTCACTAAATCACACAGTAGAAAAGGACATTAAAGCAAGTATTATAGTGGTATTTATTATGTTCAAGAAGCTAAAGGAAAGATTTAAAATATTAAGTAGATATATGGAACATAAAAAAATCTAACTGAAGCAAATAAATCAGATAATAAATACACTAGATGGGATGAAGAGCAGACTACACTTTGAAGAAGAAAAGATTGGTGAACTGAAGAGATAGCAATAAAAACTAATCAAAATGAAAACACAGAGAAAAAAAAAAAGAACAGAACATCAGAAAACTGTAGGAAATATTCAAGTGGACAAGTGGACAAATATACAGGTAACTGAAGTACCCAAAGCAGGATGTAACAAAGAAAATATTAGAAGAAAAAGTGGATCCAAATTTCCCAAGCATGATAAAAAATATATAAACTATAAATCCAAGAAGCTCAACCATCAAGTATTAGAAACAAGAACTAAACCTAGACAAATCATAATCAAATTGCTTAAAAATGATGACCAGAAAAATTCTCAAAGGCAGTCAGAGAGAAAAGACACATTACATACAGAAGAACAAAGCAAGGGATAACAGCATATTTCTCATGGGAAAAAAGGTAAGTGAGAAGATAGAAGAACATCATTAAAGAATGGAAAGAAAAGGAAAAACAAAAAACAAAAAAATGTCAACCTACAATTGGTTAGCCAGCAAAAATTTCTTTTAAAAAATGAAGGCAAAAAAAAAAAAGGCTGAAAGACTTCAGCACCAACAGACTTAGACAACAAAAAAAGTTAAAGACAGTCCTTCAGGGTGATTGTGGGAAGATAGCAGAGTAGGAAGCTCCAAGAATCATTCTCTCCACCAAAACAACTATTCAACTGGCAGGAGCTATCCAAATCAACTATTTTGAAACTACAGAGACTTGGAAAACACTACGCAGCACCCAAGGAGGAAAAGGAGAAAGCAGTTGGTAAATTGTAGTAAATAGTAGTGAGTTTCACCCTCCCTGCAGTGCTTACCACCCCCTTCCCCCACGCTCCTGGCAGGCAGCAGTGGGAACTGGAGCATAAACTCCTGGTGTAGCTTGCTGGTGCTAGGGTGGGTCATAAAGACATAATCCCCCAAACTCCAGGCCTGTGTGTTCTGATCACAGATCTCTACCTTTGGTCAGCTACTTCAGATGACTGGGGGCTCAATTTGAGAGTGCCCATTGTTCCAACCACCTGGGAAAAAGGCAACAGAGGAATACTGAAGACAGCAATCTTATTCAAAACTAAAGAAAACAGTTAAAATTTTTTTTTTTTTTTTTTTTTTAAGAACTATGGATTTGTTTATTTCTTCTTCTTTTTTTTTTTTTATTATGGGTAAAAATCAAAATTCTCACAATACATACAAACATTTGCAAAATGATATATAAATATATATGCATATATGTGTATTTGCTTACAAAAATGTTATTTATATATATATATATATATATACATATATTTTAAGAGGTGCTTAGATTACCTAAAATATTACACGGAACCCACTGGGATTCCCATGTTGATGGGAAAGGGCTTCATTAACTGGGCAAGTGCTGAATCAAGATATTGTGGCTTGAAAGGCCATAGAAAAACCTCTTAGAGCCTCCTCCGCAACACAGAGGGGAGCCAGCTTGCATTCCTATTATGTGTCCCAGGCTCTGTCCCAGAGGCAGCAGAGTGGCACCTGTATTTCAGGGCCAATCTATTGGGTGGACGTCTAAGAGACAGAACATAGGAATGGGTTTTGGGCTTGCCCTCCCAGAGTTTATCCTGAGGGCAGAGAAGTAGTTACAGAGGGCTGGGACAGAGTGAGAAACAATTAAGTCTAAGTGGCCTGGGGCAAAGGACTACTTAGATAAGTCACTCTACAGAGAGAGTAGAGGGGATTCTACTGGAAGTGCTATAAACTGTAAACAGGGAATTCCTAGGGCCTCTAGCAAGCACAATCTCAGGAAAAGGAGCAGACTCTACAGCTCCAGGTCCATATAGAGTCAGATAAGAGGGAGAGGACACTACATCCCATTTGTCTCAGGCTGATCTTCTTGATAGAAGAGCTAAGCTCCAAAGGAGACCATCAATCAAAGCAGAGCCAATATATAAACATGTTTAAAGATGCTTTTTACCTTATTTTGAGTAGGTATTCAAGAAAATCTGTCATATCACCCTCTGGATACAAACCTAAGGAACAGAGAGTTCAGGGACTAAATCCCAGTGTTAACACCTTAAAATATTAAAATGTACAATGTGCACCAAAAGATTATAAGACAAACAAAGAAAGAAGAAATGATGGTCCACCCAAAGGAACAAAATTAAAATCCAGAAATCATCAACAAAGAGAATAAGATTTTGTATTTACTGGATGGAGACATCTTTTAAATGATCCTCAATATGATTTAGGAAATAAAGGAAAGCATAGATAAAGGTAAAACACAGATGAAGGGAAACAATGAATGAATAGTATGGGAATCTCTCCAGAGAAATTCAAGAGCTGAAGAATACAATAAATGAAATGAAAAATTGCCTAAATAGTTTCAACAGCACATTGGAGGTGGCAGAAGAATGAATCTTGAAGACAAGACAACTAAAATGATTCAGGCTAAGGAGCAGAAAGGAAAAAGAATAAAAGAGAATGAACAGAGCTTAAGAGATGCGTGGGGGTCAGATGTGGCTCAACTGGTTGGGCGTCCGTCTCCCATATGGAGGGACCCGGGTTCGATCCCCGGGACCTCCCGGTAAAAAAAAAAAAAAGAGATGCGTGGGACACAACCAGGCATGCCAAAATACTGATTATGAGGGGTCTTAGAAAGAGAAGAAAGAAAGAAGCAGACAGAAGGAATATACAAAGAAATAAGACCAGAAAACTTCCCAAATTTAACGAAAGACATGAATGTGCAAATTGAAGAAGCCCAGTGAGCCTCAAACAGGATAAATTCAAAGAGGACCATGTCTCAACACATAGCAATCAAATTGTCCAATGCCAAGGTCAAGGATAGAGTTATGAAAGTGGCAAAAGAAAAGCAACAAGGTATCTAGAAAGAATGCCAATAAGATTAAGACCCAACTTATCAGAAACCATGGAGGGAAGAAGAGAGTGATTTGAAATATTTAAAGTATTGAAAGGAAAAACAGTGGCCAATCAAAAATTCTATACCAGCAAGACTTTCTGTAAAAATGATGGAGAGACTAAGATGTTTCCATATAAACAAAAGCTGAGGGAGTTCATCACCACGAGACCTGCCCTACAAGCAATGTTAAAGGGAGTTCCTCAGGATGAAAAAAAAGGACACTAGACAGTGTTCCAAAGCAGCATAAAGAAATAAAGACCTCCAGAAAAGGAAACCTTATGAGTAATTAGAAATGCCATCAATACTGTATGGTATTTTTTGTTAAATAACTCTACTTCTATTATCTTACAGGTGCTAAATTGAAAATGCATAAAAAATAGCAAAAAAATGATGCTTTTGGTCAAACAATGTATAAAGATATAATTTGTAACAAGTACACAGAAAGGTGGGGAGGTGAAGGGGTAGATGAACAGTGAATGTTTATACTATTGAAGATAAATTGGTATCAAATCAAATATGATTGTTATAGATTAAAGATGTTAAATTTTAACCTCATGGTAACTATAAAGAAAGTATATGAGAAATGTGTTTTGTAAGAAATGAGAGACTCAAAAATAAATAAATAAATACATATGGACGTAGGCATTAATGGAAGAATTGAGGGTCAAAAAAGCTGTAATACTCTCTGCGACACTTTGAATTTGGTGACTCCCCAAAACAGATTATGTTCTTAAAGTAATCTATTCCTGTGGGTGTGGTACCCTTCAATTGCATTAGATTCACTTTAGATTACTTGACTAGACTGCTTTTGATTGGACTATGTCAGTGAGGTATGACTCAGGTTGAGTCCTGCCCTCTTGCTAGGTCTTATATAAATGGGGACACAAAGAAAGGAAGCTACCATATTATACTGATCCTGCCATGTGAGAGAAAGTACTGCAGGAAAATAGAAAGACTGCAAGAGGTCCTGGAGTCAGGAACCAGCAGTGTAGAGAGACAGGTAAAGAGGCCTTCAATGGGCTGGACCCATGGAGCAGACCACGGCTGAGAAGATGAGGCCTGCCCCCATGGCAGAACACCAGGATCAATAGTTGCTGACTTTGGTGAGAAAGCATCTCTGATGGTGCCTTGATTTGAATATTTCATGGCTTCAGAACAGTAAGTTTTACTCCAAATAAATCCCCTTTATAAAAGCCAACACATTTCTGGTACTTTGCATCAGTAGCCCTTTGGCAAACTAAAACACTCAAAAAGACAAAATAGCAAAATGGCAAAAGAAATTACTGCAGTAAAAGTAGTTATTTTAAATGTAAATAGATGAAACACTAGAGTCAAAAGACAGAGATTGGCAAAGGGGATAAAAAGCATGAACCAACTCATGGTATTTACAAGAGACTCCCCTTAAATTCAAAGACTTCAGTATTTGAAAGTGAAAGGATGAAAAAAAAAAAAAACCCACCATGCAAGTAGTAACAAAAAAGAGTTGGACTAGCAATAATAATATCAGATAAAATAGACTTTAAGTCAAAAAACACTTATTAGAGGTGTAGCCATTGGCCAATTTAATGTAATTATGAATTCCAAAAATATAATTGGATCGTGCTTGTAAACTGATCTGTTAATCTGGGCATGATTAAGTTATGATTAGGGCGTTGACTGGGCCACCCCTTGGTGGGTGGGGGAATCAAATATAAAAGGCAAGGCAAAGGGCAGAGGAAGCAGTTTTTGAGAAGCAGTTTTGATGTTGGAAAGAAGGCCCCAGGAGAAGAGAAGCGAGCCATTCACCTGATTTTCTACAGCTGACCTTGTGGAAGAAACAGGAGCTAAGCCTGGAGAGAAACCCAGCCCCGGGAAGAGAGGAACCCAAGAAGCCTGAACCCTGGCAAACATCGGCAGCTGTCTTGCTCCAACACGTGGCAACGGACTTTGGTGAGAGAAGAAACTTAGGCTTTCTGGCCTGGTAACTGTGGACTTCTACCCCAAATAAATACCCTTTATAAAGACCAACCCATTTTTGGTATTTCACATTAGCATCCCTTTGGCTGACTAATACAGAATTTGGTACCAAGGAGTGGGGAAGTGCTTTTGCAAATACCAAAATGTTAGAATGGTTTTATAAATGGGTAAGGGGTATTTTTTGGAGGAATTGTGAAATGCTTGATGGAAAAGGCCTAGATCACTTTGAAGAGACTATTGATAGTAATATGGTCACTAAAGAGACTTTCTATGATGCCTTAGAAGTAAATGATGAAACTATTATTGGAAACTGGAGGAAAGGCGATCCATGTTTTAAAGTTGCAGAGAACTTAGCAAGATTAACTCCTGGTGTTATATGGAAGACAGAATTTGAAAATGGCGAACCGGAGCATTTAGCTGAAGAATTTTCCAAGGTAAACTTGGAGAATGTGGCTTGGCTTCTCCTTGCAGCTTATAGCAAAATACTAGATGAGCAAAATACATTAAGGACTGAACTTTTGGGCACAAAGAAAACAGAAACTGATTCCGGAACTTCCAAGTTTCTGGAAATCAAATTCCTAGATGAAAATGCCCTATTTGAAGACTATACTAAACTTGGAACTTGTAAATCAGAATTGAAGATGCAGTTATCTCGGAAAGGCTTGTGGAAAGTCTTACTGTCTGATGGCTTGGACCCCTGCTTCCTGCATGCTAAACCAACAAAGTTTTTGAGAGAACTGTATGAATAAAACCACTGTCAGCTTGGACAAAAGAGGACATGGGAAGGAGAGATTGAAGGAGAAACAGCTTTAAGAAGAAAACTGTGGAAGCAGAGACCTGGGATTAAGACATCTCCTTGGGCCAAGAGAGGAACCCCACCCATGTGGACAGAGAGGGGGAGTTTTCCCCAGCAGTTGAAGAGGGTAGATGTCCCCACCCAATGTTCCGGGAGAGTTTTGCCACCACAGGGTACAGGGAGGATGGAGCACATTCCTCAAAGATTAGGGCGGTTAAGGTCAACACCCTAAAGGTCTGAGAGGGGTGTACCTGTCCCCCATGGATTAGAGAAGGCGAGGTGGTCAACCCATTGCTCAGGGTTGAACCTGTATGCCAAAGGTTAGGGGGAATGTTGTCTTCACCTCACTGTACTAGGGGCGGCTAAGATTCTAACCCAAAGATTGGGTAAGGTATGGCAACCACCCCAACTCTCTTGGAGGGTGAGGTCTGGAGCTTGGTCCACACCCAGATGCTTGATGAGGTTGGAACCAAGAAAATGGCCGTTGGGCAAGCCTGTGGAAAGGGTGGGTTCCCATGTGGCCGCAAGGAGAAGAAACCCACATCTTAAGAATGACTCTTGGACTTTGAAATAAAATGGAGGATGCCCTGCAGGTTCACTGGACTGTAGAGGATCCATGACTCATGTTTAACATCCCAATTTCTCCTTATGATATTGAAAATGTTTATCCTTTGTCTTTCCATTTGTGTATTGGAAGCAGTTAAATGGTTTTGTAAGTTTCAGAGGTCTATAGCAGACAGGACTTTGCCTCAAGATGAACTGTATTTCTTTAAAATGATTATGATATGATTTTGTAGTTGAATTGTTACTGATTTAAGGTTTTTTGAATATTGTAATGTATTTATGGAATTCAGAGGATGGAGTGTAGCCATTGGCCAATTTAATGTAATCATGAATTCCAAAAACATAATTGGATCATGCTTGTAAACTGATCTGTTAATCTGGGCACGATTAAGTTATGATTAGGGCATTAACTGGGCCACTTAAGTAGGGCGTTGAGCCCCACCCCTTGGTGGGTGGGGGAATCAAATATAAAAGGCAAGGCAAAGGGCAGAGGAAGCAGTTTTTGAGAAGCAGTTTTGATGTTGGAAAGAAGGCCCCAGAAGAAGAGAAGCGAGCCATTCACCTGATTGTCTACAGCTGACCTTGTGGAGGAAACAGGAGCTAAGCCTGGAGAGAAATGCAGCCCCCAGAAGAGAGGAACCCAAGAAGCCTGAACCCTGGCAAACATCAGCAGCTGTCTTGCTCCAACACGTGGCAACGGACTTTGGTGAGAGAAGAAACTTAGGCTTTCTGGCCTGGTAACCGTGGACTTCTACCCCAAATAAATACCCTTTATAAAGACCAACCCGTTTTTGAAATTACACATTAGCACCCCTTTGGCTGACTAATACAAGAGGCAAAGAAGGTCATTACATGCTGATAAAGGGGCCAATTCAATAAGAAAACATAATAATAATAATAAATATGGATGCTCCTAACAGTAGAGCCCTAAAGTATATGAAGCAAATATCGACAGATTTGAATGAAGAAATAGAAGTTTCACATTAATAGCAGGAGGCTTCAATACACCACTTTCAATAATGGATAGAATATCAATATCAGTATCAATGGATAAACAATCTATAAGGAAACAGAAGAACTGAATAATATTTTAAGCCACATAAACCTAACATACACTTTACCCAACACCAGCAGAAAACACATTCTTCTCTAGTATTACATGTTCGTCCTCCAGGATTGACCATATGCTAAGTCACAAAACAAGTCTCAATAAATTCAAAACATATTGAAATCTTACAATGTCACTTCTCTGGCCACAATGGAATAAAGCTAGAAATCAATAGCAGAAGGAGAAATGAAAAATTCAAAAATATGTGGTAATTAAACAATGTAGTCTTAAACAGCCAATGGGTTAAAGAGGGAATCATAAAGGAAATTAGTAAATATCTTGGTGCAAATGAAAATGAAAACACAACAGCCAATACTTGTGGGATACAGCAAAGGAAGTGCTGAGAAGGATACTGATTGCTCTAAATGCTTACATCAAAAAAGAAGAATGATCTCATATCAGAGGCCTAACCTCAAAACTGGAGGAAGTAGAACAAGAACAAACTAAAGCCAAAGAAAGCAGAAGGAAGGAAATAAAGATAAGAGCAGAGATAAATGAAATACAGAATAAAAAGAATATAGAGAGTTATTTGAAAAGATCAATAAAATCAATATATTTTATAGCTGAACTGAAAAGAAAAAAAAAATAGAGAAGACATAAATACTAAAATCAGAAATGAAAAGGAGGGGGGTATTCCACCAACCCCACAGAAATAAAAAAGACTATAATAGGATACCATGAAAAACTGCATGGCAACAAATTGGATAAACCTACATGAAATGAACAAATACCTACAAACACACCAACTATGTACACAGACTCAAGAAGAAACAGAAGACTTCAACTAACAAATAACTGAGATGGAGTTAATAATCAAAAACCTCCCAACAATAGCCAGGACCAGATGGCTTCACAGGTGATACTAACCATTCCAAGAAGAATTAATACCTCTTCTGCTCAAAGTCTTCTAAAAAATTGAAGAGGAGAGAATACTTCCTAACTCATTCTATGAGGCTAATATCACCCTCCTATCAAAGCCAGATAAAGATAACACAAGTAAAGAAAACTACAGACCAATGTCCCTTAAAAATATGATGCAAAAATCCTCAACAAAATACCTGCAAACTGAATCAAACATCACATCAAAAGAATTACATACTATAATCATATGGGATTCATCTCAGGTATGTAAGGATGTTTCAATATAAGAAAATGAATAATTGTGATACATCACATTAACAGAACAATTGAAAAAAAACACACATGATCATCTCAACTGTTGCCGAATATGCATTTGACAATATCCAGCACCCTTCCTTATAAAAACACTTAGAAAACTAGGAACAGAAGGATACTTCCTCCACATGATAAAGGTCATACGTGAAAATCACACAGCAAACATCATACTCAATGGTGAAAGATTCAAGGCTTTCCACTGTAATTCAACATTACACGGAAGGTTCTAGCTATAGAAATTAGGTGAGAGAAAGAAATAAAGGGCACTCATATTGGAAACAAAGAAGTAAAACTTTCCCTATTTGCAGATGACAAGATCCTATAGAAAGAAAATCCTGAAAAACTCCACAATCAAGCTACTGGTATTAATAAATGAATTCAGCAAATGGCAGAGGACAAGATCAAGATGCAAAAGTCAGTAGTGTTCTACACTCTAATAAAGAACAATCTGAAGAAGAAATCAAGAAAAAACTTCCATTTAAAATAGTAACTCATACTGGTGGTGTGGCCCAGTGGTCTAAGGTGCAGGATTTAAAATAACATCTAAAAGAATCAAATATCTAAGAGTACATCTAACCAAGTATGGAAAAGACTTATGCACTGAAAACTATAAAACACTGCTGAAAGAAATTAAGACCTAAATAAACAGAAGGGCATTCTATTTTCATGGACTGGAAGTATAAATACTGTTAAGATGTCAATTCTATCCAAAGTGATTTACAGATTCAACATCACCCCAATCAAAATTCTAGCTGTCTTCTCTGCAGTAATGCAAAAGTCAATCATCAAATTTATATGAAAGGGTAAGAAACCTCAAATAGCCAAAGCCATCTTGAAAAAGAAGAACAAAGTTGAAGGACTCACATTTCCTAATCTTAAAACTTTTAACAAAGCTACAGCATGAGACTGGCACAAGGACAGACATGTAGATTAATGAAATCGAACTGAGAGTTCAGAAATCAACCCTCACATTAATGGCCAACTGATTTGTGACAAGAGTTATTCAGTTGGGAAAAAATACTCTCTTCAACAAATGGTGCTGAGAAAACTGGATCCTCATTTGCAAAATAATGAAAATGGATCCCTACCTCACACCATATACAAAAATCACCTCAAAATAGATCAAACACGTAAATATAAGAGCCAGAACTATCAAACTCCTAGAAGAAAATGTAAGAAAGCATCTTCAGGACTTTGTGTTAGGCAATGGTTTCTTAGACTTTATACCAAAGCACAAGCAACAAAAGAAAAAAATAAATAAATGGAACCTCATCAAAATTTAAAACTTTTGTGCATCAAAGGTCTTTATCATGGAAGTAAAAAGACAACCGATTCGATGAGAGAAAATATTTGTAAACCACATATCTGATAAGGGTTTAATATCCAGAATATATTTTTAAAATTCTATAAGTCAACAATAAAAAGCAAACAACCCAATTTAAAAAATGGGCAAAAGACTTGTATAGACATTTCTCCAAAGAAGATATACAAATGGTCAAAAAGCACATGAAAAGTTGCTGAACATCATTGGCTATAAGGGAAATGCAAATCAAAACCATGATGACATGCCATTTCACACCCGCTATAATGAATACTATTTAGAAAACATAAAATTGTAAGCGTTGGAGAGGATGAGGAGAAATAGGAAGACTCAGTCATTGTTGGTGGGAATGTGAAAAGATGCAGCCACTGTAGAAGACAGTTTGATGGTTCCTCAGAAAGTTAAACATAGTTATCATACAACCTGGCAACCCTACTTCTACATATATACCAAAAAGATTTGAAAGCAGGGATTGAACAGATAATTGCACACCAATGTTCACAGCACCATTATTCATAATTGCCACAAGATGGAAGCAATCCAAGTGTCCATAAACCAATGAATGGAAAAATAAACTGAGGTACATATATACAATGGAATATTATTCAGCCATAAAAAGGAATAAAGTTCCTTTAAAAGGAATATGTGACAACATCGATCAACCTTGAAGACATCATGTTGAGTGAAATAAGCCAGACACAAAAGGACAAATATTGTATGAGCTGACTGATATTAAATAATTAGAATAAACAAATCCATAGTGTGAAAAACTAGAATATCAGTTACCAGGGCTGTGGTGGGGGTAGGGAATGGGGAGTTAATGTTTAAATTGTACAGAGTTTCAGTTTGGGTTGATGGAACAGTTCTGGTAATGGATGATGTTAATAGTAACACAACATTGTGAACATAATTAATAGCACTGAATTATATATGTGAATGTGGTTATAAGGGGAAATTTTAGGTAGTATAAAAGTTACTAGAATAAAAATATTAAAAAGAACAAAAACATAAGATGGTACAACAAAAACAGTAAATCCTATTGCAAATGATGGACTATAGTTAATAGAACAGTTATAAAAATGTTCTTTCATGAATTGTAACAAAGGTATCTTGCAAAGTGTTAATAATAAGTGGTATATTGGAATGCTATTTTATGCATGATTTTCTATAAACCTATAACTTACCTAACAAAAGAAAAATAAAAAAGTAATAAAGACAGTCCTTCAAGCGGAAGGAAAATGGTATCAGTTGGAAACCCAGGTGTATATAAAGACATGAAGAGCACTGGAACTGATAACCAATTGGGTAAACATAAAGAAATTTTCTCTTTTATTATCTGAATCTCTTTAAAAGCTAATCACCTGTTTAAAGCAAAAATAAGAACAATGTTCTGAGAGGTTTATAATAGAAATAGAAATAAAATACATGATAACAGTAGCCTAGAGGCTAAGAGGGGAGAAACAGAAGCATACTATTATAAGGTTCTCACCTCAACATGGAGAGGTATATCAGTTAAAGGTAGACCATAACCACTTAAAGATGTGTATTATAAACTCTAAAGCAACCACTAAAATGCCATAACAAAGAGTTATAGCTAATCAGCCTAACAAGGGAGATAAAATGGAAGAATAAAATATACACAACTAATCAAAAGAAGGCAAAATAAAAGAAAGAAGAGAAAAGGAACAAATGGGACAAATGGAGAATAGCAAAATGATAGATTTAAGCCCAACTACTTGAATAATCACATTAAATACAAATTATCTAATTAAAACAATTTTGAGAATAAATAAAATTGGAGTACTTAAATAAATTACAAGAATTATGAAGCTACTATACTGAAGACACTGTTGTTCTGTGTCAAGTAAACAAAGTAATGAATGGAACAGAATAGAGACACATAAATGGTCAGTTGAAATTTTTTTTTTTTTTTTTTTTTGGAAGTATCTAGGCTGGGGATTGAACCTAGCACCTGGGACCTCGTATGTGAGAAGCCAGCACTCAACCACTGAGCCACATCAGCTCCCTTGAGTTGGTTTTTCATTTGTTTACTTGTTGTCTGATTTTTTGTATTTAGGGGGCACCAGGGACCAAACCTGGGACCTCCCATGTGGGAAGCAGGCGCTCAAACGCTTGAGCCACATCCACTCCTCTCAACTGAATTTTGACAAAGACGCAAAGGCAATTCAGTGGAGAAAGAATGGTCATTTCAACAAATGGTGTTGGAACAACTGGATACACATATGCAAAAAATATATATTTGATCCATATACATTAATATGTCATATACAAAAAATATTAAAAATAATCTTAAACCTAAAAGTAAAACCCCAAACTATAAAACTTCTGGATGAAAACAGTAGCTAATCTTTGTGATTTCGGGGTAGGAAGGATTTCTTAGAAACAATGTCAAAGCACAATCCATAAAACCCTTCCAAAAGTAGTTAATTGGGATTCATAAAAATTAAGAACTTCTGCTCTTTGAGAGATACTATTTTTAAGAGAGTGAAAAGACAATGAACATACTAGGAAAAATATTTGCAAATCACATATCTGATAAAAGACCTGTGTCCAGAATACATAAGGAGTTTTCAAAAAATCAGTAATAAGGAAACTAACCAATTTTAATAGTAGGCAAAATGTTTAAACACTTCACCAAAGAAGGTATATGGATGACAAATAAACACATGATGCTCAAAGTCATCAGGCATTAGGAAAAAGCAAATTCAAATCACAATCAGTGCAGATATCACTATACATCTAATAAAATGGCTGAAATTAAACGATAGACCATACCAAGTGCTGCCAAAGATATGGCACAACTGGAACTCTTACACACTGCTGATGGGAATGTAAAATGGTACAACCACTTCGGAAAACAGTCTGGCAGTTTCTTAAAAAGTTAAACATGCACCTACCATCCAGCCATTCCATACCTAGGTATGCATACAACGGCTTGTACACAAATATTCATAGCAGCTTTATTTCTAATAGCCAAAAAAACCCGGAAACAACTGAAATGTTCCTCAACAGGTAAAAAGATAAACATTATAGAATATCCATACAATACAATGCTATTCAGAAGTAAATTCAAATAAACTACTGATACAGTCTACAACAGATGAATCTCAAAATAATTACACTGAGTGAAAGAAGCCAGACAAAATAAGAG